>JAQHUG010000292.1:1468303-1499454 GCA_028555095.1 Dicrostonyx torquatus
GCGGCTCCCCACAATCCTGGTCTTCATGCTGTGGTGACTGAATAAGAATGGCTCCCAAAGGCTCATAGGTTTGAATGCTTCGTCACCAGGGAGTGACTGGAGATATGGCCTTGTTGGAGAAAGTGTGTCACTGGGAGTGGGCTTTCAGGTTTCAAATGCTCAAGTCGGTCCCAGTGTCTCTCTCTTCCTGCTGGCTGCTGGCCTGGATTTAGAATTCTCAGCAACCTTCCAGCACCATGACTGCCTGCATGCCGCCAGGCTTCCCACCACGATGATGATGGACTAAACCTCTGAAACGTAAACCAGACCCAATTAAATGCTTTCTTTTGTAAGAGTTTCTCTTCACAGCAATAAAACACTGACTAGGACACATCCCTATAATCACAACAGGAGTAGAGGCAGGAAGATCAGAAGTTCAAGGTTATCCTGGGATACACAGTGAATTACCTTGAGGCGGAGAAGGAATACGGTGGCAGAGACTGCCCTGGCATTTGCAAAGACCCTCATTCAATCACCAGTGCCACAGAAGGACCATATTCAAGACCAATAAAAGCTTCTTCAATTCAGGGGCTCAGTGTACAGTAACTCAACAATGCCGAAGAACAGTATATGTCATCATCGCCCTGCACCCACTGAACTACAGAATCTGAGGTTTCAGAGGTGGCTATTCCAATCCCTAAAGTCATAGTTATGCCCAAACATCTAACCAGTAATCAGATATCAAATAGTCATCAAATGTCCTCTCTGTGCCGGGCACATTTTCATACTGATCAACTAACTTGGCAAATTGGTTCCACCACAATCAGTCCAATTCCATAGGTACCAGCACAAATTGGTGAGAGCCCCACTCGGAGGCCACACAGCTGTGGGAGAGGTTGGTTGGTGTGCTTCCTGAGTACGCAGTTCTACTGTTGGAAAGTGTAACATGAGGGCCTGGTTGGTTTCTGTCCTCCCACCAGGTCCCACAGCCAGTATGTCCCAGAGAAAATCACACAGAGAGTCTACATTAATGATAAACTGATTGGCCTATTAGCTCAGGCTTCATATTAGCTCTTATAACTTATATTATAACCCATTGTTCTTATCTATGTTAGCCACATGGCTCTGTACCTTTTTCAGCAGGGCAGATCATATCCTGCTTCTTTGGTGTCTGGGCAGAACTGCAAAAAAAGCTTCCTTCTTCCCAGAATACTCCTGTTCTCATTGCCCCACCTCTACTTCCTGTCTGGTTTTCCCGCCTACACTTCCTGCCTGGCTACCAGCCAATCAGCGTTTATTTAAAATATAATTGACAGAATATAGAATTGTCCCGCACCAGGAAAGTGGCGAGATCCGCAAAGACATCAAACAACCCATTCCTCTTTCAAGAGATAGCAGTGTACCATGTTTTCACCAAATGATTGTAACAGTGTATTCGAATGTTGTAACGATTGTTTGGCTTTAGAGTAGTAAGATGGTAATACAGGCATGGAAGCTGAGCCTGATGCACAGGCCTGTAACCTGGGTACTCTGAAGGTTAGGGTAGGTGAGGTCCAAGTTCAAGGCCTGCCTAGGCTACACAGTGAGTCTGAGGCTAGACTACACCATTTAAAAGAGGACTGGGAATATAGAGCAATGGCAGAGCTAGGTTCAATTCTCGCTGCTTTAAATAAAACAAGTCAGAAATTCCCAGAAAAATCCTTGCTTTTCTAGGTTTCTGTGCCAAAGGAAAGTTTGTCACGTTTTTTTCTTTCCTTCCTTCCTTTTTTCTTTTCTTTTCTTCCTTCCTTTCTTTCTTTCTTTTTTTTTTTTTGTTTTTGATTTTGTTTTTTGAGGCAGGGTTTCTTGCTCTGTAGATCAGGCTGGTCTCAAACTCATAGAGATCCTCCTGCCTCTGCTTTCCAATGCTGGGATTAAAGGCATGTGACATTCCCCAGCTATCCTGTTTCTTTTCAATTTCCCTGTATACTGGCCTTCTACAAGACACATCTTCCTAGCTTTCGATTTTATCTCTTCTGTGCATACACATGACTAGACTTTCAGCAAGAATGCAAACAAGACCAGACCAGAAAAAGCGCTGAGCTTTTCAGATTTTCCGGCCAGGTCATAGCACAGCTGCACAACAGCACTGCATGCAGCTGCAGTTCCACCCTGGAACACCCACTGCATTTGACGTCTCAAAGGCAGTCAGCAATTAACAGCTCGCTCGTCCCCCTCCCCTCCTTACCTCCCTCCCTCTCTCCTTCTCTCCTCTCCCGCTCTCTCCCCCTATCTTCCCTTCCCTGCATTGCAGGTTATAGAAGGCAGCGGGGTGGAGGTGGGAGAACTGAGGAGTGACTGCTACTCTCCTGACTCAGACCACTGGGTTATGCTGCCGTCTGCTGGCCAGAGTGAGACATGGAGCCAAACACGCTGGAAGGGAAATTGTAATTCAGAGCTCAGCTTGCTTAATGTTAGTGAATAAATACACAGACTCCTTAAGGAAATGGAGGTAAATCTCTTTGAAATACAGCAGCAATCCCCAGAGTGAAAATCGCCACTCTAAATGTCACAAATGACGAGGAAGTGCGTTTAACAACCAAATTCCACGTGGAGTTATCAATAGGAGACCCTGAAAGGTGGGCGTTGCCTTAGTTCTCAGACTCACACACTTTGAGTCATCTCTGAAATAACATTGGAGTAGTGATGACCCCTGGCCAAGGCTCCACTGCTGTCAGTCAGAGCTGCTTATAACCCCACTCTTCAAGCCTGGCTTCTGCAAACTTGTCCCTGGGTCTTGTAAACGTTAGGTGTGGGTGCACTGGCATTTGTGTGTGTCTGCATGGAGAGGCCAGAGTTCAACTTTAGGTACCGTTCTACACTGCCCACCTTGTTGGTTTTGTTTGTTTGTTTTTGTTTGATCAATTTTTGTTAGTTGGGTGGTTTGTTTTGCTTTGCTTCTAGACAGGGTTTCTCTGCGTAAGAGTCCTACCTGTCCTGGAACCTGCTTTGTAGACCAGGCTGACTTCAAACTCACAGATATCAACCTGCCTCTCCCTCCTGAGTGCCCAGCCCCCACCTTGTTTTTTTGTTTTTGTTTTTTATTTTGGTTTTGAGATGGGCTTCCTCACTTTTACCCAGAGCTTGCCAGATTCTGCTAGGCTGGCTGGCCAGTGACGTCCAGGGATCTGGTTTTTCAAGCTCCTGCCACCATGCCTGACTTTCTTACGTAGATTCTGGGGATCCAACTCAATTTCCATGCTTGCAATGCAGACATTTACTAAGTCACCTCCCCAGCCCTGTCCTTCTGTCCTTACCCCACTCATGTTTCTGTCATTGACACCAATACTAGGAGAGGAAGACACTGATTGGTCTTCCACACTGGTCTTTCACAAGAAAAGACACTGTGTCCTTTTATGAGATCACACATCCTCAGTAGCTCCTGCAGTGACCAGTTCCTATAGACTTGTCCCACCCCTCCTTCCTGCATTTCTTCACTAACAGAACTGTTTCCAGATCACACCGATTCTGAGCTGTGACAGCAGCTGTCACCTCGTATATAGCTACGTGCCTTGCTCATTCCGGCCACCAAAGGACAAACACCACATCATCACACTTCTGAAGAATACATTTTTATAGCCTTGCATTAGAAGATATGCTTTGCGTGGTTAGAGGAATCATCTTGTCTACGATGTCTGAGTAAAAGGTCCCCACCTAGGAAGACATGGATAAACCACGGGAACAAGGCAGAGTGCGACAGACAGGTGGCAGTTTCCAGAAGCTGGTCGGGCTCTGCAGTGGTTTCTGGCTAAAGAGGGAGGAAATGGCATTTGAGGCTAATTTGAAACGATAAACTCTAGATATGGATGGGGCAGTGGAACTGTGGTACGGAGAGGCTGTTCCAGACAGAAAAGAGAAAAATAAGGCATAGCCTCAGAGACAGGAAAGCCCATCGCCGATGTGTAGAAGTGCTGTATGAATTTCCTGATCCTTACATAAACAGAGGGGCAGAAAGAAGGAAAGCCATGTCTTTAGGGATGTAAAAGTCAAGCTAAGGAGACGACTGGGGAGATGGCTCGGTAAATAGCTTACTGGGCAAGCATGTAAGGTTATAGGTTTGATTCCCAAATCCACATAAAAATGATAAGCATGGTGGCACACACTAGTAATCCCAGCACTGGCAAAGCAGAAACAGGCAGATTCTAAAGTTTGGTGGACAGTCAATCTAGTCTAGTTAGTGAGCTCTGGACTAGTGAGAGACCCTGCCTCAAATGAGAAGGATGGCATTTCTAAGGATGATACTCATGGTTGTCATCCTCCAAGTACCTCTAAAGAAGACTGATCTCTATCACTAGGGTGATGTATATAATTGTAATGATATTTTGTTTGTGTTTTAACAAATAAAGCTTGCCCGAAGATCAGAGGACAGAGCTAAGCCACTAGAGGCCAGGTGGTCGTGGCTCACACCTTTAATCCCAGTACTTGTGAGTCCCAAACCTTTAATCCCAGCACTAGGGAGGTGGAGACAGGAAGGGGTATGGCTGGGCGAAGAGAGGAATATAAGGTGGGAGGAGTCAGGAACTCAGATGTAGTCTGAGGTCTGGTGGTGACAGATGCAATCTGGAGATGCAGTCTGAATCAGGCAGTTTGAGCATGCAGTCTGCAGACAGGATTGCCCCTGTGGTCTGAGGATTCGGAAGAGGTAAAAGGTCTCTGGAGTAACTGATTGCACTGCTTCTCTGAGCTCTCAGTTTTCACCCCTAATATCTAACTCCGGGTTTTTATTAAGAACAATTAGAATTCATGCCATATAGAATGCTGCCCAATGTAGGCAGTTTTAGGAGTGCCCACAGAGGCTGCCAAGAGACCTGGGCTTCCAGGAAGAATCAGACAGATCCCATCCAGATTGGTGCTCCAAGCACCACAGGGCAGCTGATACCACAGCTAGGGCTGTCCCTAGGTGGCATCTGTGGCCCTGATGAAAGAGCAGCATGTAAGAATCTGAAAAGAATTTCTTTTGTTTTGGGAACCCTGCAACAACGTGGGACGCCCAGCTCCTTGTGTTGGGTGCCTGAAGGTGGCAGTGTTTCTTTGATCACACCAGAGCAGAGGTTCCCAGACTAGAGTGTGCACCAGAATGCCCCTAGAAGGGTCACCAAAGCACAGATTGTTCCTCCCCAGTGTCCTCAGCAGGTCAGGTGCGGTAGGCCCCCAAATGTGCTTCCCCATCAGGTTCCAGGGATAGCAGTATTACAAAAGTAATAAAGCAGCTAAGAGAGAGAGAACCAAGCTCCCCCATGCTTCCAGCAAAAGTACTTGCCCTAAATTTGATGATCCAAGTTCAATCACTGGAGTCCATGTTATGCCCGAATCACCACCACAAGATCAACTCCGATGCTAAAATAAAGAGTCTTTATTGCATGTTAACTCGGGTCCCTCTGTCCATCCAAAATGGCAGCAGCAACAGGAGAGGGACCCCCAAGCTGTGAACAGAGGGGCGCGCGCGGGGGCGGGGGGAGTTTATACAGGGAAAGAGGCTTGGGGAATTTCAGGCCTCTGGGTTTGGGATTGGCTGCCCCCTAGTGGGAGGTGAGGGGAATTCCAGACTTCCAGGCTTGGGATTGGCTGCCCCTTATGATGTAAGGGGCTATCCAGATCTGAGGGGAATGCCAAGCCTCTAGGCGGCTCAGTGATTGGTTAGTTTTTCTTGATCAAGGATCGACTGGTTTTGGGGGAGGGGGCAGAGATGGCTCTGATTCTGGGGCCAAATTGTGCTTCTTTTCTTTCTTTGGTTCTTTTTACCTTTTTGACCCTAATTTTGGGACCAGGGCGAATATCTTTGGTACGCTCTGAATCTAAGAGTTTAGGACATTCTTTTGGTCCTGGTTTCAGGGTCTGGGGACTCTTCTCCGGCTCTTGGTCCAGGGAAAAATTGTCTCTTCCCCTGACTCTGGTCCCATTTTTAGGATGCGTTTCTAACGCTGGGTTGGGGCTTCGAACCGAGTCATTCAGGGTCTGTGTAGAGGCTACGGATCAGGGATTTTCTGGGGCTTGGGTCTCTCATTCAGATGTTGGAAGGAGAAGGCAGATGCCTGCAAGTTGTTCTTTTGCCTCAACAGGTTTGCCATTGCCACACATACTAATAAACAAGTAAATAAGCCTCACTAAATCTTTTATGGTTGCCAATGCACTAAATATAAAATGGGCATCTTAATTGCATTCCCAGGATTATGGTGAGATTGAACATCTTTTCAAGCATGCAGTTCAGCTGTCCTCTTCTAGAAACTCCCTACTTATATTTTGCCATTTTTGCTCTTTCTTTCTTTCACTTGTAGAGTTCTTTACATATTCTGGAGAGTGTTGCTTTGTTCATTAGTGATTCAACAGCACAGCAACAGTACAAATAACGACTTCTAGTTTGCGTTTGTCTTTTTATGTGGGTTTAGCACTTTTTAAATCAGTATTGTCAAAATTATTAGTATTTTCCTTTCTGGTTTGGAATATATATATTTGATTTTTTGAGACAGAGTTTCTCTGTAGCTTTGGAGCCTGTCCTGGAACTAGCTCTTGTAGACCAGGCTGGCCTCGAACTCACAGAGATCTGCCTGTCTCTGCCTCCCGAGTGCTGGGATTAGCGGTGTGCGCCACACTGCCCAGCAAGCCTTTTATATTATTTTTAACGAGGCACGGAGACATGTATTTTTGGTCCCAGCTGAAGAGAGGCTGAGGCAGTGGAAGGTGAGTTTTAGGCTGAGCAGTCACTCTGCCGTATCCTGAAGGAAAACAAGGAGGAGAAGAGGGAGAAGAAGGAAAGGAGGGAGGAAAGGGAGAGAGAGAAGGGGGAGGGGACAGAAGGAAAGGAGGGAGGATGGGAAGGGGGAGAGAAGAAAGGAGGGAGGATGGGAAGGGGGAGGGGAAAGAAGGAAGTAGAAATGGGGAAGGAGGGAAAGAGGAGGGGGAGGGGGAGAAGGAAGGAAGGGGAGAGAAAATAAGGACAGACCTAAGCCTTCTTTGAGATCACAGCTTTCCTTTTAAAAGCATAAAGACAAACTTCTCTTATGATGTCACTAACTTACCAGTAACTAGCAGAGCTGTATTCCATTGTTTGGGCAGCATTCATATAGAGTATCATCACATTATTAGATGTATACATTTGGCTGTACAGCCTTACTGTTAGTCGACACATAATTACACACATTTGTAGTGGATAGTTGGTAACTGGATACATGTATTCATGGTGTAATCATCAAATTGGGGTAATTAGCATTTCTTCGTGCTGGGGACTTTCAAAGTCTTCTGCTTCTTTTGAGATAGATAATAAATCATTGAGAACTAGTCTCTCTGTTGTAGGAGAGAACTCTTGAAGCTATTCCTCCCACCTAGCTCCATTTTGCTCTTTGTCATTCAACTTCTCGCTGCCTTCGTAGCCTCTGGTAATCCTATTCTCTCCTTCGGTGGGATCAATGGTGTAGACTCTATATGAATAAGAACAGATGGCACTTGTCTTTCTGCACCTGACTTATTTCACTTAGCAACCTTTGTTCCATCCATCTTGAAACAAATGACAACACTGGACTCTGGGGTGGGGGACGGCGCATACAATTTCACTGTGTGTCTGAATGCTGCTATCCTTTATCCATTCAGCTGACAACAAACGCACCACTGTTGGCATTTTCCATTTTTAAAGCTAAAGCTCAGCCAAGTGTGGTGGCGCACACCTGTAATGCCAGCACACGGGAGGTAGAGGCATGGAGATCAGAAGGTCAAGGTCAGCCGGAGCTGCACAGTGAACTACATCAAACTCTATCTCATAAAACTAAATGAGAGGCAGACGAAATAGCTCAGTGGGGAAGGGTGCTTGCTGTACTTAAGGGCTTAAGTTCGGATCCCCAGCACCCACAGAAGAGCAGGCATGGCTTCATATGCACCTGCAACCCTAGCCCTGGAAGGGGCAGAGACGGGAAGATGATAGCGCTTGCAGTCCATCAGCCTAGCTCCCAGTTTAGTGAGAGCCCTAGTTTAAAGGGATAAGGGGGAGTGCCAAACTACAACACTCAAGACCCTCCTTTGGCATTTGTGCATGAGCACCCCTCCCACGCATGTACAGGAGACACACGTGCATATACAAGGTACACACCCCATTGCTGTGTAACAGTCTCCTCTGACATCAAAACATTCCATCCTGCAAGGGAGCTCCTTCAGCAGGGAGGTAAATAACACAAAAACAGCTCTAGGAAGTCCCTGAAAATGACTGGATTCATTAGACCCCTTCCTGTAGAAGTAAGCAGAGCCCAGCTGCATAGACTCTCAGACAGAACTGCAGGAAGAGATTCACACCAACTGAGGCACCTAGAAAGGATTTTCTCAAACCTATTGTGCTGCCTGTGGCTCCAGATTTTCCAACTTTTGTGAGCTGTTACCCATGCTGGGCAGACCTTGGTGATTTAGTTGCCTTTGAGCCATTTCTGCTCCCCAGGCATACTCCTGTAAAGAACCCCAATAAAACCTATTGGTTCATCAAGTTAGACTTCGGTGGTACTGTACTTTGGTCTGTCATGAATTCCCTTTCTGGGGTGAGAAGATGAGTGTGTTTTGTGTCTCCAGGAAAAGTTTTGTCACCCCCCCCACACACACACACACTAAATTAATTAAAGATCAAAACAGGAAGAGACACTGGCTGTTCTTGGGCTCCATAAATTCTGATGTTTCTCACCTGCATTTCAAGGATAAGGGCAAGTCTCTGATGCTGGGGCGACTGTGGGATGACCTTTAATGTAAGGTAGCAGTGGCCTTAAGTCGGGGAGGTGTGAACACCTTAAGCTTCCCCAGGAATTTTAAAGGGTTGGCCTTTCCTCAGCAGTCGCTGGAGTCTTAGAATCTTGCATTGGGCACGAATGCAGCGGATTGATGTGCCCTTCACCACTAGCTTCACATGCTGGGTTCAAGAGTGAGAGCCTCAGCCAGGCGGAGGTGTAGTGCACGCCTTTAATCCTGGCAGAGGCAGGGAGATCTCTGAGTTCGAGGCCAGCCTGGTCTACAGGATAGGTTCCAACGGTACAGAGAAACCCTGTCGAGAGAGAGAGAGAGAGAGAGAAAGAGAGAGAGAGAGAGAGAGAGAGAGAGAAAGAGAGAGAGAGAGAGAACCTTGTTTGAATAGACAGAGGCTCCTCCCCAGGTATTCAGGATGGGGTGCAGCAGCATCTGTGCTGTGCCTAAAATAAATAACATTGGGGGAAACTTATAAACAGGCTGGGATGGAAGACAGAGGCAAAGCCTTACGTTGGGAGACCACAGCAAGTCGTTTGCATGAGTGGAGTGTGGGTTAAGGAGAATCCGTGGGCAAGGACATGAATGGATGCATTGAAGAAAAATTCAGAAAAGCTGAATCATCTAGATGCCAGGCCTGGCGCTAAGAAATTGCCAGGTGCCAAGAGTCAGGCAGTACCTCCCCCTCACATGAATCGGACACTCTCCGAGTGAAGACTCGTGAATGCAACCACCCATCTGTCACTTGGATCACCCTGTCAAGTACCGGGGCTGAAACCTTACTGTCCTAGGAGGAAACAGAACCACAAACTTCTACAGGGTGCTGAAGAACAGGAAGGCACACTCAGTGCTCAGAGAACTCCAGCTAATGGAATTCGAGCTGAATGGCACCTGGGAAAGGAAATGCTGTGTGCCGGGGGAGTTTGGATAAACCACCCTTATTCTTCTGTCACTACCCACTCCCGTTCCCCTCAGCTTGCATTCTCGCCTGCTCTAGGTGCTTTGCTTGTTTTGTGTTTTATTCTGTTTGGATACACTATCTTCCTATGTATGCAGGCTCCTCTGAACTCACTGTATAGTCCCATCTGGACTCAAACTCATGATCCTCCTGCCTCAGCCTCCTGGGCACTTAGATTACAAGCCTGTGCCACCTTCACCTTATCCAGTCCCCATCTTGCGTCTTATCTGTCAAGGTTCAATTCTGGAGCTGCAGAAGCCAGGTCTAACTCCAGAGCTGTCTGCACCAATAGGCTAGCACACTGCTGACCCAAAATAAATGCCAAAGACAGTGAGTGAGCAGCAGGCTGAACAGTTTGTGAGTCTTATCTCTAGTGGCCTCTGACCAAAGATTATCAAGGTAGATAGCCCATCTTAGGGCAAAGGGTAAGGGTGCTGTGGATTCAAAGTAGAAACCAAGAGGATGAATACACAGCTACGCATTTGCTTGGAGAACAGTGAGCTAATGTTAGTTTTGTTAATGATGGAACATTTTGGAGCCAATTTTTATTTAATGATTTCTTTTTTTAAGATTTATTTATTTATTTATTTGGTTTTTTCGAGACAGGGTTTTTCTGTAGCTTTGGAGCCTGTCCTGGAACTAGCTCTTGTAGACCAGGCTGGTCTCGAACTCACAAAGATCCACCTGCCTCTGCCTCCCGAGTGCTGGGATTAAAGGCGTGCACCACCACCACCCAGCTGTAAGATTTATTTATTATGCATACAATATACCGCTGGCATGTATGCCCACACACCAGAAGAGAGCACCAGATCTCATTACAGATGGTTGTGAGCCACCATGTGGTTGCTGGGAATTGAACTCAGGTCCTCTGGAAGAGCAGTCAGTGCTCTTAACCTCTGCGCCATTTCTCCAGCCCAATTTAATGATTTCTTAGGGCAGGCAATAGCCAATCTGAAACAAGCACCCACGCATCTGTATCTTTCTGTCTAACCTCTCTCCCCCCTCTTTCTCCGCTCCCTCCTCCTTCCTCTCCCTCACTTTCCATTTTTTCTTCCTACTCTGGGAATGTTTGGCTTCTTGTAGTCATCATCTGTTGCAGAACATATGTGTAGGTCCCAACACTAGAGGACATAGGAGAGGCGATCATATTTAAACCCCTCGGGGCTCAGAGAGGTATGCAGAGGGGAGAGGAGGCAGAAAGAGTGTAAGAGCACAGAAGAACCCACGGAGACTGGCAGTGTGCACAGGTCTGCAGAAGTCCAAGCCAGATGGGGTTCCAGCGCTGAGAGGGATGTGGGCATGAGCTCCCATCCCTAACCAAGAAGCTGTCTCCAACTGAAAACTGCCTGTAAAAGAAAAATGTGTTTTCGCCAATGGAGTCTCACGGAGTGGGTTATACAAACCACACCTCTGGATATGGCCCGTGCACAGCAGTAAATGCCCAATACAAAACGAGCTCAATGCAATTTTTATATTGCTTTGTTTGGGTATTTTCCCCCTTACTGATCTTTTGCTTATATATTATGGTTTCTCATTTTGTGTGTGTGTGTGTGTTTTTTTTATGGTGTATGTGTGTGTGTCTGTGTTGTGTGCATGTGTCTTTCATTGTTTTTCCTCCCTTGGGCTGTTGGTTTGTTTTAATTCTGGTTTATTTGCCTGTCTGTTTTCTAAAGGGAGAGAGAAAGAAGGCATTGAGTTGAATGCATTTGGAAGTGGGGAAGATCAGGGAGAGGAAACTATGATCAGAATGTATTGTATAAAAATATTTTCAGTTAAGGGGGAAAAGTTGAGCAAAAGCAGGGGCGCGAGGCAGTAAGAGTCACTCCTCCATGGTGTCTCTGTCAGTTCTTGTCTCCAGGTTCCTGCCTTGACCTCCTCCATGATGGGCCATAACCTCTAACATGAAACCCTTTCCTCTCCAAATTGCTTTGGTCATGCAATTCTCCTGCCTCAACCATCTGAGTAGTTGGGATTCCAGGCCTGGGCCACACCTCTTACATTCTTAAGGAAATCTGCAGTTATCCCCATAATCTGGTTTACCCCAATAATTCAAGATAACTGCCCTGTTTTCAACTCAACAGATTAGTACATTTCATTTCATCTGGAACATAAACTTTTCTTTCCTTGCGACATACCATATGCACTTTTCTGGAGACAGGGACATAGATGTCCCTGAGTGAGCACTATTTCAACAGTCAAAATTTGCTTAATGCCTTTCTCCCTAGTGCATCCCCTCCCTGGTCAGGAAAGTACACCCTGTGGTTTCTTAAGTTCAACAAGGCTGGGTCCCAGTCAACCCTTGATTGGCATCCCTTATGGTTTTTCTCCCTTTCTGGTTCCCTTTTGCCCACTTTAAAGTTCCTGGGTTTAGTCCCCAGGTACCCCCTTATCCCTGATCCTTCTGTGAGAGTCACCTTTTGGGACTGTTAACTACGATGGTAACCAAGAAAATGATTGACTCAGTCTGAGCCCCTCCAGCAAGGACAAGTGTCTAATGTGTCCTTCCTCGGGGCCTGTGGAGGGGCAGCTCCTAAAAAGCATTATACAGGGGAACATCTTATATAGTAGCAGGTTCTTAACAAAGATGAGCTACTGCCAGAGGGCCAGAAGATGAGTGTTTGTGTGCAGGTATGTGTACACGAGTGGAGGTGCCTAGGACAAATGGCTGAGGTGTGGACCTGTCACTCCAACAGCCCTCCAGCCTGGAAGTGAAGGGCTGCCCTTCCCCCAGAGGCTCTCCCCAAATATTCTAGCTGTTTTGGTTATCTGCCCACCTCATTATTTTTTTACCTCTTGCCCTCTGGGCTGCTGCACCTGGTTCCCCTCTACCCCAGTTGCCCCCCAACCTCCTCTCATGGCTCGGGGTCACATCCACTCTGGACTCTCCCAGATGTCTCTACCTCTGCCTATGTTCTCCCTTTTATCTACAGTAAATCTTCTCCTCCACCACACTTAGGTTCTTTCCTTTCCTTTTTATTTATTTATTTTTCATTCACCAGGGAGGCCAGAGGTCTCGGATCTCTTTGGAATTTGAGTTACAGATGACTGTGAGGGGCCTGAGGTGGCTGCTGCTGCTAAGGCAGAATGCATTTTCAAGCTATGAGCTACCTCTCAGCCCCATGACTGGGCACTTTAAAAGTGGTATAAATTGGGTTGAACAATGGTGGAGCATGCCTTTAATCCCAGCACCTGGGAGGCAGAGGCAGGCGGATCTCTGTGAGTTTGAGACCAGCCTGGTCTACATGATGAGTTCCAGGCCAGTCAGAACTGCATAGTGAGACCCTATCTGAGATAAAAAGGAAATGGGTCTGGTGTTGAGACTGTGCACCGCTCATCAGTGAGGCTGCGCACTGCTCCTGATGAGGACCGGAGTTCAGTTCACAGCACCCCTGAAGGGTGTCTCTCAACTGCCTGTAACCCCAGCTTAATGAGATTTGACTGCCTACTTTTTTCAGATACCAGCACCCACATGCACATAATTTAAATTAAATCTTTAGAAAGAATTTCAACATAGTCAACAACATTTACTTAATGCCTTTCTCCCTTCCCAGCTGTAAAGCTGTGATTTTCTTAAAATCTTATCAGAAAAGTCCTTTACAGTAAAGGGACATGTCCTGATACCCTTCTGCAATCCTAATTACATCTAGATTGACCTAATCAGATTATAATCTCATGAAGGCACCACTGGAGTGAATATCAGGCATCTAAGAGAGAAAAGGGAAAATTTTTTTAGCAACCCTCTGAGATGTTTCTTGAAAGTAACGAAAAGATACACAAGTCTACTACTAAGACACTCAGTTGCTACTCTCCCTTGAGGAGCCCACACACACACTGCATGTGCCTTCATCCCCAGAGCACCTCTCTCTTAATGGCCCATTCCCATTTAAGATGTGTTGGGGCTGGAGAGATGGATTACAAGTTAAGAGCACTGGCTGTCCTTCCAAAGGACCTGGGCTTAATCCCCAGCACCTACATGGCAGTTCACAACTGTCTGTAACTCCAGTTCCAGGGGATCTGGCACCCTCACATATACATACAGGCAAAACCCCAATGCATATAAAAATATAAATAATCTTTTTTAAAAATTGAATTTAAAATGCCATTTACTATACCATAACTTGGGGCTGGAGAAATGGCTCAGCAGTTAAGAGCACTGACTGCTCTTCCAGAGGACCTGGGTTCAATTCCCAGCACCCACACGGCAGCTCACAGCTGTCTGAAAATCCAGTTCCAGGGGGTTTGACACCTTCACACCAATGCACATAAAATAAATATAAATAAATCATAAAAAATTTTTAAAAATATACCATAACTCTTGAGAAGCTCATACTCATGCTCTGGATGACTTTTTTTCTTTCTCTGTCTGTTTTTAACACATTCCAGTTCTGAGCAGTCCTGAGATTGTTTTGTGTGGAAGTCAAGGATCTGGTTTTACCTGAGTCAAATTCCCTAACAGATCATGGGACATTCTTCAGGTTGCAGTGGGTGACAGTGCTGAATTGTGTCTGTCCCTGTGGTGGAGCTTGTTCCTTCTGTTCTAGGGAAGACACCTTCTTTGTCTCTTCCAGAAGCTAGTGTTGCTGGCTACCCTCGGGCTATTTCCTTGGGGCCACTGTCTTCATATAGCATCCTGTATGTGCCCATTCTTCAAATCTACACGTGCACCACATCCAAGCCTAGATGTTGTGGACTATTTAACTATGCAAAAATGTAAAGATGTGTTGTTGCTGTTTACCTTGCCCGCCTGGGGCACCTGACTGTTCTAATAAAAAGCTGAACAGTCAATAGCTAGGGAGGAAGTAAAAGCAGGGCTTCAGGCAGAGAGAGTAGGAAGGAGGAGTAATTCAGGCTCAGGAGAGAAAAAAGAGAAGACAAGGAGACTCCAGGGGCCATACAGACCTAGAGGAAGCAGTCACAAAGCAAAACACAGATGAGTAGAAACAGGTTAAATTGAGTTAAAAGAGCCAGTGGGACAAGCCTAAGCTAAAGTCAAGCATTCATTCTTAATAAATTTCCCTGTCTTTATTTGGGAGCTGGTTGGCAACCCAAAGAAAATGCCAACCACACCTAGTGCCCAAGGAGATCAGAAGAGAGCACTGGATCCCCTGGAACTGAAGTTAGAGATAATGAACCTTGTGGTGCTGAAAATCAAATTCATGTCCTTTCCAAGAGCATCAGGTGCTCTTAACCAGAGACCCAGTACCCTTCTTTCCTTTTTTTTTAATATTTATTTATTATGTATACAATATTCTGTCTGTGTGTATGACTGAAGCCCAGAAGAGGGCACCAGACCTCATTAAAGATGGTTGTGAACCACCATGTGGTTGCTGGGAATTGAACTCAGGACCTTTGGGAGAACAGGTAATGCTCTTAACCGCTAAGCCACCTCTCCAGCTCCCTTCCTTCCTTCCTTTTTTTTTTTTTTGACAGGCCTCACTTCGTAGCACAGGCTGGACTAAAGCTCAAATCCATGATCTGCTTCTGCTTCACAAGTGCTGGGATTACAGGGTTGTACCAACATGTCTGGCTCTCTTTTCTTTCTTTTGGTATGTTTGTGTGTAAAACTGCCTGTGTATCATGCGTGATGCACACATGTAGAAGGCTAGAGGATAAACTTAGGCCAGCCTTTGCTTTTCTACCTTATTTGCTATCGTGAAAGCCAGGCTGGCTGCCTCCCACCTCCCAGTAAGCACGCTGATATTACAGACACCCGCACTAGCTTTTAAGTGTGTTAAGTAGACTTTTATATGGATTGGGGGATTCGAACCCAGGTTATCAGGCTTGTATAGCAAACATTCCCACGGGACCATCTCCCTATCCTGATTCCTTCTTCATAGAACACTACCAGTCATTGGATTTAAGACCCATCTGAATTTATCCTGACTGATTTTAACTTGATTTTATTTGCAAAGACCCCATTCCTACAAGAGTTCTTTTGTACTACTGTTTTTGACAATGCTAGAGCTGGAACCCAGAGCCTTACATATGCCATTAAGTTAAACTCCGGCTAGTCCTATTTCTAAATGTGGCCACATCCGTATGTACTGTGCCAGTGTGGTGTGACTGAACATATCTTTTTGAGGATGGGAGGATACAACCTAACTCATTGCACCTGCCAGATGTAACTTTTGGGGGTTAACTGGTAAATTCTTATTTTTCATAAACCTTAGCTAATTAAACCAGGAACTCCATTTCGGATGGAGCCAGTAGAACCTGGGGATATTAGGGAGATGGCTCCCTGGAATGGGCTTCAGGTGAGCCTTCAGAAAGGACAGGTTGACAGGAAGAAGGCTTGGAGGGAGTGTGGTAGGAAAAGCAATACATGTGGGAAAGGCATCATGTGGCACAGGAGCGAGGGACAGTGGCCCACTGGATTAGCTAGTCACACAAGCCTGGTGCTGCTCCAGATGAGTCAGGGCATCTGTGGGTCCATCTAGAGAACTGTTTTGGGGTTAGAACTCTTGCCTACGTGCCTGAGGTCCTGGGTTCCCTCCCCAGAACTGTGAGAGGCAGAGAATTGTTTCTGAGCTGCTGAAGGTCTCCAGCCTGCAGTCAGGAGGAGAAAGGGATGCATCAGGAGGTACTTGCTTACCTGCAGGCAGGGATAAGCCTTAGGCTCACCTAGGTCTTGCATTTCCAAATGTGCTCCCCAGATCTCCCTCTGCATTAATCCTACCTCTCTTTGAGATTTAAGGTATCATTTACTTGCTGATGACACGGAGATTTGCCTCTCAAATGCCAAACTGACTTCTCCATTACTCGGGAGTATTCAGCAGGTATAGAACCCAGCACCTGCAAGGCTGCACTTAGTCCCAAGACTTGTTTGCTTCCCAGTGGCTTCCGTTTCAGAAGCATCATTCATTCATGAGTCATCCAGTTCCCAAAATTAAAAACTGGGGGATTTGCTGCTTACTTATCTCTTCCGTACACATTAAATCACATCAAATCCTTTCCTCTGGTGGCTCCCCCCGCGCTCTCAGTTCAAATACATGTGCAGACTTAGCACAGTTTCATTAGACAATAACCCCCTAACTGAAGCATGGCTTCTTCATTTCCACTGGGAAGGAGCATCCTTTAACACAGTCACAGAGCTAAAACTCCTTGTCGTGACACACAAATCTCTACTGACCTCTGCTGTGTCATGAATCCTCCACATCCCAAAGCTTTTCTTTTTCTCTTTCTTTCATCGTGAAACCTTTTGCAAAATAAATAAATAGAATTACTTTTTTTAAACTGAGGGCCAGGCGGTGGTGGCACACGCCTTTAATCCCAGCACTCGGGAGGCAGAGGCAGACGGATCTCTGTGAGTTCGAGACCAGCCTGGTCTACAAGAGCTAGTTCCGGGATAGGCTCCAAAGCTACAGAGAAACCCTGTCTCGAAAAAACAAACAAACAAACAAAAAAACCTGAGGATTAAAAAAGAAGTCACATCGTTCAAAACGCAAACTCAAATTTAAAAGGCAGAAGGGCACAAAGGTATCCTTATAGCTCTTTTCCTCTGGTTCCGGAGTCCTAGAGTGGTACCTGATAATTGTGTTTGCGCCCTCTCTCCTGACCATTCACAGAAAACTCCATGTTCGATGTTCAGAAATCTAACGCTACGGAGCCCAGGTGCTACTGTATTCTCCTAAATGTATTGTGGAGAAAAGACACAAAGACAGCAGGCGCCTGCGTCCACCTGGCCACACTTTGCATCCTAGATTCCAGCCCTAAGAAAGTGGCAAACGGCAATTTCGGGAATGAAAAGGACATCTGCATGGCATGCAAACCTAAAACAGCCCATAAAAGCCTTGTTCGGTTACCCCCAACAATTCTGCTCCCAAATAACTTGGAACACGAGAACGTATCCCAAAAAGTTCGCGCTGCTCAGCTTTCCAGGGAAGTCCTTCGAACGAAGGCACTTTGCATCCGCAACGCATCACAAAGTCGGAAATCTGAAGTGACTTCGTGAAGTGAAACCGCATCACCAATGTCAATTCAAGCACACGGGATTAGTCTGCCATGTTTACTAGGACACGGGAAGAACAAATGATGCAACCGGGCAACATAACCCCCACCAAATCCGCATCAAATATTCAAGAAACTTTACAGGGCAATTGCACATTTCACGGGAACTCCCATGAACTGCGGAGCTACACTTAAACAATAGAATGAGGAAAAGATGGGAGTCACTGAGAATGAAGCGCGGGTTTGATTTTTCAAATGTCTTATTGGAGCTAAGGCGTTTGTCCTTGGCTCCTGCAAGCCTCTGCAAATTGTTCCCACGGATCACTGTCTCAAAGCAGCAGAGATCCGGTAGCAGGTACTGCGTCCCGTGGGTGATGCAGAGGTCGCACCCGGCCAGGTTGTGCAAAAAACACTCTGGTCCTTTCCCGCGGATCGGTGGGGTGGGAAAGTAGGTGGCCCCATCACTTAAGGTTGCTACAAATGCAACTCGCAACTTTTGAAATCAATCTAACCCCCTCTTTTTTTGGATCATGCAACGGATGCCACCGTTCCTTGGGTTTGCAACCCCCCACCCCTCCCCCGAGACCAATCATTGCCGCGCTCGGGCCTCTGCACAGCGCCCCCGCCCCCTTCCCGGGCCGCACGCAGCCACCACCACCGCCGCCACCACCGCCACCAGCAACACTGGAGTCGCACAGGCCACCGGCCCGCCGCCTCTTAAAGGGAGGTGGCCGCTCTTAAAGGGACCCTCGCGCGCCCGGCCGGCGGGAGCGCGGCGGCCCGGTTCCCGGAGGGCCGCGCCCAGCCTAGGCCGAGCTCCACGCGGCGTCCAAGCGCGGGGCCGTGCCGCCGCCACCGGGAGCAGCATTTTTATTCAGGCGACGCTTAAGGGAGCCCGGCGCGCCCGGTGCATTGTGGGAGCGCCGCGGCCCGTTTTCGGGAGGAGGCGGAGGGCGCAAAGCGAGCCGGTAAGCGGCGGGCCTGGCGAGGGGGGGCGAGACAGCAGGCTTAAAGGGGAATATCGGGCCGCAGGCCCGGCGCGGCCGTTGCAAATCCCCCTCCGGGCCGCCCGGGACGGCCTGGGAGCCGTGCACCGGGGCCTTTCGCGCGCCTTGCCTGGAGAGGGGCCGAGCCCAGGGTTTGGTGGGGCCGCTTTAAAAAGAAGCGCCGCCCGCGCCGCTGCCTCCTCCGCCGTCGCCGCAGCGGCACGCGGGGCCGGGAAAGGAGGGAGGAGCGGAGGGGGAGGGCGGCGGCGGCCACGCAGGGGTTAATCTTTTCGCCCGCCGACATTTTTGTGTGGCGGCGCGGCCGGGGATTCCGCGCGCGCGCGCGTAGCGCCGTGGCCTCCGGTGTCCTGGCGCTGCGCCTCGGGCCTCCCCGCCCCCATTCGGCCCTCGTGTCCCTCCGGTCCCCGCCAGCGACGGTCACCGCGGCTGCGGCGACGCCGGGCCGGTGGCGTGGCATGGCCCTGCCCGCGGCGCCGCACCGTACAAAGGACGCGGCCCGCGCTCGCCGTGCTTTTAAAGGCGGCAGCCCCCGATTTAAGGTGTCCCCTGGGTGGCATCCTCCGCATCCGGCCGCATGGAGGGCGCGGGGCCTCGGCACGCACGCCGCGGCTCCCGGGCCCGTGTGCATGCTCGGGGCCGGGGGCCTGGCGGTGAGGTAGGTTTGCTGCCCCGCTGCACCTCGTTGCCTGAGCCTGCCCCGCGTGCGGGAGCGAAGGGGTTAAACGCGATCTTTAAATATTCATGTCATTGTTTTAAAGGTGTAAACATGTGGCTTCCAGGTCGGACTTACTCTCCTCTCCCCCCGCAAAGGACGTCCCAATTTCATCCTCCTCCAAATAGCTCTAGTTTTCTTTGAGGTTAAGCCCGTGTGATCCAGGTCTCCTTCGACTTGAGTTGTAGAACTGAGTTTCGTTGATGTAAGTTTTTTTTTTTTTTTTAAACTTTCCTAACCAGAGAGTGTAGAGAAATACGTGTAAAAGGAAGGGACTCTACAGAATCCCTTTTCTTCCTTTGCCTTGAGGTCATAGGATTGGAGGTAGGAAGAAAAGATTCCTTATGAAATGCAGTCTTCCGCTTTTGTACCTGGTAGAGTTGAGATGGAGTTAAATGCAAGACTTTTTTCCTCCCTCTGTTTTGCGAGTTTGCTGTTTCAAACTTTTCTTCGAAGTCGAATTGTAAATCACACTTTTTTCAAACTAGCCTCAACATTTCCATCTCGGTAACCTTGGTTCACATTGCCCTGAAGAGAAGTTTCGCTTCTTTGAATGATGTGCGGAGTCTGTGTAGTTTCCCGCTGAAATCATTGCTCACGTTATGTTTGTAACGACCGTTTGGATTACTGCCCAAATTTGGGCTTTGTGAAATTTATTTTAAATGAGTGATATGCTTCCCGGGGGATGTAAAACTCTGTAAATTATGTTCTCAATCATAAATTTTATAGGAGAAACCGGCCCTAAAAGTTGGGGTGTATGTAATCCTATGCCCAATAAAGCATCAGTCAAAGTTTGTAAACCCGGGGAGCACTTACTGAATTTTGATTTGGATGGAAGGCTGCAAACAGAAGAGCGTGTGCCGGAAATGCAGTGAGTGGGACCCAGAACGCGCAAATCTAGTGATTTCGTGTGCTGTTTCATTTGTAATGAGCTAGGAATGAGCTGGAGTGTGTTTAGTTAATGGTAGGTATGTGAGCTGGTTTGTTGGGCGGGATGTTTGCTTTCTAGGAATGCTACAGACATCAGCACCCTCCTGAACAGACTTCACTGTGTTTTACAGCCCTTGGAAATGGTTGCGTATTTTCTTGTTTGTTTGTTTTTTAAAGTAGTGTTCTTCAGTAACTTCTCAAGACCATTAGTTTGGCACTGTGCTGTCTGGTTGGGAGGGAAACTTGTTTTTAAAATTAGGATTTAGGATCTTGAAGAATTTTGCCAGGTGTAATGGTGGATCTCTTATCTGGGGACTTATGAAGCAAAGACAGGCGCGTCCCTGTGAGGCCAGTCTGGAATTGTAGATAGTGAATTCCAAGACAGTGAGAACTATGTAGAGGGATTCTGTCTCAGTTGAAAAAAATCCATGGGCTGTATTTGTGTCCCACTTTCTGCAGTTTCTGATGGCGAGGAAAGACAGCTAGAAGTTTTCCAGAAAAGTCACGTAGCTAGCACCGCTGGTTTCTAAAGCATAGACTCTCAGGCTGACACAGTGAATACTAGTTCTCTTAGCCCTGGACCCAGAAGAACTTTGAGAGTTGACTGCCCAAGTGGCAGAGATCACACGAGCTTGTTCTCGGGTCCACCGTTATAACCACACTCCTACCTCAGGTCTTCAGTAGGTATCCATGATGGTACCCATCATTTTGTACTCCAGCTTGACCAACAAGTATTTCCCTGTGGTCTAGGCAATTCCAGTCCTTGTACTTTTCCCTAATGTGTGTTCATTCACTTGATTCCTGACAGATACAGTTCAGAATCTTTTAACAATGTCTTTTTGTGTTTTGCTGGTACCTAGGTGGATCCCAAGTAGAAAACCCAGTGGATCAAAAGAGAGGGAGGGGAGGGGCTGAACTGTGAAGAGTGTGGCCCCAGAATCATGTCTACTCGGGAGTCCTTTAACCCGGAAAGTTACGAATTGGACAAGAGTTTCCGCCTAACCAGGTTTACTGAACTGAAAGGCACAGGCTGCAAAGTGCCCCAAGATGTCTTGCAGAAATTGCTGGAATCTTTACAAGAGAACCACTTCCAAGAAGATGAGCAGTTTCTGGGAGCTGTTATGCCACGGCTTGGTATGTATACTATCTCTTTGATACTCTGCCACCCAGAAGTGTGGTCAGCTGTCAATAACCAGATTTTCCTGTGTTGCTTTGTTCAGTGTAATTAGTAATGTCACTTATTGAAAGGAAGAATTTGAAGGTATCAGGGCATGTGGTTGGCAGCTGTTAAATTATAGAGTATATGTGTGACATCATACTACAGTAAGACAATTTTACCGTTAGCTGAGGATAAGCAGAAACTCCTTTCTGTTTTCTCAAATGGCCTCTACAATGCCATGTGGCTTCATTGACCTATTGAAGGTGTTGCTTTAAGAACAGCTTTAAGGACAATGATGTCCTTTGCAGGATGTTTGGATTGAAAACTTGAGGGTGGACCACACAAGACTACTGACTGCAGGCTCAGGAGAGAAGACTGGGGAAATAGCTCAGTTGGTAAGGTTTGAGAACCTCAGTGAGCTTGATCCTCTGAACCCATTTCTTTAAAAATGTGTGTGTGGGGCTGGAGAGATGGCTCAGTGGTTAAGAGCATTGCCTGCTCTTCCAGAGGTCCTGAGTTCAATTCCCGGCAACCACATGGTGGCTCACAACCATCTGTAATAAGATCTGGTGCCCTCTTCTGGCCTTCAGACATACACACAGACAGAATATTGTATACATAATAAATAAATAAATTAAAAAAAATGTGTGTGTGTATAAGAGAGAGAGAGTGAGTTTGGAGTGTGCTTGTAATCCCAGGGCAGGGAAGGAAAAGGCAAGTGTGTGCCTGGGGGCTTGTAGCCAGCCTAGCCTACTTCTAGCCTACTTGCTGATTCCCAGTCCAGTGACTCTGTCTCAAAAAAAAGGAAAACCATGTCTGAGAGCTGACACCTGAGGTTGTGCTCTGACCTGCACATGCATGTACACATCATCTGCACACATACACACAAAGGCAAGAAGACAGCATGAATTTGAAATTGACCCCAGAGTGCCAGCTGGAACCAAGGGCAATTCTATCATTAGTGGTTTCCCTTTCTCAAACACAGAGCTCAGAAGAAATTCTAGGCTCTGAAGTACAGTTCTTTGGGTATATTTTATTATATGCATGATGTAAAACAGGCTGGAGCTAATGCAGATGCTCTTCCTCTTAACGTAATTTTAAAATTTTGATTCTTTGGGAATTTCACATCATGCACCCCAATTCTACTCATTTCCCAGTCCTTCCATGTCAGCTTCACCCTTGTAGCCCCCCCCAAAAAAAACAAAAAGAAACAAATTACAGCAAAAAATTTTGCTCCTCTGTCTTTTCCCACCTCTCCATCATAATATAGTCAATTGTCATCGTGGCACTGAGAGCTGTGGTGTGTCACACAGTACACCTTTGCTTGCAATTGTTTATTGCAGTGAGTTGTTGGTCTGGTTCAAGGCCTCTGGCTTCTGCTACACTATCAGTGCTGAACCCTTATTGAAACTTCAGATATCCTGCTGTTACCCAGACATGGAGACCTTCCAGCTGTGGTTCTGGAGGACCAGTCCCTTCACATGCTTCAGCAGGTCATAGATGGGGTAGACATGTTAGGATGGGCCAAACCATGGCCCTGGGTTTGGGCCTCCATTGGGACTTCCTACCTCAGGCAAGGGTCAGGGCCAGTTCTCCAGCATGCATGGTGAGGTGTGGGGCCTACTTTCCCATTGTGGAGGCATTTTCTTAGTTAAGGTTCCCTGCTCTCAGATGACTTTAGCTGTGTAAAGTTCACATAAAATTAGCCAGCACACTAAATAAAGGAATGTTAAGAACTGGAGAGATGGCTGTCAAGCATGTGTTATTGGTACTGTAGTATGATGAGTGTATTCCATTTCTTGATAGAGGGTTTCAGTTTTTTTAGAAGACCTAGAATTTCCCATAGCTTGTTCTGAACTTCTCAATCTTGCATTTAACCTGCCCAGAACCAGGAACCCTGTTCTATCCTGTTCTACCTGAACTATCCCTGGCTCTCAAGTTGAAGGTCTAGTTTTTCAAGGCCCATCTCAGATTTATCCATTCTTCACAGTTTCAGTGAGGGTATGTGTGTGCGCGATCAAACCCAGGCTGTGAGAATCGCAAGACAGGCCTCCCATAGATACTTTCCTAACTCCCTTTTTGTGATGAAGCCCTATTGGTAATATGCCTGGAAGCCTGCATCCTCTCCGTAGAGGTTCATCTTCTCGTCAGTCATGTATCCTGACCCTACAGTCCAGGATGGCACCTTGAGCTCTTGCTGTCAGCTACATACTAAAGTTTCAAGACAGTTTTCTCTTCGTCCATGTGCTTCTCTCAGCTTGTCCGGTCTGAACTCCATGCAGCGGTTCTGACCTCTGATCCAGCTTACCCAGGTCTCTCCTTTGTATTAGTGTTCACACATGTGGTCCCAGGTACAAATCTGACCTGCCATATGTTTGTTGATAAAACTACACCAGAATGCAGCCTCCCTCATGTGTGAACATACCATCTATGGCTGCTTTGGTGACATAACAGTAGAGTAGAAGCCTAAACTGCTTACTGTTTGTCCCTTATGGAAAAGGATGTGGTCCTGGTGTGCTTTCCTGTTGCCATGATGAACACCATGTCCAAAGCAGCTTGGGGAGAAAAGGGTGTTTTGCTTTCAGGTTATAGTTCTTCACCACGGGACACCAAGCAGGAGGAGTACTGTGTGCTGACTTGCTCACTCAGCTAGCTTTTTTTAAGCTCTCTTAGGCCACTGGCTCAGGAATGACTCTACCCACGGTGGGCTGGGCCCTCCTATATCAATCAGTTAGCAATCAAGAAAATGCCCCGCAGACATGCCTACTAAGCCAGTCCGATGAAAGTCATTCCTTAACTAAATTTCTCTCTTCCCAGGGATGTCTAGATTGTGTCATGTCGACAAAAAATAAGCAGCACAGTGTTAGTCATAACCTAGGGCTGCCTGTCTTTTTAATAAGATCCTGAGTTTCTGAAAGCTTTTTCCAGCATCAGATTAATAATATCTACTAAGTCCCAGCTTGTCACTGCAGAGGGCATCTGGAGTGATTTCTAAACCAAGTGCAATATAGTACCATGTTATCTAAAAGAGATATGACAGGTTCACTGGCCAGCCATCCTAGCTGAAGCTGAGTTGGTTATGTCTAGGTTTAGTGAGAGGTCTTGTCTCAAGAAACAAGGTAGAGAGTAAGAATGGAGAAGAAACCAGATGTTGTCCTCTGCCTCTGGATACATACATGTGTGCATACAAAAATATGTTGTAGAAAGAAAGTGCTTTGGAGACACTAAAATACTTGAATTATACAGATACTGGTATTTATAACACACTTGGATGGAAACTTTGAATTCCTGCTTTGTCCTGTACCATTTCATTTAGGCTAAATGTATTCTATTTATTTTATATATTAACTGGAATTTTTAAAAAATATTTATTTATTTATTATGTATACAATATTCTCTCTGTGTGTATGCCCCCATGCCAAAAGAGGGCACCAGACCCCATTACAGATGGTTGTGAGCCACCATGTGGTTGCTGGGAATTGAACTCAGGACCTTTGGAAGAGCAGGCAGTGCTCTTAACCACTGAGCCATCTCTCCAGCCCCTTAACTGGAATTTTCTATATGGAAATATAGTACAAATACTTTTGGGAAAATAGAACAATATCTAGTATGTTACAACAACAATTATAATATTTCAAAATAACTATCAGTAAAATAACAACAGCTCCATTTGTATTGTTATCTTAAAAGAAGTTGTATAAGCCAGGTGTGGTGGCATATGCCTTTAATCCTAGCACTTGGGAGACAGAGAGGCAATCTGATCTCTGCCAGTTTCAGGCTAGCCTGGTCTACATGAATCTAGGCTAGCCAGAGCTACATAAAGAGACTCAAATAACACAAAGAAAAGAGGGAGAAAAAGGCATCAATCAAATGATTCAGGAATATAAAATAAGAAAACAAAATGTCCAAAGTCTCAGTAAGGTTCAGATTTTATGTCATAGTACATCTTGGTTACTTAATAGTTTTATTCATGTTTCCTATCCTATGCTGGTGATGTTTCACATTTATTTCGGTTATGCTTCTTGATGGTACATACATAGTTTAGTTGGCAGTCTTATTGTAGAAATCTTCCTGCAAAATGTTGCTCATACAAGATTAAACACTTTTCTCCTTATATTTTTGGTTGCTGGCAACGTCCATCTTTCCAGGCATTGGGATGGATACTTGCGTCATTCCTTTGAGGCATGGTGGGCTTTCCTTGGTTCAAACCACAGATTACATTTATCCTATTGTCGACGACCCCTACATGATGGTAAGTTTGGTTTTGTATATTTTTGTAATTGGAACTATTTTATGCATTTGGTTTTGATTTTGGCTGGGTTTCGTATGTGCTTTTGGGTTTGAGTTTTATGTTTGTTGTGTTTTTCCACTTTTGCTGTATCTCAATTATATTACCCTCCCCTGACTCCTGCAGTCACGGCAGGCTGGCATGTCTCCTCTCACACTTGACACTGCATGCATCAGGTAGAGCAACGAGGTCTCTGCTGCTTTTATGCCTGAAGGTACATTCGGCAGCTGTGGTTCTGAGACAATGCTAGTGATTGGTGGTCTCTGAGCTCTTTCCTTGTACCTGGCTTTCTGACATAAAGTTTACTGTTCCTGGGTTTCTGGCTAGAAATGTTGCTATACTTTGTAATAACACTGATTCTTAATGTTTCCTCCCACAAAAAAGGAACTTGTAAATTTCATCACAATTGGACCTCCATCTCCCTCCAATACATACATACACCAGCATTTGTCTATGTAGCCCTGACTGTCTTAGAACTCTTTAGAGTCTCAGACTCCCACCATGCCTGGCTTACTAACAATTGGATTTCTTGAGCTTTTATTCTTGTAAATGTTAGGGTAAATTTATTACCACCTGCATGCCTACTTACCACTATATTGTATGCCACACTGTGATCTAGCAGACCACTGAATTAAAGTTCTAATTACTGGGCAGGGGAGATGGCTCAGTTGGAAAAGCACTTCCCATGTAAGTGTGAAGACCCCAGCATCTAATAAAGAAGCTGTTTATGACAACACATACCTCTAGTCTTTATGCCAAGAAGCAGACAGGTGGGCTTCTGGGTCTTGCTGGCCAGCCAGGCTAGCTGAATTGTTGAGATCCAGGTTCAATAAAAGACTCTGTCTTGAAAAATAAGAGAGTGATTGAGGAAGACACGGCATGTGCACACACGAAGCTCTAGCTACTGTGTAGATACATTTTGTAGTCATTTGTTATGTGCTTACAGCCAGCAAGCAGCCTTTTATTCTGCTTATTCTTTAACCCCACTTCTCTACCACCCAAGAGAAGCCAATGAATAAATGGGAATATCCCACCTGTTTAAAATGCCAGGTGTCTTTCCTGGGTAGCAAGGACACAGGGATCAAGCTTTACATATAGGAATTCAGGCCACGGGGTAAGAAAATGGGGACATTTCCCTTGGGTACAGTGTGAATAAACAGGTTGTTAGGAAGTATATTCCCTGTAAAGCTGCACACCCATGTTGTGTCCCTCCAGTGGCAAAGCTACCAGAATCCATTCTTCCTAGCATCTCTCTCTTTTTTTTTTTTTGTTTTTGGTTTTTGAGACAGGGTTTCTCTATGGCTTTGGAGCCTGTCCTGGAACTAGCTCTTGTAGACCAGGCTGGTCTCGAACTCACAGAGATCCGCCTGCCTCTGCCTCCCAAGTGCTGGGATTAAAGGCGTGCACCACCGCCCGGCCCTAGCATCTCTTAAAAGCATGCAAGAGCAGCCAGTACATGTCTGCCCCGTGGCCCATGACGCCACCTCTAGGCTCCTTGTTGACAAGGCTTGCTGAGGTTGACAGTGGGTCTGCAGAAGGCTGCAGGTATGCCTGAAACCCATAAGAACATAAACAGCCTCTGCAGAGGATGTGCCGCTTTCGTGTTGGTTATCCTTATGTCAGAAGGACACCTTGTTATTTTTCTCTTTATTGCCTGGGGAAAAAAAAGTTAGAGAATAGCAACTTAATGTTTAAGAAGTCTTCTAGAGCAATAGAGTCTTTATTGCCACATTCCTATTGGATATTGTTAAATTCCTCATAAAGCAATACGATGTACTGGGAAATGCTTTTTTTCAATCTGACTTTAAACCTGTATCTTTCTTATTTCTCTTAGTTTTGTTTCTCAAACAAGATTATTTTCCTCTTTCTTTTTTTTTTAATATTTATGTATTTATTATGTATACAATATTCTGTCTACATGTATACCTCCAGGCCAGAAGAGGGCACCAGACCTCATTACAGATGGTTGTGAGCCACCATGTGGTTGCTGGGAATTGAACTCAGGACCTTTGGAAGATCAGGCAGTGCTCTTAACCGCTGAGCCATCTCTCCAGCCCTCCTCTTTATTTCTTACAGTTTGAAAAAGAAGCTGCAAAAGTTTCTTAAGCCAATAACATAAACCCCATCTCCTATTTTATAATAGCCAAAGCAACCTTTCCTTGTGATCTGCTGAGTGTGGGTTTCCAAGTTCACCTTTAGGTGACTGAATCAGTCCTCTCGCTCTCTGGTCTCTCTCAGAAGGACCATCGGTGCTAACTGTTTCTCTTCCTGACCCCCTCCCCATCATCAGCCAGGGCTCTGAAACTTAGTGTGAGGAAGAATGTGAATTCTGTGTTCTGATCAAGTGAGAGGAGCTGGGTGAGTGGGTGGCTGGACAGTTAAGTGAAGGTAACCCACTGAGAGTCCTGTCCTGGGAGCTGGGAGTTCTTGGAGGCCACTGTTTTGTAGACTCCATCTTTGCTTCTACAGCTGGAAAACCCCTGACTGTGCTTTCTCACATCTCTGCTCTCTTCCTAGGGCAGGATAGCATGTGCTAACGTCCTCAGTGACCTCTATGCAATGGGCGTCACGGAATGTGACAATATGCTGATGCTCCTTGGAGTCAGCAATAAAATGACTGACAGGGTAAGTCAGAGGGTCACTCACTGGTGTTGGTTTGATTTCATTTTACATTTACAAACATGGCCTCGAGTATTGTAGCTCTCCACTTTGGGGCATTTATCTGTAAATTAAAATAAGAGTACCTAGCCTCTTTTTCTTCCACTTCCTCCTTTCCTCTCTTGGCATAAAGGTAAATATGTTTTTGTAGAGGGGGAGACTCAATAAAGCTTGGCTATACTAATAGTACCAGGCCTGTGAATCAGGCCTTGCCTTGCTGGCTCAGAACTGAGAGCACTTAGATAGCAAATGGTCTCTGTTGCGGGCCAAGGCCCCCATGTACCACCCAGTAGCCTGTCCTTTTCACCTGTTCTTTGAACCAGGGGTAGATCCCTGTTTAGGTTATTTTTACTTATTTTTATTTTATTTTCCAGCATGTATGTAAGTATACCATGTGTGTGTCTGGAATTGTAGTTAGATAGTTGTGAGCTGCCATGTGGGTGCTGGGAACCAAACTTAGGTCCACTGCAAGAGAAGTCATGCTCTTAACTATTGAGCCATCTCCCCAGCCTCATTATTTAGATTATTTTTGGCAAGATGTGTTTTTATTTCCATTATCTTTTCATATGCCCCCCCAAACCAGTTGTCATGATTTACTGATAACCCAGTTTTCTGTTGCCTTTTTTATTTTTTTTTAATAGCCTAGCAGAGTGTGCTTTGACCAGTAGTAGCTAGTTGTCCTGACAAAGGCTTTGCTGAGGATGTTACGTCACAGTTCCTCGCCAAACATAAGCCTCTTTGAAAGCAGGGCTGTGTGTGTGTGGTTTGCTTGTCTTGTGTTCTTCAGGACTGGCCGAGAGCTGACCTCTAATGTCATCAGTCTGTGGGCCAGGCCTGTGGGTAAATGGCATTATGCTCCCTCCTCTTACCTGCTCCGTTTGCTTTGTACCCATAGCACCTTCCAGCATCTCATAACATGCTGATCCCTAGAAACACTCCCTACTTTACCCTACCCTGTCTGTCAGTTTTTGGTTCTCTGGGGTTTTTTTTAGTCTTTATAACTACAGGTGTAGAACCATCTTTTCTGGGTTCTGAACAGAATTGCATTGACTTTTCATCTGTGTCCTTTTAAACCCTAGGAAAGGGATAAAGTGATACCGCTAATTATACAGGGTTTTAAAGATGCGGCAGAGGAAGCGGGAACCTCTGTAACGGGCGGTCAAACAGTGTTAAACCCCTGGATTGTTCTGGGAGGAGTCGCTACAACTGTCTGCCAGCCCAATGAATTTATCATGTAAGTTGACCTTTATGTCAGAACCTGTCTTTCTCTCGTTCTCCCTCAGGATACATTAAGGTGAAATTCATTTGCTGCACAACTCCACGTTCTAAGTGTGCAGTTTAGTGACTTTTGTCCTGCTCAGAGTCTAGAATCACCAGGGTCCCTTAAACAGCTAGTCCTTCATATACATCTTGGTTGGTCTCATTTAGTATATTAACATAGAGTATTTTTATATTCATAGATTATATAGCATATATTGGAACTTTGATCCTATTTTCCAGCAATTTTAGGCCTTGTAAATTTTACTTAACAAAAATATATACCATGTTATTCAGCATTTATTTGTCTATTTTTTTGTTTTTGCTTTTTGACACAAGGCATCATTCTGTATCTCATACTGGCCTCAAACTCATGATCCTCCTGCCTCAGCCTCCTCAGTATAGGAATTGCAGGTAAGTGCTGCCTTGACGTCTTTTCTGGTTTGGTTTTGTTTATTGTACTTGGGATTAAACACAGCTTCTTGTGTCTGCTAAGCAAGTACTCCACCACTGAGCTCTACCTCCATCAGCATTTAAATCGGCTTTGTGCCAGACACAGAAAGACAGTTGTCACATGTACTCACTCATAGGTGGTTTTTAAACATAAAACAAAGGATAACGATAACACCCAATATTGACTTCTGGTTTCTCCCCAACTCATACACATGTGTATTCATACACATACATACATCAAAAAAAAGTACAAAAATTCTTTTTAGCAAAATTTCCCTTTTTGCTTTAAAATTGCATTTGTTTCCTTGGTTAGTTTAACTAGAACATGCTCTTCTTTTCTTCAGGCCAGACAATGCAGTACCAGGGGATGTGCTGGTATTGACAAAACCGCTGGGGACACAAGTTGCAGTTGCTGTACACCAGTGGCTGGATATTGTAAGTAAAGAGCTGTTTAGGAGTGAGGGTGGAGCTGAGCTGAACTATTAGCTCTCAGAGTTGCTTTTTTAGTTTCAAAGTTTTGTTTTGTTTTAAGTTGGGGGAAGGTTTGGGAAGTGAAAACTTTAAATTTTACCCCTGTAAAGTTAATCAGTAAAATCCTTAGATGGATTATCCATATTCTTATAAATGAAAATTTAATAATCTAATGTTTGAAGGAGTTAAGGCCCAGCTTGAGGCATCAGATTATATGGATGAGAATTCTGGGACATGAATTCAAATTCATTAATTTTTTTATATTTTATGTATACGGGTGTTTTGCCTACACTTAAGTCTGCACCCCACACATGCAGTGCCCTCAGGAACCAGCAGAGGGCAGCTGGGTCCCTCTTGGACAGTTGATAGTCACTAAGTGGGGCTGAGAGGAGAACCCAGGATTGAAATGAAATCAAAATAATATAAATAGGGTTAGTGTTGACATATCAGTCATGGGTCCTGGGGTTGTTGTGATATGATAGTGGTGCTGATTAGTAACTAACAACATTTAGATGTGGGCCTCTTTCCTGGAGAATGAAGAGGGCTAGTTCTCTTGAGCTTTATCCCACAGAGCTGTCATTCTGGGG
>JAQHUG010000292.1:1506983-1519618 GCA_028555095.1 Dicrostonyx torquatus
TCTGTGAGTTCGAGACCAGTCTGGTCTACAAGAGCTAGTTCCAGCGCAGGCTCCAACGCCACAGAGAAACCCTGTCTCGAAAAACCAAAAATAAAATAAAATAAAATAAAATAAAATGAAACTTACCGTAGTTTTTACTAAAAAAAAAAACAAAGCCAAAGCTGTATGATTGTAGTCAGAGCCAAGCGAGCAAAGGGGAGATGGACTTTTTGGCAGATGGTGCTGGAACAAGTACACATTCATATGCAGAACCAAAAAGATTGTTGTCTTTCACAAGAAGTAACTCAAAATAGCTATAGATCTAAATATACCAAAGAACTATAGACCTCCAAGAGCGTAATATAGAAGAACATTTAGGTGATAGTAGGCTTGGAGGTGACATTTTAGATACAACAATTAGATAAACAAGTTTTATACTACTTAAAGGAAAAGAGTGGATGTTTAAAAACCAGAAAGCAAGGTGGATGGCACCGGAGGAACACCTGCAGTTACTTTTGGTCCCCACATGTACATTTAAACCACATGCATGTACACACAGAAGAAAAGACAAGGCACACATGGGAGAAAATCTTTACAAAACACATTTGCTGATAGTGGTCTGATGGCCAAAATTCATGAAAAATTTAAAACTCAAAAAAATAAAAAAACAACAAAATGGAAAGATCTGTACTGACACCTAATCAGGAAAGATGTAGAAGAGATAAGACATCCAGAGGTGCTCAGGGTCATAAGTCCTGGAGAGTCACATTAAAACAGCGAGGTGTTCCTCACATCTGTCAGAGTGCTGAACACCACCAAATGCTAACCAGAACAGGAAGCAGCAGGAACTCTTGCTGTTGGGAGTCAAAGTGCGCATCCACTATCCAGCCGTGTTAGGCCTCTTGTTACGGAACTAATGTTACTGCTAACCATATGCTCTAACTGTGGTGTGCCTGACTGTTTATCCCAAAGGAATTGTCACACAGAAATGTGCACACCCTGTTTATAGTGCCTTTGCCCTTAACTGCCAAGCTTAGAAACAGCCAAGGTAACTTGGTCAGTGGATGAACAGATAAAATGGCATGTCCAGGGAATGAGGTATTACTGAACAGTTTGGGCTGCCAGTCAGTGAAAGAGCCTGTATATTGCTAAATGAAAGAAGCCAGTCTGAAAAGATCATGACCTTCCTGAAAAGGCAAGTGTAGAGACAGTAAAAAGATGAGTGGCTGCCACAGCTGAGAAGAGAGGAAGGGCCAGAGCAGGGAAGCCGCTTCTCATGATGCATGTTGTCACACATTTATAAACACACGGGGAGTCCTCATATAAACCTTGGGTTGTAGTTGACAGTAAAATACGAGTTTGACTCATCAGATGCACTAATGCAAAGTGTCCCTATAGCCCTGAATGACATTTTGTTCAGTTTTTGTTTAAACATGCTCAGTTGCTTCTTTTTTCCTAATGCTGCTCTGAATAAGAAAACCTTCAGGCCTGGTATGGCACATGCCTGTAATCCCAGCACTTGGAGGGTGAGGCCAGCCTGAATTACATACTGACCTTATCACAAAGCTTTCATAATTCTCGGAAAGCTCCCCAATAAGAATGTTTAAGTCAGACATTCTTGTTGTATAAAAGGGGGGAGAGGTGCGGGTTGTTAGTTCCTGGCACCCAGTCCCCAGCCGCCAGCCTGCTCAGCCACTGGTTGCTTGCTTATGCCTGAAATAACCACATGACAATTATATTCATTTAAATACTGCCTTGCCCATTATCTCTAGCCTTTTCTTGGCTAGCTCTCACATCTAAAACTAACCCATTATAAAAGCCTGTATGTCACCACAAAGTGGTGACTTACCGGACGGTTCGAAGGTATGTCCATCTTGGATGCAGGATCATGGTGACTGACTCACTTCCTTTCTTCTCAGAACTTCTGTCTATTCCGCCCACCTAAGGGCTGACCTATCTTACAAGCCAAGGCAGCTTCTTTATTAACCAATGAAAGCAACAGAAATAAAGATGGACCCTCCTACACATTCTTTAACCATGTTAGTAGGTTGTGGGTTGTTTTGACAGGTTTCCTCTCTACAGCTCTTTGGTGACTAGGGTGTTGGTTGATGGAACTGCTCCTAGGTTCCATGTGGTTTTCACTGCAGGAAGAACTCAGCCTCCAGCGTTTGACCCTGGTCTCTGTTGACTTTCTAACTGCTGTGTGCTGTCTCTCCATAAGGAGACTGAGTGGGGAAAGGTGAGTTTTTCTCACTCCTCTGCCTCTCTCAGCTGCAGGCCTTATGCACACATTCAATGCTCATGCAGCCACTGACATCACAGGCTTCGGGATTCTGGGCCATGCACAGAACCTGGCCAAGCAGCAGAGGAACGAGGTGTCGTTTGTGATTCACAACCTTCCGGTGCTGGCCAAGATGGCAGCTGTGAGCAAAGCCTGTGGGAACATGTTCGGCCTCATGCATGGGACCTGCCCGGAGACATCAGGTATAAGGCTTCTGTTCCCTAATCAAGCTAAGAAAGCCTTGGGCACCTGTGCGTCCCCACTTTGTATGAAGTCAGGCATGACAGCCATGCCTCTCCCTGCTGTGGGTTTGCAGTGCTTTCCAGTGTGACTGAGATGTTGTTTTGAGTCCAGTGTAAGTGTGTTCCCCTTTTGATACGTGATTGGTATGGAAGATGAGAGCTCAGGAAAGATAGGTCTATCTGATTCACTGGAGTCTTAACCCTTGAACTCTAACAACCATAGATAAATTTAAACAGTCTGCTTTATTTTCTTCTTAAAAAGCGTTTTAATTTGATGTCTTAGCAGAACATCACAGTGTTGCTCATTACTTAGAAAGCAGAGTCAGGGTGGTTACAAGTCTGAGGCTAATCTATACAACATAGCAAAGCCCTGTCTGTGTCCAAAAAAGGAGCCAGGTGTGTCTTGCACATGCTTCTAATCCTTGTGCACAGGGGGCAGAGGCAGGAGGATGACCAGCCCAGGCTGTGTACTGAGATCTAGTTTTAAAATTACAAAGTTGAAGAGTGGAATAGTATGGGGCTGCAGAGATGGCCCAAAAGTTAACAGCAAGTATTCGTGCAGAGAGAGTTTCCAGTACTCACATCTGGCAGCTCACAACTGCCTGTAATTCCAGCTCTGGGGGAACTAATGGACACCCTCAGTCATGAGCATAGGCATACTTAAAAATAATATCTTTTAAAAAGTATGGCATAGTATATGGACTGTGCTCCAGGGTGTATGTATGGACTGTGTGTGCTCCAGGGTGTATGGACTGTGCTCCAGGGTGTATGTACCACTTGAGAGTGTTATTTCCTTTTTACCCTAAGTTTCTCTTTCCTCCTTTACCTTCTATGTTTTCTTCACCTCCTCTTTTTTTTCTTCAGTTTTTCTCATTTCCATTTCGTTTTCTCTGTAACTACTTTTACGCATGTTCCTAGACCCAGCTCCCAGGAAACTAATCAACAGGGGCCTGGGCCTCTAACAGACTCTGGTATCAGGCCAGGGGTGAAGTCCCTGGGGCCATCGATCAGAACTTCACATTCTCAGCTTTCTGCTCCAAACAGTATTTCTAGAAGTAGTTAGAACCCCTCCATCTGTTCTCTGTCTGGAGCAGTTTTTGCCACCTCATTGGCACCAAGTGAGCATTGTGTGAGTTAGCAACCACAGTCATTGAATTTGGTTCCTTGTTTTCTGAAAGCTTTTCCCTGGTCACTTAGAAACTCAAACTTTCTGGCCTGGCTGTTAGAAATAGGAAGGAAAATTGGTATCTTTGTGTTTTGCAGAAAGTTAAGAGTCAAGACTAGTGCCTTCCAGTAAAGACTTTCTCATGAATTTTAAGTTTAAAAGCACCATTCCCAGTGAGATGAGGAGTCCATGCCGGGTAAAAGGAGCCCTTTTTGTTGTATCTCCTAGTGTGGAGTAGGTCACTGCCCTGTGTGCTTCCAGCCCCGCGCACACACCTTTCTCTTTCCATGCTGTGGAGTAGAGGGTTGCTGTCTGTGATCAGATAGGTCATTTTTCAGTTTAACTTAGATGGGGTTGTTAGTGTTTGAATGTGGTAGGAGTTTACCAACAGATTACTTCCCTTATCTCCAGAGTGGAGCGAGATCTAGGTGTAAGTCAGCTCTGGTGGAAACACAGAAAGTCCTCTTCTTCCCAGCGCCATACAGATAGTAACCTCTGCTCTTTCTTTGCCAGGAGGCCTGCTTATCTGTTTACCACGTGAGCAAGCAGCTCGGTTCTGTGCAGAAATAAAGTCTCCCAAGTATGGCGAAGGCCACCAAGCATGGATTATTGGGATTGTAGAGAAGGGCAACCGCACAGCCAGAATCATCGACAAACCTCGGATTATTGAAGTCGCACCTCAAGTAGCCACGCAAAACGTGAATCCCACACCTGGTGCCACCTCCTAATCTAGACAGAGATAGCTATTGGATTTTGTTTTTAAATAGATCTATTTCCTTTATCATCACTTTGATTAAAGACTCGATAAGAACAACAAAAATGTCATTGTGTCTACACATCTGGTGACCTAGGTCGGTTTGTGAGTGGATGCAATTAATAAAAAGAAATCCATGGCCTTCTTTTCCTATTACATTAACTGAAGATGCACCCAACCTCGAGGCAGCTTCTGAGTTGAGAATGATATTGTTATCCAATACTGTTGATTCATTTTGAATCTTTAGATGCGTATCTCTTGCCGCATAGGCGCTTTCTAAAGGTGCTTCCCACCCCAGACATTACTGAGAGCAGTGTCACCTGGCAGTCTGTGTCTTCTCATGTCTATAAATGTCTCAGTGACATTCTAGAAAGGCAGAATTGGTAAGTGACATGGTGGCCTCCCAGTCGTCAGAGGGTTGCATGAGTCCTTTGAGTCTTTGGTTTGTAAAGAGCTGAGTCTAACAACTCGAGGACATTTCTTCTACCCAGGACATTCTCCAGTCGCTCACTCAGACTCAGTTCAGTAAGGTTTACTCTGCATGGAAAGCACTTAGAATTAAAAAAATAATTTTTTTAAAGCTTTCCTGATACTTGCAGTAATATCATTAATGGTTCTTTATCAATAGGAAAAAGGATACTTTTTGCAATGTAATTAGATGTTCTATAGTGTGACAAGGAATTGCCTTCCGATAGGGGGTTCATGTATAATACTCATTTATAATTCAATATCTAATTTACTTCGCAAATAATTTTTAAATATAATCAATAATAATGACTGTTCTGTGGATGGTAGCGTTTAATACATTTTATATTTTGTATAGTGATTTCAGGCCTCTTGTTTAAAATCAGCAGCTCTTTAGCATAATTCTTAGCATCATTTTGTCTCTGCGCCCATACTTTTTTGTGCACACATTTTGTGATCTGTGTTTAAAGCCTGCATTGCCAACATTGCAGCTCAAATTTGAAAGTTGTTATTCAAATAAATATTTAATTTTTTTAATTGCTCTTGTATAATCAGATGCCCTTTTTAGTATTATTTTAGAAGCATTTGGGAGGGTTTTGCCTAAAGTACAATTTATTGGGGAAAACTAGATTTTAGTTTTATAAAACTTTTAAGTCTTTCATGGGACCTATATTTTCTTGAATTAAATTTTGTAGTTCTAGAACAAATAGGCAGTCAACAAAGGTGTTATCTGTGTTTCTTAAAAACAGGGGCTTCCTCACCTTTTAACCTATGAAATACCTGGGGTTCCCATCTTTAAGCACAAGGGTACTGGGTCCTCACACTCCTGTCTCCAGTAGAGAAAAAAGCACCACTTCTTCAGGTTCACAGTGCTTCCTGCTAACAGGCCCCAAAGCTGCACTTTGTAAACTCCCATCCTCACTCCTCAGCACAGAAAACCAGGAACCTGCCACTGGGCATATGAAATTCCCTGAAAGGAAGCAAGCGGCTGCAGCGTGGTTGTGTCCTTCAGGAGCCGCAGGACCCCCTGTATCCACCTGGAGCTGGAACTGGAGCCACCAAAGTGTGGCCCCAAGCAGAGGAAGCTGTCACAGAAGGACACTAATTGGACACTTTATAGGAATCTATACAATGTTTGTCCTCGAAAGTATACACCAATGGTCTGCAAAATAAAATGTGTTGGAATCCTGAGTGCAGAAAATACACTGTTGGGCTTGGTTCTGTTTTGTTTTTAAGTAGGTGAAATCAGAGCTAATCCTGTGTATGGTCTGTCCTGGGAGTTGGCACTTTTCTTGCTGGCAAGCCTGTTGAGAGGAAGCTAGACAGTTAATACCCTGAGCAAATCGTCTTTGAAGATTCATACAAAAAGGAAATGCCAGGGACTTGGGGTCCATGGATTCATGATCCAAAGCTCTTGTTTTCAGAGTGCTCAGAAACCTGTGTGTTGGAATCGCCTGGGCATTTGTCAAGAGATATTCCTGCCCTTTCCCCAGACCCAGAGTCAATGCTTCTGGCTGTGAAGCCCAGGTAATCTCTCTTCAAAGTGAACCCCTTAGGGCTTTACGTTAAAGCTTGAGAACCACTAATCTCAAAAGGAGTGTGGGAGGTGGTATAGAAAGTAGGACTGTCAGAGATCCTTTAGTTTTAGCCATTATGTTTATTTCGTGTGTGTGTGTGTGTGTGTGTGTGTGTGTGTGTGTGTAGTTCCTTGACTCAAGTGTCATAGGGTTCAGTTCTTGAGTTTGGCAGTCACTATTATCTGATTTCTGGTGCCAGACTAAAACTGCCCTGGACAGTGTTCATCTTGGAAATCTGTACAAGTTCTATGATGAAGTTGTACCCCAAATAGTTGAGTAGAACGAAAACCATTACTAATTATACCTGGAGAAGTTGGACCCACTAGATTCCTCTCATGTTCAGAGTTTTTACAAAGGAATGTCAAAGTTTAGCTGGTTATTTCCACAGGCTGGGTTGAAACCAGTTGTTTCTAAGAAAAAAAAATTGGACAATAACATACTTGTTCTTTTTGGTTCAGTATTTTGAAATATCTTAGTCTTAGAAATTCTGCATCATAGGGCTGGAGAGATGGCTCAGAGGTTAAGAGCACTGATTGTTCTTCCAGCGGTCCTGAGTTCAATTCCCAGCAACCACATGGTGGCTCACAGCCATCTGTAATGAAATCTGGTGCCCTCTTCTGTCCTGCAGGCATACATGCAGATAGAACACTAAACTAACTAACTAACTAAATAAATCTTTTAAAAAAAATTCTGCATGACTTGTAACGAATAAGTGGAAGTATTTTGATTGTTCTGATTATATAAGTATGAGTGACACACTTGCAGTCTGAATTCAGCGCTGCCTTTAAAAGTCTGCTGGTAAGATGACTCACTGGGTACAAGGTGCTTGCCTCACAGTCCTGATGACATGAGTTCCATCCCCAGAGCCTATGTGAAAGGAAAACTGACCACATGCACACCATGGCATGTACTCACGCACTTGATACAATCTAAAGTATATTAGACGTCAGAATGCTAGGTCTTTGTCTTTGTAGATACAGAAACAGTAGCTACACACTCTTTTATTTTCAGAGGTGATTAGCACAGGCATAGTGTTTGAAAGGCCTGATGGTAAATCTGCACATGCACAAACCTCATTTGAGCTGCTCACTTCCACATCTGATCAGCCAGTTGTGGCAATCTCTGTCCCTTTCTCATTGGGGATCCACAATCATGAAACACCAGGGGCCACAATGACTCCAGAATCCTCTCAAAGTGGCGTACAAGCATTGCTTGAGAGCAGGAGTGGGTGGGCTAAACCGGCCCTGATTCAGTTAAGCTGGGCAGCACGTCTGGGCATCTAGGCATGGTCAAGAACCACTGAAGCCAAGCTTACAGTATGTGGGTGTGATTGTGGTTTGCTCAGTGAGTGGGGTACACAGGTCTTGACTCTTCTCTCTAAGGTTTCCTATACTTGACAGTCCTCAGATACCAACATGGCAGATGTTGATTGTCCCTGCTAGGTCATGCTGCCTTTAAAGGGAGTTTGATGCCCAGGAGAAAGGCAGTTAATGAAGCCCATCAAGCTCAGTGCAACTGGGCCTGCTAACACAGGACTGTAATCCCATATACTCAGGAGGCTGACACAAGAGGACCTCAAGTTCAAAGTCAGCCTGGGCAACCTAATGAGGCCCTGCCAAGAAAAAAAAAAAAGCTTGGGAGTGTAGTTCAGTGGTAGAGTACTTGCCTAGTATGCACAGGCCCCAGATTTAGTCCACAGTACTAGTAAAAACCAAACTTCCATGAAAGAAAACAAAAATAAGTTCACTGTGGTTCCTGTAATCATGATGTGATTATGGAAAAGGCTGATGTAGCTTCCATTACTGTGTTTCAGGAATAAAATAGTGTGTACATGGAAATATATAGAATGTAATCTTTATTTTCCAGGTGCATTTTGCATAGTTTTAAAGTAAAATTATATAAAATTCGATGTCTAGGATATATTCCTGGGTTTGGGTACACCTTGAGAAATAAAACAATAGTTTGAACCTTCATGTTTCTGTTTACTAAATGCTAGTTTTTGTTTGTCGTACAGTCAGCAATAAAAAAAAATCAGAAATGCATGTTTCTCAAATGTTAGGTTAATACAGCTTCCGACAGTTGTGAAACTCGTTGTCCCTCATCCATCTGCAGCTCCCAGGAGTGATGTGTGAAGCGGTGAGACAAGCTGAAGCTTCAGTGGAGATGCCAAGGAACACTGCAAGCAGGGAGTACCGTCAGCAAGGCTGTAGGGTTGGGACTGCTCAAGCCTTTTGGAGCATCCATCATAACTGCACAGGCTCCGATGCTGGACCACAGAGCTACTGGGTGTAATGCTTGTCTGCTGAAGTTTGGTCCAGACTTGGTCTGACCATTCCTTGCTATTTTCCTAATCCTTCTAGAATGGACATACACATAATTAAAAATCATCTAATATTTTAAAAATGTTTTTGAAGATTTTATTTAAAAGTAGTACTTAGTCTCCCGTGGGCAGAATGCTAAGTGACATTTAGGCACAGTATTCACTGAACGTGGTTGGTGGCCAGGCACTCTGCAGCTTCCTGGGGCCTGCTTGCAGCTGGAGACCAGGTGTTCAAACACGTGAGCCTAAGGGGGACATTGCACATTCCAACCACAAGCGCCACCTCGTCGGCATTTCAGCTATGGAACTTGCTGCTGCTGCTGCACGATCTGCAGTTTCATGCAGCAGAAGTACTGCGAGTCCAGACTTGTATCTGGAAGCCTAATTCCGTGACTTTTAGAACCAAGACCCAGACAACAACGTGACACCGTGGCTGGTGTCAGGTGCCTACTGCTGGTCAAGGCAACACAGGCCCTCACACTTTCCAAGCCTGTCTATCTGCTATTTGGCCTGCAGAGTTATGTCCATCAGAGTCCATTCTCAACAGCTCATGCTTGGAGAGACCACATTTGAGTTTATAGAGTGCAGCTTAAGTAAGCTGGTTTGCTACAGACTGCCTTATGAGATGATTCCTGTAGGACCGAGCTACAGAGAGTATGACCATTAGAATCCTTGGTAAAGACCTGATGTTTTCAACATAAGAAGATAATGTATCCATTTCAGGATAGAGCCCTGCCTCTCCCCTGCCCCCTTTCTTTCTTTAGAGACAAGTTTTCACTGAGATGGAGTCTGGCCTTCTGAGCTGACTTCCCAGTGTTGGATTGTATTATATTCTTTCTTCTTCTTCTTCTTTTTTTTTTTTTGTCTCGTTGTTTTGTTGTTTTTCAAGACAGAGTTTCTCTGCATATTCCTTGTAAGAGGTGCAGAGGGCTGTGTCTCGCCGCGGCTAGCTATACCCAAAATAATTACACACAAACTGTTTATTCAAATATTGCCTCGCCCGTAAGTTCTAGCCCCTTCTTGGCTAACTCTCACATATTATTTTAACCCATATCTAGTCATCTGTGTATCACCACGGGGTGGCGGCTTACTGGGAAAGTAAGCCATCTCAGGCCAGACAAACATGGCGTCTGCCACACTTCCCTTCTTCCCAGGATTCTGTTCTGTCTACTACGCCCACCTAAGGGCTGTCCTATCAAAGGGCCAAGGCAGTCTCTTTATTAACCAATGAAAGCAATCCAAATACAGAAGGACCTCCTACACCAGTGGCACTCACTCTCTAGACCAACCTTGAGTGCTGAGATTACAGGTATGCATCCGCATCCCCAGAATTTACATCTAATGAACAATGCAAGTTCATGTGTTTAATGCCAAGAAGAAAGTACACGTGATGGGTCATGAAGAGAAGACATTTTTCCAGTGACACTGGCTGGCCCTCTCTTCTTGTTTTGGCAGGCACCTTAGAAGTACAACAGGGGTTACAGTTGGTAGCTCAGGAATACAGTGTTAGCCTAGTATGCATGAAGCCCTGGGTTTGATTGATCCCTGGTACCACACACACACAAAATAAAACCCTAGTTAATTTGAGCCAAAGACATAAAATGTGCCAGATTAAAGCCAGCCCTCCCATTCCAGCCTCCTGCTCTTGTACGTTCTCACCTGTTCAGATTTTATCATCAGGTCATCACACCTTCCCTGCTGCTAGCTCTAGTTTGAGAGCCCACTGCTCACGTGGATCATTGCCCGCTCCTGTCTACTGCCCCTTGTGCTTCCTAAACAACTGTCCGTACAGGACACTTGGTAACTATGAGAAGTTCTGTGCCAGCTGGCTGTGCTTCATTGCTTGCTCAGCAACTTGCCCTGGTTTTCTTGGTGTGTCTCAACCCAAATAATCCCATAAGTAACAATGTCATTCTTTCATCTTCTTCCAGATTCATACATACATAGCTTTTAGTTTCTAGTTTAGGCTGAAAGATTAAAAATCTCCTTGAGCTCCTATCTTCTCATTCTTCAGACATGGCTTTATTATAGCTGGTGTCAGATGTAACATGAGGGCCCGGCTTGTTGGGTTTTCTGTCCTGCCCAGTACCCCACAGCTGGCAAGCCCCAAAGAAAATCACAGAGAGGTCTCCATGAGATTATAAACTGATTGGCCCATTAGCTCAGGCTTCTTACTATCTCTTATAACTTATATTAACCCATGGTTCTTATCTATGTTAGCCACATGGCTCAGTACCTTTCTCAGTGGAGCAGCTCATATCCTGGTGAACTGGGCGGGAGTCGGGGAAGAGCTTCCTTCTTCCCTGAATACTCCTGTTCTCCTCTACATTAACCCATTGTTCTTATCTATGTTAGCCACATGGCTTGGTACCTTTTCTCAACATGGCAGCTTACATGTTGCCTCTTCGGTGATCTGCGCAGGAGTGCCAAGGGAGCTTCCTGCTTCCCAGAATTCTCCTGTTCTCCTCTCTACTTCCTGTCTGGTTTTCCCACCTATACTCCCTGCCTGGCCAATCAGTGTTTATTTAAAACATCATTGACAAAATACAGAATTGTCCCCCACCAGTCAGACTCAAGTTTGGAGAAGATAAGTTTCTTTGTCCCTTAATGATTTATAGGATGCTTATCTTCAGCCGTAACATGCAGGAATGTCACTATCTGGCTTTTCTTAAATTGTTCTTAAAAGACTGGTTTTTATGAGACAGAAGCTGAAATGTGACTCAGGTCTACAGAAGAGGAGATAAATGTGAAGTGTGTGTGTATCATCCTGCCAACCCCTAGATTCTTCCTTTACTACAGAATACTGTAGCTCAGTACCTGTCATTCAATGGGTGGGTTGGGGCTGGAGAGATGGCTCTGTAGTTAAGAACCTGTACTGCTCTTGTAGAGGACCTGAGTTCAGTTTCCAGCATCCACCTTAGGTGGCTCACAGCTGCCTGTAACTGGAGTTTTAGGGACTCTGACACCTTGGGCACCAGTTCTCACACATATGCCATCACATGGATACAAATGTACCAGAAAATAATTTAAAAAATAAAAAATTAATCTGTTTTAAAAGAAAAGATGGGAGGCCAGAGAGATTGTTCAGTGGTTAAGAGCACACTGGCTGTTCTTCCAGGGGACCGGGGTTCAGTTCCCAGCTCCCACTTGGCAGCTCTCAATTGTCTGTAATTCCATTGCCAGAGGATCTGATCCTTTCACACCAATGCGCAGAAAATAAATTTAAGGGCAGTGATGGCATATGCCTTTAATCTCAGCACTCAGGAGGCAGAGACAGGTCAGTCTCTGAGTTCGAGGACAGCCTGGTCTACAAAGTGAGTTCCAGGAGGCTCCAAAGCTACAGAGAAACTGTCTTGAAAGACATTAGATAGGTAGATAGATAGATAGATAGATGATAGATAGGTAGATAGATAGATAGAATAAGATAAAGAAAAGAAAAGATGGGAATGGGACAAAGGATGTGTCAGGATCACTTTGGGGAAATTTTTCATTGACTTTAGAGCCCATGCAGTAACCCAAATGCAAAGACCCAGGGTGAGTGTGTTCCTTATTTTTACATTGCAGGAACCAAATACTAGAGCAAAGTAACTTCAAGGTGAACAGATTCATTTTGGCTCCTGTTGTTGCTTGTTCTCATGCCCTTATGCAGAGTATTGTGGCGGTAGCAGCCTGTGGTGGAGAATGTTCTTCACTTCTTGGCAGACCAGAAGTAGATAGCAGGACAGGAAGGGAGCAGGGATTGTATACCTCCAAGGGCTCAGCCCCAATGTCCTTCTTTCCCACAGCAAAGCTCTACTATCTATTTCTACAGCCTCACAGTATAGTACTTTTTCTGAGTATGAAACATTAAAA
>JAQHUG010000292.1:1520664-1531499 GCA_028555095.1 Dicrostonyx torquatus
GAGACCAGCCTGGTCTACAAGAGCTAGTTCCAGGACAGGCTCCAAAGCCACAGAGAAACCCTGTCTCAAAAAACCAAAAAAAAAAAAAAAAAAACCAACCAAACAAAATACCACAAATCTGTGATGTTTATCAAAATTATATTGCTCACCCTAAGCTCCGGATCACTTCTGCAAAGAACCGCTTTTCAAAAAAAGCTCAGCTTTGCCCTTTGCTGGAGTCTGTGAGGTGGACACACCTTGCAGGAGGGGTGGCATCTTTTGTGGAGCAAAAGCTCAAGCCCAGCCTGGTCTACATAGAAAATTCTGAAGGAGAGAGAATGTCTTCCTTTGATGTGTTAGAAATCTCAGTGGTGAAGGACTGTGGTGGCACACGCCTTTGATCCCAGCGTTTGGGAGGCAGAGGCAGATAGATCTGAGTTCTAGGCCCGCCTGGTCTACAGAGTGAGTTCCAGGACAGCCAGGACTAAACAGAGAAACCCTGTCTCAAAGAAAAGAAAAAGAAAAAGGGAAAAGACTTCTCAGTGCTGGTGTGAAGTAGGCCTCCGGACATATACAGTCTGGCTATGACCCGACTCTGCTGCTTTGAAAACAACCTTCACACTCGTTTTTACCAAATGGCTGGGAAGTGACATAGGCCACTTTTAAAATACACCTTTCATGTTTTATCGTTTTCCCCCAAATGTCTAAATTAAAGAGAACGACTTTTTAAATAGCTAAATTTAAGCAGCTAAAAACAGTCGGAACTGAAAACACCCCAGATCAAATTGTTCAAGAGTTGTGCATACCTAAGAGAATTTAATTTCACCGCTCTGGGGAGGCACTTCAGTGGGTGGAGCACTTGCCTAGTGTGTGTGAGGTCCTGGGTTTGATTTCCAGCGGAAGAAACTTGGTGTGCTGAGGCATGTCTCTAACTGCAGTGCTCAGGAGGTAGAAGCAGGAGGGTCGGCAGCTCAGTGTCAGCCTTAGCTGCAAGTGAGTTTGAGGCTAGCCTGGGAGGCCTAAGTCACTGTCTGAAAAGGAAAAAAAGAAAAGAAAGAGGCTCATAACATGAATAAGAAGCTGTCTGTAATCAACTCAAAATTGAAAATTTCTGAGAATAGATATGAATGCAGGTCAGGTGATCTGGTGGCAAGTTTCCCTTCTGTTGTTCGTTTTCTTGAAACAGGGTCTGGTTATGTAGCTCAGCTTGGCCTGGAACTCCCTATGGTTAGGGAATTCACCCATTGTAGGAGGGTCTATCTTTATTTCTGTGCTTTGATTGGTTAAATAAAGAAGCTGCCTGGGCCATTTGATAGGGCAGGACTTAGATAGGCGGGGAAAAGAGAAGAGGATGCTGGGAAGAAGACTGGGTCAGGGCCAGTCACCATGAGGCTCCCGTCGCAGATGGATGCAGGTTAGACCTTTCCGGTAAGTCACCATGTGGTGACTTACAGACTTTTATAATGGATTAGTTTATGAGGTGAGGGCTAGCCACGAAGAGGCTAGAGATAATGGGCCAGGCAGAGTTTGAATGAATGCCGTTCTCAAGTGGTTATTTCGGGTGTAGGCGGCCAGCGGCTGAGCGGGCCAGCAGCTGGCGGCTGGCGGCTGGGAAACATAACCCACACCTCTCCTTTAATTACAACAACCCATCCTCAGAATAACTTCTGCTAGAGGTGACACAAACTGCAGTTTTTTTCTTCCTTCTCCCTGCAGTTCCCACTTTCCACCAGGTGAGGGCAGTAAAAACCGTATTTTCCAAGTGAAAAAAACCCAGCCAGTCCCACGTAAACTAGTTTTATAGGACGCCGGGTCAGGTGCTCAGGCTGGACTGGTGACGTTAGTAATTAACAAAGGATTCAGCCGGCCCTGGGAGCTTTAACAAACAGGAGTCTTGTCCCAAAGATCAAGGCCAAAGGGCAGGCAAATGAACTAATCTCTGCCACCCGAAAACCGGAAGTAGCTCTGTGGCTATTTGTTTGTCTTTCCTGGACTATGACACCGTCACCAAATTATATAATGAAAGCATTTAAGCAGTAGTAACATGTTTATGAAGAAGCAATCTATGAGTAACGCTCTACACTAAAGAAATCAGACAGATTGAGATTATGAGTAGTGGGTGAATTTCAAAGAGATTTTAGGAAAAGAGTTTTTAGTTATGTAAGATATTTTATGTAATAGTGGGGCAGTGGTGGTGCACGCCTTTAATCCCCCCACTTGGAAGGCAGAGGCAGGCGGATCTCAGTGAGACTGAGGCCAGCCTGATCTACAAAGTGCCAGGACAACTAGGAATGTTACACAGAGAAACCCTGTCTCAAAAAAAAAAAAATCAAAACAAAAACCATTAAGTATTACACTGTACTAGGGGCTGGTGAAATAACACGGCGGTTTAAGGGAGCTTGCAAATATACACACATAAATAAATGTAACAAGAAGAGTAAGTTATACTAGACTGCGTGGATCAGACTTCGGGAGTTACTTATTCCACACACTCTTAAAAATTAACGGCCAAACTTTCTAATATTTGAGTATGAATTCACACTAAGTTAAATGTCTCTTTTGAATAGCACAGATTATTTTAATTTTTATTGGTTCGTTGTGGGAGTCACATAAAGTGGTTGTTCATAGATTAAAATTACGAATCTTGAAGCGTGGTTTAGAACTGCCCCGGGTGGTCGGGAGACCTCACCCCAATCGCTAGGACCTCCGTGTTTCGGTACCGCAGGGAGAATCCTTGCAGATAAGAACAAAATTGCAGCGGCCCCCGAGTGTGGACTCCCAGATTGTCTCGGGACTCTCCTTTGACCCCAGTACCCTCCCTTCCAGGAGGGCGCCAGAGGTGGGAGGTGTCGCTGCACCCAACCCTAACCGGGCCACCTCACCCCACCCCCCGCCCCCAGGAGGCGGGGCCTTGCGACCAGTTAAGAGAGGCCCAGGCCCAGCAGCTTCGTCTGGTGACCTCCACCATGGACTTTCAGCGAGCTGGAGCCCGGCTGCAGGTCGTTCTGGGACACCTCAACCAACCCTCGGCCCCGGCGATTGTATCCTTTGGGCTGCCGGGTAGGGCGGGAGAGGGTGTCAGGCTGGAAAGAGCGTCTCTACCCTGGTGGTGGCTCCAAGGGCGCTGGCGACTTTTCTCTGTTCCCACTCTCCGGGGGAGCAGGGAGGAGGCTGTATTCCCGTGTTCGGTGACGTCCTCCCCTCTTCCCCCTCCCCCCGCCCCATCCCCAGAGGACCCTTGTCCTGGCGGCGGGTGTGTGAGACTTTGCCGGGCCAGGGTGACTGGTGCTCGTCCTCACACCCTTCTTTGCCTGCTTAGCGCCGTGGTGGTTTCTTGCTTTGTGTAAAGCGAGAGGAGCAAAACTAGGGGTGGCGACATCATCACAAAGAGGACTTTGCCATTTTCAGCTGCTTTGGCATTTTTCTGCCCTGTATTTCCCTACACCTAGAAATGCCGAGGACAGTTGCACTGTAAACAGAGGTGCTGAGCTGCTTGGCTGACGAAGGCAGGCAGAGGCAGGGATCCTCAGCGGTCACGAGGGGGCACCAGGCGTCAAAAAGAGAAGGAGAGGGCGTGCAGGACTCTGCCCTGCCGGTAGAAGCCCCCCTCTACCTGCCCCATTTCCACAGAGCTGTGAGCTCCTGCAGGGTCCTAGTGCTACAGGTCTCCGGAGTTCTGCAGTGGTTCCCAGGGTCCTCTCTTGCCTAGTTCCTTGCTCTTAAGAAATGAGTGCCTTAGGGACATTGGGGGAGGGTTGAAGGGGGGAGGAGAGGCAAGGAGGGAGAGCAGAGAAAAATAAAGAAAAAAAAAAGAAACCAATGGAAAATAAGCAAGAAATGGATAAAATATAGTTGCAAACACTTGGATAATTTGTGGGTAGAAATATGACTCCTTTAGTGCACACTGATAAACAGTTTTCATTCTGGATAAAAAAAAGAAAAGAAATGAGTGCTTAAGGGGCTGTGTAAGGAAGGCAGAAAGATGCAGAAAGAGACCAGAATTCAGTCGATAAAGTGCTGGCTCAGCCAGCATTTAATAAGTGAGTTGAGGTGCCGGGTTTCATCCCAAAACCCACTTAAAAAAAAAAAAACACCCAGACCTGGTGGCAAAATGCTTGTGATCTGGGAGGTGCAGACCTGAGAATCCTTGAGGTTTGATGGGCAGCCGGACTACCCAATGAGTAAAAGTGAGAGACAATGTCTCAAAAGCAAAATAAAATAACTTAAACAAAACAAAAACACTAAACCAAGGCTTGCAAGCAGGTGCACACACACACACACACACACACACACACACACACACACACACTGTTGGCTGCTCAATTCAGGGTTCTCGCCCTGGAAACTGCTAAAATTAACTGCCTGGGATTTCTCTATAGGCAACCGGATTACACCAATTCTGATTTCTTTCCTTTGGTACCGGGCATCTCTGAGACTGGTCATAATAGCTGTTAATTTGACCTCCCCTAATTGCTGGGTGGCTGGGATTACAAACTGCAGTGTGCCAGGCCTGTCGCAAGTTTAAACTCTTGTCTGCAGGTTGGTAGAGACAGGCAGGAATCTGACATGATGCTGATGTAACCTCTCTTTACATTGAGAAACTGATGGGGAGAGAGGAGACATACAGGGCACGGGCACTGTATGGAAACATTGTTAGACCTGTGTGTTATGTGGGGGTGGGATGCCACAGTCTATTCTCTGTATAGCGTTGACTGTTCTGGAACTCACTTTGTAGACCGGGCTGGTCTCAGACTCAGAGATCCGCCTGCCTCTGCTTCCCGAGTGCGCCACCACCGAGCTCACAGTATATTTCTTCTTGACAATTGGTTGTAGGCTAAAATTTGAGAACTTCAGATATACTGGCACTAGATATATTTGAACTAAAATTGGTGCCGTCTCTTGCTACTCTTTTGGGTTTTTTGGTTGTTTGTTTTGAGACAGGATTTTACTATGTAGCTTTAGCTGGCTGGAACTTGCTATATAGACTATACTTGCTATATAGACTACATTGACTACATTGGCCTAGAACTCACAGAGATCCACCTGCCTATGCCTCTCAAGTGCTGGGATTAAAGGTGTGACCCACCAAGCTCGGCTAGGTACTGAACTTTTAACTTGAGTTGGTTTTCAATTTAATTAGCCAGATGTGGCTAGCAGCTGGTATTAGATATTGGCCAGTGCTGGCCAAGAACCATAGTCAATATGTTACTTATATAGACTTCTGGAAATTGTGGGAGTTTCTCCCCAGCCTTAATTTGCTTCTAAGAAATGTGGATGAGGGAAAATGGAATGTTCTGTATTTGTATAATTGGGATTAAACTGTAGTCACAGCTTTTGGCGTCCACTTTTCACCTACTGTTCCATTAGACAGCGCAGCGTCATTAAACATTTCCCCCCAAGAACAAGAACCAAACTGCAGAAACAGTGGCAAGGGGCCAAGAGACTGGGCAGGAGAGATGACGCAGAGCTTAAGAACACTGACTACTCTTCCCGATGGACCTGGGATCAGTTGCCAGCACTCACAGTGGCAGCTCACAACGGTCTGTAAAGTTGGTCCTAGGGGACCTGACATCCTCACACAGACATACTCACAGGCAAAATACCAATGCACATAAAATAGAACAAAGATAATTTTTAAAAAGAAAAAAAATTAGACCTTTAATCCTGACAGAAGCCAGCACCTGTTAACTCTATCTCAAAAAGTCCTAAAATCAAAGAGAAAAAAAAAAGGCTAACAAACAATCGAGGCATGGTAATGCACACCTATAATCCCAGTATTTGGGAGGTTAAGGCAGGAGGGAGGCTGAGGCCAGCTGACTATAAATCAACTTCCTGCTTCAATAAATAAATAAAAATAAATGATAAACATGTTTATGTGAAGTGACACTGTGGGGGTTGGTCGCTGGTTGAGACAGGCTCTCACTACATACCCTTGACTGGCCTAAAACTCACTATGTAGACCAAACTGGTCTCAAACTCCTAAAAATCCACCTGCGTCTGCCTCTGCCTCCCAGGTGCTGGGATTGAAGATGTGTACCCTCCTGTCTGGATAGAAGTGACATTCTGAGAGCTGTCACGAATCTGTAGACACTGAGCGAATTAAGATCTTACAAACGAATTTGTAGCCTTTTGTATTTAAAAATTTACTTGACTGTGGCCGGGCGGTGGTGGTGCACGCCTTTAATCCCAGCACTCGGGAGGCAGAGGCAGGCAGATCTTTGTGAGTTCGAGACCAGCCTCGTCTACAAGAGCTAGTTCCAGGACAGGCTGCAAAGCTACAGAGAAACCCTGTCTCGAAAAACCAAAAAAAAAAAACAAAAAAAAACAAAAAAAAAATTTACTTGACTGTTTAGTATAGTTGGTTGTTTTTGCTCTTTTCCTCTTTTGGCTTTTTGGGGATCCCACCACCCAGCTCCCAAATAAATCACACACAGAGACTTATTCTTATTTATGAATGCCTGACCTTACCCTGGCTTGTTTCTTGCCAGCTTTTCTTAAATTATTCCATCTATCTTTGGCCTCAGGACTTTTATCTTTCTCTGTTCCTGTATACCTTTACTTTCCTTCTTACTCTGTGTCTGGCTATATGGTTGTGCCTAGGTGGCTGGGTGCCTAGCTGGTTGGGTGCCTAGCTGGCTGGGTGGTTGGCCCCCGAATCTTCTTCCTTCCTCTCTAGTTCCCCAGAACCTTTTCCAGATTTTCTCCTCATATTTATCCCCTCTGCCTACCAGCCCCGCCTATTCCTCTCTCCTGCCTTGCTATTGGCTGTTCAGCTCTTTATTAGTCCACCAGGTGTTTTAGACAGGCAAATCACAGCTTCACAGAGTTCAACAAAAGTAACACACCTTAAGATAATATTCTACAACAGTTTAGCTCATACTTTCTGTGCCCTAATGACTGCCAAACTCTTAACAGTTTAGACTGAAATCACAATAGGCAAGTACCTAAGCCAACACCTCTCTCCTGACTCCTACAGTGTGACCTTGGGGGTTTATTTGCCCAGTAGTAATCATGGGAATGGCTCCGAGGGAAGATACAGGGAGAGACTGGGGGTAAAGTCCTGGATGGGCTGTACTCTTCAGACTTCCTCTCTTCAGGCCCCACTGGAGACTATGGTGACAATGACAGGGGGCAGCCTAAGGACCAGTATTGCCTGTCCAGGGTTTCCCTGAAAACACGGCAGGAGGCTAGGGTTAGGCACCAGCTTGGCTTCTTTGTTTTCCTTAATCCTTACCTAGGTAACTCACCCTGTATCAGCGGCTGCTTCCCCTGCCAGTTGCTACCCGCAAAAGTTCCGGTAAGGAGATCTCATTTTAACCTGTAACTATGCTATGTACTCGTTCTGTCTAGTTTTATGATAACTTGACATAAGATAGTCATCTAAGAATCTCAGTTGAGTAATGGCTCCATAAGTTGAACTGTTAGCAAACCTGTAGGGTATTGTGTTAATTAGTGATTGATGGGGGAAAGCCCAACCCATTGTGGGTGATCACCCCTGGTTTCTGTAAGAAAGTAGCTGAGTAAGCCATCATAAGCAGCACCCCTCTGTGATCTCTGCTTCTGCCTCCAGGCTCCTGCTCTGTTTGAGGTTCGGCTGGCCCTGAGTTCCTTCCACAGTGAACAGTGATGTGGAAGTGTAAACCAAATAAACCCTTTCCTCCCCAAATTGCTTTCGGTCATGGTGGTTCATCACAGCAGTAGTGACCCTGTCTAGGACAGTGTGTAAACGTCTTTCTAGTGATAGCTGGGACAGAATGTCCTCCAGGTAACAGGCAGCACCCTGCCTCATTAGAACTCACTATAGAAACATGGCTTTCACAAAACACTCTAAATGGTACAGCTTCAGGGAACTGTGGAGAGCCCAACTTAAATTTTCTTTGTGTATTCTAAAAAAAGATAGAAAATACATAATCTAACCCCTGAAAAATACAAGCATTGTATGTCACATTTAATTTAGCTTCTATTTTGGTTTTATTGACACATTAGCTAGCATTTTGAGTGTGTGTGTGTAAGGTTATTTATTTAATTTCTTTCTTTTGGGTTTTTTAAAATATTTATTTATTATGTATAGAATATTCTGTCTGTGTGTATGCCTGCAGACCAGAAGAGGGCACCAGACCCCATTACAGATGGTTGTGAGCCACCATGTGATTGTTGGGAATTGAACTCAGGACCTCTGGAAGAGCAGGCAATGCTCTTAACCTCTGAGCCATCTCTCCAGCCCCTCTTTTTTTTTTTTTTTTTTTTTTTTTTTTTCGAGACAGGGTTTCTCTGTGGCTTTGGAGCCTGCGCTGGAACTAGCTCTTGTAGAGCTGGCTGGTCTCGAACTCACAAAGATCTGCCTGCCTCTGCCTCCCGAGTGCTGGGATTAAAGGCGTGCGCCACCACCGCCTGGCTCTCCAGCCCCTCTTTTGGGTTTTCTTTTTTGGTTTTTCGAGACAGAGTTTCTCTGTGCTTTGGAGCCTGTCCTGGAACTAGCTCTTGTAGACCAGGCTGGTCTCGAACTCACAAAGATCCGCCTGCCTCTGCCTCCCGAGTGCTGGGATTAAGGGTGTGCGCCACCACCACCCAGCTCTTTTGGGTTTTCAAGACAGGGTTTCTCTGTGTAACAGCCCTGGCTGTCCTGGAACTCACTTTTTAGACCAGGCTGGCCTTGAACTCACAGAGATCTTTCTGCCTCAGCCTCCTGCGCAGCTGAGATTACTATAACCAGAACTTGGCATGTGTATTGCCTTGTTTTAAAAGGGGAAGTCCAACCCTCGTAAACATACATATAGCCACAGTACCAACCTTAAGGGGTGGGCTGGTTGATCTGGGTTTGTAAACTTGTGATCTGCGTATGAGAGTTTTGTTACTTTGTCTGCTGAGACTGTACTGACTAGACAGTTTAAAATATATGGTCTGGGTGTGGCGGTACATGCCTGGAATCCCAGACTTTACAAAAGCCAGCCTGTGCTGCAAAGTGAGACCCTGTCATAAGATATATGTACTTTATTATATCAATCCTCCATTTGAAAGATAATTCTTATTAGCTTAGGAAAAACTTAATATTCAGAATTTTGAATTACTGTAAGGCAACCATTGTTTGAAAACAATTTCTTTCAACTACTCTGCACTGAGTGACATCTCCATGTCCCCTCACCTTCTCTCTCCCCCTTTCTTTCTCTGTGTGTTTTGTTTTATATGGCTTTAATCATATTCTACTATGACAAGTGTGTCCGCATTATTCTGCCATTCATTTTTAACATCTATTGCATGGATATAATTCCTTGGCTAATATTTTTTCCAGTAATACTCATTTTTTGGTGACCATATGTAATGTTTTGGACTAACTCTCTTTAACCTTTTCTAGGTTACTTTGTTAAAGCCATATAAATAGAAATATTGAATTTAAAAGTATGACTGTAGACTGAGTGTGGTCCCAGTACTCAGAAGGCAGAGGCAGGCAGATCTCTGTGAGTTCAAGGTAGCCTGATGGACCTAGCAAGTTCCAGGCTAGTCAGAGCTACATAGTGAGGCCCTGTCCCCCTCATCCTGTGAATGTATTTCAGGTCATTGGTATACTATTAGCATGTAATAAAGTGGGAACTTACTTGGATATTTTTTTCTTCTTTCTTAGGTATACTTTGGATAATAATGTCCTAAGCCTGGAGCAGAGACAATTTTATGAAGACAATGGATTTCTTGTCATTAAAAAGCTGGTATCTGATGAGGATATTGAACGTTTTCGGTATAATGCTGCTATTTATGATTTTACCAAAAAAAAACCCCATGTATTACATGAATGTAATGGTAACACAAGTTAGATTAGTTCAGAGTTTGTTTTCGAGAGGAGTGTGTCCAGGAATTGATGAGTGTTAGTGCCAGCTCACACTAGTGGAGGTCAGAGGACCTCCTTCCGCCTTGTGGGAAACAAGGCCTCCTTTTTGTCTGCCATTACATAGTCACTGGCCTGTGAGCTTCCATAATCCTCCTGCCTCTGTACACAGAAGCAACCCAGGAAATACAGCTCCACACTTGCACGTCTACCTTCGTGTGGTTTCTGGAGGGTCAAACTCACATTTGCTCAGGAGTCTCACTCACTGAGCCTCCTTTCCAGCCACTGCAGATACTTTTTTTTTTTTTTCGAGACAGGATTTCTGTGTAGCTTTGGAGCCTGTCCTGGAACTAGCTCTTGTAGACCAGGCTAGTCTCGAACTCACAAAGATCCGCCCTGCAGATACTTTTTAAAGATGTGATTTGTTCGAGAGACTTGAAGCCAGGCTCTCTGGCTTGAATCTTAGTCCTACCCCTAACGTGATACATTCTGTGGCAGCATGCGTATGCCTTGGTATCCCCATTTTTAAAATGGGGTATTTTGATCCTACTGGTGTCTTAGTGCTGTTGGTGGAACAAGATGAGGTAAAGGAGATGGAGGGCGCTGGGACCAGGATTTGGCAGAGTTGCTCCACAGTGTTTGTTTTTCAGATATTTTTTGCATTAGGGATGTTCCACCTGTAACAGCAGATAGATTTCAGTACCAAATCTAGAACCTCCTGGGTGATGACGTGGTGCGATAGCTGCCAGATCCCACGAGCAGCCTCATGTGAAAGGCCGATGTCAAAACACATATCCACGAGAAATAGTATGTAAAATGCCTGTGGGCCTGGGTGTGAGTTGTGGTGGAAGCACAAGTGAATTTTGTTATAAACCCGGATTCCAACTCCAGGATATCACATTGTGCATACGTAAATATCCCAAGTAGTTTTTAAAAATCTGAAGTCCAGGGCTGGAGAGATGGCTCAGAGGTTAAGAGCACTGACTGTTCTTCCAGAGGTTCTGAGTTCAATTCCCAGCAACCACATGATGGCTCACAA
>JAQHUG010000292.1:1536026-1549572 GCA_028555095.1 Dicrostonyx torquatus
TGAGCCCCAGGATCAGCCAATCTCTTCCTCCTTATCACTGGGATTAAGTGAACACCCACACACTCAGGCTTTCCTTTCTTTTTAACATGTGTTCTGAGGACCAAACTTGGGTCCTCATGCTGGACCAGCCATCTCTTCAGCCCAGTGGCTGAGTCTTTCCAGAACCTTTTTGCTGTTTTTATTTCCATTTGTGAACACGAGGAGCCTGGGAAAGAGACTGTGTTTACTTTCATAGCAAATATTGTCTTGAGTTATATATGCAGGTAGAATCAGAGCAAAATTGAGATGTCAGGTAAAATATCAAATGACAACTATCCTTTCAACACGTATTTGAAAGCCAAGCCAATGTGGGGGACTTGGGTCCCTGCTAAATAAATTCTGTCACAAAGGCCAGTCATAAACATTTCAGCCCCAGACACATGTGATAAATGACAAATTCGTCTTACCAACTGATAATGGATCTCAGGGTGAAGAAGAGGGCCAGACTGTTACCTGCAAATGCAAAGACCAGCAGAGACTAGAGCAGTAGTTCTCGACCTGTGGGTTGCGACCACATAGTGGGGTCAGATACCCTTTTACGTTGGGAAACACAGACATTTGCATTATAATTCATAACAGTAACAAAATAACAGTTATGGAGTAACAATGAAAATAATTTTATGGTGGGGCAGCACCACAACTTGAGGAACTGTGTTAAAGGTTGCAGCATTAGCAAGGTTGAAAAAACTGGTGACTGAGTTGAGTATTGAAGGGCATGGTAGAGAAATTCCTTCTAGAAAAGAGGCCTGGAGGTCAAGTGCAAGCACAGGCATGCTAAGGAGCGAGAAGAGCTGGGTACTCATGATGAAGATGGATTGGGGACTTCAGGGACATTGAAGAGATTAGCAGAGGGAAGACAGCCTGGAAGGACCAGGTTAGAGAAGACATTCACTCTGGCTCTAATTTGCTTGGGGCGCCTGGACTTTCCCTTTTGACAAATACTCTGTTTAGAGTATAATTGTCATACAATTAGCTGTACATATTTTTAGTGTATAATGTGATCATCTTTGGCACGTACACACATTAGTTACCGTACTCAAGAGAATCAAAGCCCCTTTAGCTTGGCGTGGTGGCACATGCCTATAGTCCTAGTGTTTAGGAAACTGAGGTGGGAGGATGGGAAGTTCCAGGATGGTCTAGGCAGCATTGTGAGAGCCTGACCTCTGCCCCCGCCCCCCCAAAAAAAAAGAAGAAGAAGAAAAGGAAAAGAAAAGCCCTCTTCACCTGTGTCAAAAACAATCACTGAGCTGTTTTCCATTTTTAGAGATTTGTCTGCATTTTCTAAAATGTTGTATAAATACAGTTCTGTAGTATTCACTCTTTTGTATGGCTTCTTTGGCTTAGCGTACTTGACATTCGTTGATGTGGTGTATGTATCAGTTCTTTGCATTGCCAGGTTTTATTTTGTTGCTTGGTTAAACCCTGTCTTCTTACCCATTCAGCTCTTGCTGTGGGGAGCTATTCTGTATCTATGAATGAGGAGCTCGAACCAGTTCTTCAAGAACAGTTACTTTGGGGTATGGTACAAGATGCATTGACATTTAGGAAGCTAGAGGCAGAGAGCCAGGGAAGAAGTGCTCATTGTTTCAAATCTAAGGCCCAGAGACCCTCTGTGCTCTCAGATGAGGTCAGGGTAGCTAGCATATCAACGGTAAAAACAGGGAACTGAGCCTTTGGAGAAAAATTGATTTAGGACAAAAAGCTTGGAGAGCTTGTCTTAGGAAGTCAGTTTCTGGTTTTAATTTTTGGTGTGTGTGTATACACACAGCATGCTTGTGTGCACCACAGCACACATGAGGAGGCCAGAGGGCACCTTACATGAATGTTCTCTTCTTCCACTTTGTAGGTCCTGAAGGTCAATCTAGCAGGTGCCTTGACCCACTAAGCCATCAAGCTAGCCTAGGATGGTAGCATTCTTAAAACAATACTATACTATGGGACGTATTGTTATTATGTAAAAGCATTTCAGTCTGTTCATGATAGTAAACCTGAAATTGTGAAATTCATCAGTTTAGGGTTAGGTGGAGGCAGAGAGATGGGTAAGTAGGTGAAAGTACTTGATGTACCTGATTAATCCCTGAGCTCCCCATGATAGGAGAGAAATAAATCCCACAAGTTGTCTGTGACTTCCACATGTGCTGTGACATGAACATCACCTCTTCACACAGTGAATATATGTATATGTATTATATATGTATATGTTATATATATATTAAAAGTATATATATATTCTTTTAAGGTTAGGTAAGGGTTACTCTGTACCAGAATTTTTCTTTTGGGCCACCAACCAGCTCCCGAATCATAATACAGAGATTTATTATTAGTTTTGACTGCTCATCCTAGCTTAGGTTGTTTCTGGCTAGCTCTTTTAACTTGATCTGTTTATCTTTATCTTTTGTCTCAGGGCTAATTACCTTTCTTACTTCTATATATTTTACTATATATTCACTGCTTCTCTATGTCTGTTTGCCTGGCTTCTTGCCCTAGGCATGTCTCTCGTTCTCTCCTTCTCTCTCTATTCCTCTTGTTCTTTTTTCTTCTCATCTAGATTTCTCCTATTTATTCTCTCTGTCTACCAACCCCACCTATATTTTCTCCTGCCTATCTATTGGTCATTCAGCTCTTTATTAGACCAATCAGGTGCCTTAGGCAGGCACATTGAAATGAATACAACACATCTTTTCATAATTAAACAAATGCAGCATAAACAAAAGTAACACATCTGTACACACTTAAAGTAAGATTCTGCAGCATAAACAAATGTAAAACATCTTTGCCTTGTTAAGGTAATATTCTCCAATATTGGTCCAAGGCACAGGGCTAGACTCTGGCTGACTTAACGAAAGGGAATGATCTGACGGCTTTCCAAGCAGCAGCATTTCCAGGCCGTACAACTACCTTGCTGGGAGAAAGGGGTCCTGGGTTCAAACTGCAACAGTAGCCCATAGGAAAATGTTTATTTCCCAACAGGAATTTGGGATAGTCTTAGCAAGAATAGGATGCTGGGAAGATAGCCCAGGCAAGAAAAGCCTTGCCTTGCAAGCATGATTCCCAGAACTAAAGAAAAAAGCTGAGCATGGTGGGCACAGTTGAAATCTCTGCTGAGGTGGAGACAGGCTGATCCCTGGGGTTCACTGGCTAGCCTAGCTACTTGCTAAGTTCCATGCCAGTGAGAGAGATTGTCTCCAAAAACCAGGTATGAATTTTTTCACTCCTTCTGGATATTTTGAGGTAGAGATTTATACAAGCAACTCCAATTAAACTCAGCGAGTCACATGCAAAAGAAAGACTCAGTAAGTGCATGAGCGCACTCTGGTGTGACATTGTCAAAGAACAAAAAAATATGAAACAAAATGTATAAGGGAAAACTGGTAGACAGTAGCTGAGGGCAGCGCCTTAGGCTGCTCTCCACCTTTGTGCCTCCACCCCCAAGTGCCGGGCTTACAAGGATGTGCCATCACCCCGGCCATTTGCCCTTTTTCACTATTCTTGGTTTACTCTGGATGTGACATAAATGTTTTTGCGCACACACACACACCCCACCAATTTGGGGAGAAGGAATTAGCTTCCCCAAGATATTCCAGGCAAGTGGAAGGAGGCCGAAACATAGGAAAATCTGGATTAGGGGAATGCCATGCTAGGAAAGAACATTACTGATTCAGGCCGGACAAGCCTAAGACAAGTGTGTTTGTCTGTTATATTAGCCAGGGCTCTGTAGCAGAACTGAAACCATAGACTGGATGGATATTTTATATATACATGTAATTTATCATCATCTTACATTAAAATAGCAACAGTTGTCCTTTGAGGCTGGGTGCTTCGGCAGACAAAACAGTCCCGTGATGGCTGTCTCACACTGGAGAGGCCAACAGTAGTCGCTGCTGCGTGGTTGACCAGACTCTTGGCATCTGAGTCCGGTGTCCAAAACTTATTTTTTTGGAAGAGTCGCTGGTCCTTCGTCCATGGTAGAAGCCTGGAAACACTGGTTCTAATGTCAGCAAAGGGCAACAGCAGCAGCAGGGAAAGGGAAGATAGAGCAAAAGACGCAGCTGGTCTTTCGGTCACCCCCTCTGTCTACTGCTCCCCTACTCTGGGCAAGTTTCCTATATCAATTAAGGCAATCAAGACAATTCTTCAGGCGAGGCTCCCTACCGCGGAGATTCTGAAAGGTGACGAATTAACATTAAGACAAGTGTCCACTCATGTTAACCACAAGAGGCAAAGCTGGGCTGAATCAGTTATAATTAATTAGCTGTAATTGCACATGTGTGGAGGTCAGAGGCAAACTTTCAGGAGTCAGTTCTCGCCTTCCTCCATGGGTTGTGGGTGTCTGGGTGTCAGGCTTTTGTGGCAAATACTTTTAACCAGCAAGCCATCTCATCGGCCTAATGTGGGACCTGTGAGACACAGACATCTGGGAAGATTTTATATATATATATATGTATATGTATATATATATATATATATACATATACATATATATATATATATATATAAAACACTGAGAGTCTAATTTGAACGTGCTGCTGTCTTGGAGGAAGTTCAAGGACTCTTGTTTCCCCTGATAGACTGATAATGAAGTCTTGGTACCTCGAATATCAATGTGTCTTCTCTTATGTGTTCTAGGGAGGGGTTAACAAATTGTACCACGGCATCCTAGACTACAAGGAGGACAACAACAGGGTGTACGTGGTGATGGAGAAGGGAGACACTGTTTTCTTTCATCCTCTGCTCATCCATGGATCTGGTCGGAACAAGACTCAAGGATTCCGCAAAGTATGTATTCAGATAACTAGAGCAAAGAGCTCAAGATACATTAAGATAGCAAAGAATGCAGGACTTTTCCCTAAGGGGCCAGTTCCTTTACCAGGATATACATATATATTCACTCTGTTAGGCTGCTAACCCTGTGGACACTGAACCATAACCATTCATGGAATTATTTAACAACAAAAGAGGCCTTTTCAGCACCCAGCTGCTGCTGAGGGTAAAAGCGATGGTGGATTACTATAATAGTATCATTTGGAATTCATTTTACTTATTCTAAGCACAACAGGAGGGAAGCTTATAATACCTTTACTACTGAGGAACAACAGTATTGATCCAAAACAATATTGAGTTCTGAATGGCACACCCAGAAACAGACTCAGTAGGCGCACGTTTTTTTCACTCCTGAGCTTCAGACTTTTACAATTTAATACAATTAATACAATTTAATAATTTGTTGTCTATGTTAAAAAGCTCCCCACAAATGCCGCCACTTCTCACTCCCACAAGTCCAGTGAGAGCGCACCTCCTCATGGGAACATCAGTGTTCCTTTGGGATTAAGTGGGACTTTCTGGCTCATCACATGGTCCCCACCCATCCTTCCTGGTTCTTTGAACCCCAAGATGGGCACCAAACATATCTTCCATTCACTTATATTCCCACGAGGTTCTCTGGAGCTTGGGATTAGACTGAGGGAGGTGGAGGTGCTGCCTCGGGACAAAATTTAATGGACCGCCAAAAATTCAGTGGTCAAGCTAAATAATATCTTAAATACAGTAAAATTAAACAGTCATGCTTCTTATTATGTCAGATTTTAAAATGAGGCTGGTATAACCCACAGAGTTGTGCAAGTGTGGGGTATAGGCATTGCAATACAAATGATATAAGTTCTGATATATACTGAACTTGCCCTTTTCTATATTTTTCTGGTGTCTCGAATAATCTAGAAAATGCCCACTATTGTTTCATAATAAAATACATATGGGAAAGCCCATTTTTCCTTTTGTCTTGGTCTCTGATGCTGCTTGATCTAGCACACAGGTTTACATAGGTGATGGAATTTGAGACACCACTGTAGAATTCAGTAATTTGAGCAAAGTAGACAGTCCTTTTGATGGATGTAGTCACCTTTGGGAATGAACTAGTGACAGAAAGGAGGCATTTTAGTGACTTCTTTGCAAGCTGGATTTGTTACAAATTTTTCTTGAATGGGTAGAAGAAAGTAGTTTCAGGCTTCCTTCAGGAGGAAGCAAGGTGGGTTCATGGAGCTGACGTTCAATGCCCCTTCGGATTCGAGAGGGTGTGCATTCTTCTTCTGGAGGTATTTTCAGTTGCCATGTCGATTTCCACTGAAATAATGACCCATCTCCAATTCAACTGGGTAACAAAATTGGCTGAGAAGAGGGTGAAGTCTGGTGTGTGTCACACACTTGTAATTGCAGCACTCAGGAGGCTGATGCAGGGGGATCACGTTCTGAGAATTGGGGGACAGTTTATGCAACACGGCAAATTCCAGGCCAGCCTTAGCTATGTAGTGAACCCTAACCCAAAAGAAAAAGAAAAGAGAAATAACAGTGGAACACCATCCATTTAAGGACTCTAGGATATGGGAAATTTTAATTACCCAAAAATATTGAAGATTTCTTAAGGGACTAGAATTCTTTTTTGAGACAGGGTTTCTCTGTAGCTTTGGAGCCTGTCCTGGAACTAGCTCTTGTAAACCAGGCTGGTCTCGAACTCACAGAGATCCGCCTGCCTCTGCCTCCCGAGTGCTGGGATTAAAGGTGTGCGCCACCTCCACCCGGCTGGGACTAGAATTCTTTTATTTATTTATTTGTTTATTTATTTATTATGTATACAATGTTCTGTCTGCATGTATGCCTGCCACCATGTGGTTGCTGGGAATTGAATTCAGGACCTCTGGAAGAGCAGCCAGTGTTCTTAACCTCTGAGCCATCTCTCCAGCCCTGGGACTAGAATTCTTAAACATACCTTCAAAAATCAAGTATCACAGCTACTCAAAAAAAAAAAATCTTTTGTGGGCCAGTGAGATGGTTCAGCAAATAAAAGCGCTTACTCCCAAGACTCATGAGCAGAGTTCAGTCCCTGGGAGTCGCGGGATAGGAGAGAACCAACCCCCAAAGCCTGTCCTCTAACCTCCGTGTAGACATTCACACGTGCATGTGCACACGCGTGCACACACACACACTTTAAATTCTTTAGAAATCCTTTGTAATTTCTCAATTAGCCCTCAGCTGTGGAGGAGGGGCTAAGCTATGCATGAGGAGACTGGTTTAGGATACTATAAACCATCCTTCCAATGGAGAAATCAACTCCCGAGTGAAATACCCTTGTCCTAGGAGGACTCTGCTTGTTTTGGGGGCATACTGGGATTAATAGGTCTCCATTATCAGACTGTCCTTTCTGCACAGGCAATTTCCTGCCACTATGCCAGTTCTGACTGCCACTATATCGACGTGAAGGGCACCAGTCAAGAAAACATCCAGGATGAACTTAGAGAGTTCATAGAGAAACAACATGGACTCGATATCAGCACTGAACTTAAGGTATGTGCGTGAAACTCCAAAGGAAACACTGGGGTTTCCTCTTCAGATTAACTGAAAGCATGAGGCTTCTGTTTGGTGCTCTCTTCAGAGCTGTTGCTGGGCCCACCAAGAATGACAGGACCTTAGCTATGGACAGTCAGTGTTGATGCTGATCAGTCGATCCCAGCGAGTGGGCACATTCACCTTGGAAAGCTGGTTTTATCTTCTTTGTCATCGCAAATGCAGGGTGGGGGCTCAAGGGTACTGAGTGATAGTTAGTACACCCTAAGTCACACAAATGCCATGCTCCCTGCTGCCTCCAGTCATCTAGCGTATCGTCATCCTACTTTAGAACCAACAAAGGTGAGAATGCAATCTGTATAATTACTAAATCTCAATAAGGAAATCTCATTGAGCTGGGCATTGATAACACACACCTTTGATGCCAGCACTCAGGAGGCAGAGGCAGGTGGCTCTCTGTGAGTCCAAAGCTCAGCCTGGTCTACAGAGTGAGTTCCAGGACAGCCAGGGCAAGAAAAAAAAAAAAGGAAAGAAAGAAAGGAAAAGAAGAAAGAAATAACTTTGGATAATTAAAGCAAAAGTAGCCATAAATGTGTCTCACATCTGAAAATGCTCTGATTTCCCATTTGCAAGCCCCAAATTCTTGCCTTTCGTCTCCCTCTGTCTAGGACTTAAAATGCCTCACCTGGATCACTCAGACTTGGGTCTGACAAGAATGGCGTCAGCCCTCCTGGTGTGAGGTTCCACATTTGTAGATTTGGTCAACTGAAATACTGGAAAATATTAAAAGTATTTAGGGTCAGCAGTTAAGGGTGAGAACTGCTGTGCAGAGGACCTATGTTCAGTCTATTATGGGCTTCTAATGACCTCTGCCTGCAGTTTCAGGGGATCCAATCTCTCTGGCCTTTTTAGGCATTGCACTCACATGCACAGACTCATGCACAGATACCTACATCCTTAAATCAAAGCTTTAAAAACAGTATTTGAAAAGGACTGCATGTATACAGAACATATATGGATATTTTTATCACTCCTTTCTTAAGCACTAACACATTGATTTATATGACATTTACATTCTGTCAGGTAGTATGGGTAATCCAGAGATGGTATATGCTATATGGTAGGATGTATATGGCCTCTATTCAAATATTGTGCCATTTCATACAAGGGACTTAGAATCCCATGGATTACAGTATCCAAGGTGAGTTCTGGACTTCAGGTTGGTCAAGGTTATGCTAAATGAGGCCTCAGGTGTTGATTTTTTTGTGACAGTTTTATTTAAGACACACAAGTTTAATAAGGGCCAAAATACACACAGATTACTATACCAGAGAGAGTTCCTCCGAAGAAGCAGGCAGGTCGGTGATCCGCACAGAGAGAGAGCTTTCCACGTGGGCCTACCATTTTATACCTCTTGGGACCTCTGTTGGTCCAGCCCCATTAATTAATTAACAACAAATTGGGGGGCGGAGTAATTAGCTAATGGCGGGGCGTGGTTATAAACAGAAATGGTCAAGACCACACCCCTTCAATTTTTATTACCTGGTAAGCTATAATGTTTATCAGGTTTATTTAGAAGGATAAAGCCAGTTCCTAGCATGTAATTTTTTTTCTAAGAGACAAAAACACTTGCGTGTCACTTATGTTCCTCACTAAACTCCAACGGTCAGGATAGCTTCATGCCATTTCCTAAGTATGCTGAAGGTTGATCTCAGTGGCAGAACTAGGTTTTAGAGCTGGACTAATTCATTCTTTCTATATACCTTATAACTTGCTCAAAAATAAACAATAAATCAGAAAATATAAATTATATTATTAGAAGCTAACTCTTATAATTGTAGGAAGACTTTAGCAAGTTCAGAGCCAGTCTGTGCTACATGGTGAGTTCTAGGCTGACTTAGGCTACAGGGCGAGACTCTTTCTTCAAAAATAAAAACTGCACCAGCAAGACGACTCAGAAAGTAAAGGTGATTCCTCCAAGCCTTAGGACCTGAGTTCACCCCCTTCCACCCACATGGTAGAAGGCGAGAACCAATTCCCACAAATTGTCTTCTGCTCTCCACCTGTACTCTAACTCACACTCTCACGCATACATACGCGCACACACATGCACACACACACAAGTGCAAATAAATAAATATGTAAGTAAAATGTAATAAAAAAACCAAACAACAATAAAAACGTAGGGGGTGGAATAAAATTTGAAAACAAACTAGTAAGCCATGGCATCTTTTTCACTATTATAATCTAATCTTGAGTAGAATTTTCAATACTTCAGGCAGATGATGTCAAGGACCAGCAGAAAGACAGTGAGCAGTTTTTACCATGGCCAAGTCTTGCATGGACCTAGTTGTAGCATCTGCCATTAGCACCTGTGTCAAATTAGTCCGGGCGGGTAGCTGGGGACCTGTGGATCTAGCGTAGTTAGCACTATTTCAGATACTGGTGGGTGGGGCGACTGGAGTCCCAGAATATGCTCTGTTTACTAATCAATATAACTATTAATATTTTCCCTGCTTAGTCATTTGTAGAGACTTGAACCCTTTTCTTCATGGAGAGTAGGCCAATGGAAGTGTTTCACATACTTTATTTGATATTATTTCAGGATATTTGGATGTTCCGAGCCCGATCTGTGAAAGGAGAAAGAACAAACCTTTGAAATAGCGCTTCGAGAGTGGGAGATGAGTGCCTATAATCCCAACATTCAAGAGAGTAAGACAGGAGCATCGTGAGTTCGAGTACAGCCTGGACTATATAGAAAGCTACTATCCCCTCCTCTTACCCCCATAAAAAAAAAAAAAAGAATTAGCTCTTCATTGTAATTCTTTTAAAGGAAACATCAAAGCAAGACATCTAAGGAAAATGTTTTCTTATTGAGATGATGTTATCTTTTCTACCACCTGTTTATAAAATCAAGACACATGTACTGGGGACTTAACTGCCCAGATTTAATTATGTGATGCTGTTGTTTAATTGAGTGAAATTACTGTTTTAAGAAAAACTAACTTAGGGTATAACTAATAAAGGTGACCGAGTATAATATAAGCGTTTTCAGTCAACTTCTTTCATTCCACAGGCACTTTCCCCAAGCAGAAATGATTTCTTGGAAGTTCAGGCTACATCTGGTTGTACATCCCTCCCCTCATGAACCCACCCCTGCCAGTTTCATGTAATGAGAGGCTTGTGTTCTAGTCTAGAACACATAGTGAATATTCACAGTGATGACGGGCAAAAGGAGGTCAGCATGGCGTCCACAAAGGTTGAACCTCGTTTTCTGACATATGCTTCCTTGCAAGGCTTCAACCCAACACCTTCCATGAAACACAGACTAGTCATCTCCAGTGGTTTCCTTTGGTGCTGAGCAGTGAAGAGAGTGCCTTGTCTGTGTTTCCTGTTGGGCAGGGCAGCTGAAAACCTTCAACCGTATGAGGGAATCCTCCCTTTCACACACAGGCCTTTTGATTCGATTAGCACTGGAGTATAGACTTGGGGAGAATCCTGCAACTTATTTCCACACCAGCTGGAGGCAGCAGGGAGGCGTGTGCCTTAGTTTTCACAATTCTAGTTAGGGCTTTGGTGAGGAAAAAATAGCAAGTTCCTTTCTGGATATTATGCTGAGCACCAGTTTTCCTGAATTCGCTGTTTGGTGCTTATCAGTTTCTTTATTAAGACAACGCTCCCCCCCTTAAGCCCACCTTCAGTGGACCCAGAACTTTGGGTATGCTAGGCAAGTGCCCTGCCACTGAGCTACATCTTGAGCCCTTCGTTTTTATTTTAGACAGGCCTTGCTAAGTTTCCCAGAAGACTTGGAACCACATAGTCCAGGCTGGCCTTGAACTTGAAGTCCTCACACTTGCAGTGCAGCTTTACCCAGCAAGCCGCCTCCCAGCCCCACATTTGCTTTGCTCCTTGTTTATTATTTATTATGCCTTACTTTCTGGCACCATGAGAGCCTCCTGCTGCTGCTCTGGGCTCTACGGTGCAATCAGCCACTTCTACAAGGAGCCTTGGCTCCTTCTTCTGGCCAATGGTATTAGAAACCAGAAACTAGGTGCAAGACCTAGGTGCTGGGTGCCTGATCTGGGTGTGGTGTACTCCTAGTGCTCTGTGGTCACACTCTTCTGTGACAACTGCGTGCTTCAATGCTTTGAATCCCCTGCTGCAGCACCACTGGAGGGTAGCAGACACCTGGTCTCAGAGTGCCAGACATTTCTGTCTGTTCTTAGAGACCCCATAGTACCATTTGGTCCCTGAAATTGTCAGGCTTTTTATTTGTTCTCCTTGAAGGTGGTCATTTTCCTGGAACATGCTGTGCAGTATGGAGATGAAGGAACAGGACCTTTGCATTTGTTTGATTTCAATTGAACTACACAAATGTATCACCTATTTGGAAACTGAAGCAATGAATAGGCAGAAAGGGACAATGACCAGCTCTCAGAAATGTAAGCAAAAGCCCCAGCCCAGGTAAAACATCTGTAGCTCTCAGGAGCCGTAGAGTCAGGATTCTCAGCTTTGCTGCCCAGGCGCCTCTACTTCTGTTGACTCAGCTCTGCTGTTGGAACAGGTAGGCGCCCAGAGACAACAGGACTAAAGGAGTGTGGTCGGGAACCAAGGTCATTATTTGCAAAAACAGCCAGTCTCTGCCAGATTTGTTCGCAGGCCATAGCTTGCCCATTCAGTTCTAATGAAAGTATAAATTCAGTAAGTAAATAAAGACTCTGTATCCAGGAAAGACACACTCTACCACCGGTGGTGCTTCCAGAGGCTGCACAGCCACTTCTTCAGGGGCTACTGGAAGAATGGACTGACGCCATCTTCCCTTTTCCCCAAAACATCTATCTACCTGTGTGTGGTACACTGTGGCTCTTCCCCCCCCACCCCAATGTGGCCAATTTTTACTCTAGGTAAACTTGGCATAACATTTAAAGTTCATACCCTAGAGGGGACAGCGGGGAGACAAGAGAAGACAATGAAGTAGTGCAGTTATGATCAAAGTACATCATATACACGCCTGAAAATGCAATATGATCAAGGTACATTATATACACGCCTAAAAATGCAATATGATCAAAGTACATCATATACACGCCTGAAAATGCAATATAATCAAAGTACATCATATACATGCCTGAAAATGCAATATGATCAAGGTACATTATATACACGCCTGAAAATGCAATATGATCAAAGTACATTATATACACGCCTGAAAATGGAATACTGAGGCAAGGTTTGAAAGGAGTGATCCAAAAGACATCCCAATAGGAGCGAGGAGGTGTAGGACACAGTTCCCAAGGATGAGGCAGAGGAAGACAGAAAAAAAAGATCCAAGGCCTGAACACGCTGGCGTTCTAGGGGTTCAGGAAGGATCAGACTGAGTGGGCACAGCTGTTTCAGTACATCCTCACGCAAGAACAGGGGCCAAGGGCTCTAAGCCCAAGAGAAACACCAGGACTTCGGGAAAAGCCAGAAAATGAGAGGACTGTGCTCCAGAACGGAAGCCTCCAGGAGGTGTTTCAGAGGCAGGTAGCTCCGCCAGAGACCCACCTGCCAATATTGAATGGAAGGCGAAGCTGCCAGTGAACGAGAAAGCATATCTATTGCAGGAAGAGAGCCGATCAGAAAGCAGTAGCTAAGGGATATTTGGGCCAGATCTGCGAAGACAAGTTTAGAAGCCCTTAAATCGAGTGCAAAAGAGTGTGACTGAGTGCAAAAGGTGGAGGTATAGACAGTGCCAAAGTTCCCATGAGTGAGGCAGACAAGTGAGACCCAAGGGTCTGTAATTTTTAATGTCCCAGGCATTTAGAGGGGGTCGATGTCGAGAAGACACAGGCGGCTCAGTGATTCGTCAAACAGAGCAGGGGTCAAGGGCTCTGAGCAAGAGAGTGTCATGACTGCCTGGTACCAGGACTTGTCGAGACCCAAAGGGGAGAAACCACGCTTCAGAGATGAGTCCTCACTTGTGGAAAATGGCCAGAGGTGGAGAAAAAGGGGCCTCACCAGTCGTGCCAGTGTTAGATGGAGGGTACCGATCATAAGTGGACCAAGTTCCAGAATCCTGGGCATGCCTCAAACTGCTAGCAGGGGGCTGGAGAGGTGGCTCAGCAGTTAAGAGCACTGGCTGCTCTCCCAGAGGTCCTGAGTTCAGTTCCCAGCGACCATATGGTGACTC
>JAQHUG010000292.1:1555404-1571777 GCA_028555095.1 Dicrostonyx torquatus
GTCCTGAGTTCAAGTCCCTGTAACTGCACGGTAGCTCACAACCACCTGTAACGGGATCTGATGCCTGCTCTGGCATGCAGGCTTTACATGCAGAGCCCTCATACACAAAATGTAAATAAATTAAAATTTAAAAATAAAAAACAAAAATTTTACAAATCTGAAGCTGGGACTAGGAATATAGTGGGGAGAGTGTTTACCTAGCATGCATGAAGTCCTGGGTTTGATCAGTGCTGCATAAAACTGAATGTGGTTGCACACACCAGTGCTCTGAGCACTAGGGAGTCAGAAGCAGGAGGAACAGAAATTCAAGGCCATCCTCAGCCTCAGTGTACTGGAGGCCAGCCTGAGGTGCACGGGACCCTCATTAAGCACCATGCCTGGCCTCACGATGAAACTGCATAAATCAGTTTTGCACCTATAACAACTCCATTTAAAAATTTGCTTGAACCCTTGAGAGAAATCCCGTATTGCTCTAACAGAGCCTTCAAAGTCACAAGCCCTCAAGTTCCAGAAATGTGTACAAAACCAAATATTCAGCAGGACCAGAGAGGGTCAACAGGAATGAGTACAATTGAAATGCATCAGGAGCCAGGTGGTGGTGGCACACTCCTTTGATCCCAGCACTGAGAAGGTAAAGGCAGGTAAATCTCTGAGTTCGAGGTCAGCCTTGACTACAGAGAGAGTTCCAGGACAGACAGGTCCAGAGAAATCCTGTCTTGAAAAAAAAAAAGAAGAAAAAAGAAAAAAGTACATTAGGTAAATGTATGACAATAACATATTGAAATATATTACTGTGTATAATTAATACATGCTAATAAAATATTTTTTAAAACTGCAAAACAGAAAGTCATAATTTGTTTTCAAGAACACCTGGGCCACATACATAGTGTGGCGACCTGCTTGTTATTGGACTGTTTACCTTGTTAGATTCTTGTTCCTTGAAAGGGATGTGGAAAGCTCAGTCCCCTGAGAGGGAAGAAAAATAATGAAAGGTTTTGAAACAAGGATTTCATAAAGGGCAAAGCCAGCCTGAGGAAATGGTCTTAGACCGTTCAAATGTTGAGAGGCCAGAAACATGTTTATACATTCCTGGCGTGCCGCTGACCAGTCTCAGAGTCTTGGTGCAGACCATTTCAAAGATGTTCCCAGTCCCCCGAACAAGCTCCCTTTCACACCTCCTCTCACAGGAGACTTGCCTTGCACAAGCTCTCACTCATTCACCTAGTTAGCACTTGAGCTGTGCACAGTGGCCCATTCATGCATTTCCTCCTTTGTATGTACATACACCACACACCAGCTGCCTGTCTGGTTCCCTCTGCTTTTCCTGGCCACAGACCACTGCCAGCCCCCTTCTCCAGCTTCTACCCAATGTCTCCACATTAATCTCCACTAGCACTGTTGGGACCCCTGGGAGAAACAGAACTGAAGGGCCTGCCTGTGCTTGGGAAGCTGAGTCTTTTGGAGAAGGGGTTGGGGCAACTCCATAAAGTCTGCACACAGAAAGACAGGCTGTAGAAGTGAGGAGAAGCACAAAGAGAAGAGTGAACAAAGGGAAAGAAGGAGAAGGAGGCACAGGGAGAGGAAGATGAGTGAGGAAAGAGGCACTGAAGGAAGGGGCTGTGGAAAAACCATCAAAACCGTTAAAGATTTTCTAGAGAAGTTTGCTCACCAAAGCGTGTGGAGAAGGGGAATTCATGGGCATGGCCAGAGTATGATGAGCCAGAGAGCAGAGGACAGCACAGCCATGAGGCTGGAGAGCACACACAGAAAGTTAACAAACATTCTGTCATGTCATGCCAAGTACAGAAAATACGTCCAGTTTGGCACGGGGGCACAATGCTTTAATCCTTGCACAAAGGAGGCAGGGGCAGGCAGATCTCCGTGAGTTGGAGGTCAACCTGGTCTGCATGGCAAGTTTTAGGCAGTCAGGGTTACACAGTGAGACACTGTGGGAAGAAGGGACGCCCAGTGGTGGTACAAAAGTCAGGTTGTGGACTGGAGAGATGGCTCAGAAGTTGAGAGCACTGGCTGTTGAAAGAAATTTCTGTGCCCTCCCCCATCCCACAGCCATTCAGTCCCAAAGAAACACACAAAGGCTTACATTAATTATAAACTGGTTGGCCTATTAGCTCAGGCTTCTTATTAACTCTTATATCATACATTAACCCATAATTCTTGTCTGTGTTAGACACGTGGCTTGGTACCTTTGATCAGTGAAGCATCCTCATCTTGCTTCCTCTGCAGCTGGTGACTACTGCAGACTAAGCATTTCCTCTTCTCAGAATTCCCCTGTTCTCATCACCCCGTCTCTAGTTTCTGCCTTGTCGCACTGCCTATACTTCCTGCCTGGCTACGGCCAATGAGCATTTTATTAAACCAATACAAGTGACAAATCTTTACAGGATACAAGACCATTGTCCCACAGCAACTGGCTATACTTCTGTTCTTCCAGAGGTCCTTCCCAGGAACCACATGGTGGCTCACAACCACCTATGATGAGGTCTGGTGCCCTGTTCTGGTGTGCAGGCATATATGCAGACAGAACACTGTATACATAATAAATAATCTTTTAAAAAAGAAAAGAAAAGTCAGGTTGATTTTACTTTTTACTGGATCTCTAATCCATCCTGGTAAATTTTATGTTATGTTCATTTTGCCATAATTAAAAATAGAGAAAAAAAGATAACATAGTTCCTTTAAATATCTGAATCTTTAAGAAATGATTTATTCATGTGTTTGTTATTATTTTTTCAGCATTTTATGTGCATGTGTTGACATGTATCATGTGTATACAGTGCACATTGGAGGCCAGTAGTGGGCAGGGGATCCTCTGGAACTGGAGCTGTAAGTGATTATGAGCTGCCACATAGGCAATGACAACTGAACCCAGATCTTCTATAGAGCAGTGAGTGCTGAGTCCCATGCATGAAGGAAGTAAAACCTTCCAGGCATATCTGCTGTATGTGTGTGTGAAGAATCTGAACAGAAAGACCCTAGGACCTTGGCACTTGCAGGTTTTTTTATTTTAATTTATTTAGTGGTTTTTCGAGACAGGGTTTCTCTGTGACTTTGGAGTCTGTCCTGGAACTAGCTCTTGTAGACCAGGCTGGCCTTGAACTCACAGAGATCCTCCTGCCTCTGCCTCCTGAGTGCTGGGATTAAAGCCATGTGCCACCACTGCCCAGCAGCACTTGCAGCTGCTTTTTTTTAAATAAAAACTTATGAAGCCTGTTTTAACATGATGGCAGTTATAATGAGCACTATCCACATGTGTCCCTTCTTTATATCTGCTCAGGTCCTGAGAAAGACAGACAAGGTATTAGTAAACTTCCCCAGATGATGGGGCATTTCCTTTGTTTTAACTTCCTTCATATTATTTATTATGTATATAAAATTCTGTCTGTGTGTATGCCTGCAGGCCAGAAGAGGGCACCAGACCTCATTACAGATGGTTGTGAACCACCATGTGATTGCTGGGAATTGAACTCAGAACCTTTGGAAGAGCAGACAATGCTCTTAACGGTTGAGCCATCTCTCCAGCCCCTGGCACTTGCAGTTTTATGCAGTAGACTTGCAGTAAGAATTTAAGGATTGAGAGGGAACTGTGTCTAATTTCTAACTGCTAAAAAACACCTTGTTCTAGTATGTTAAAATATGGTAGTAGTGGCTTTAAATTCACTACTGTATTTGGAGTCCACTAGTTTCACAGCATAGCCATTTTACTTAAAATGTTAATACCTATTGTAGGTGGACTTTCCTTTCCCACCACCAGTTCCCAAATAACTGACTTGGAGACTCAATTATAAATGCTAAGCCAATAGCTCAGGCTTATTACTAACTAGCTCTTACAACTTAAGTTCTACCATGTGGGTCATGGCTTGTTACCTCATTTCATACATGTCCTGCTTCCTCTGTGTTTAGCTGGTGACTCCTCTGACTCTGTTCTTCTTCCCAGAATTCTTCTAGTCTGGCTCTCCCACTCAATCTCTCCTGCCCAGCTATTAACCAGACATTTCTTTGTTAATCTGTAAGAATAATATATATTTACAGTGTACAAAGATTGTTCCACAGCAACCTATGATATGGCTAAAGGTATTTATAATTATTTAAGCTTAATGGGGCTGGAGAGATGGCTCAGAGGTTAAGAGCACTGACTGCTCTTCTGGAGGTCCTAAGTTCAATTCCCAGCAACCATATGGTGGCTCACAACCATCTGTAATGAGATCTGCTGCCCTTTTCTGGCCTGCAGGCATGGAGGCTGAACACTGTGTACATAATAAATAAATAAATCTTAAAAAAAATAATTTAAGCTCAAAACAAAACTGCAGATGTCAATCCATATTGTGGAATCAGAGAATGGGTTCCCAAAAGTTATCATCTGACCTTCCCATACCTGAGCCATGGGCCTACGCCCATCCACACACCTGTGTGTGTGCACATACCAAATAATAAATAAATATAATTAAAAAATTAAAGATCTTCATTTTAGAATCTGTTTTTGCCTTGGCTTCATTTCTGTATTCACTTACGTATAGCGTAGAAGTGGCTGTCCAAGGTTCCAAGGAATTTGAATACTGTGAGTCATGGAATCTGATGACTTATCATATTTTGAAAAGTTTTAAAAGTCCTAAAATTCTTGTCACTTGATCTCTTGAGCCAGACTGGAAAGGAAAAGGGCATTGAGTGATGGGGAGGGCAGAGAAGCAGCCATGGCCAGGCCAGGCAGCGATAGAGATGCTTCTTGAGGCTCTTGGCTTGCTGGGGAAGCTGGGGAGGAAAGAAGCAGAAAGCAGTTGGGATACAAGTGGGAAGTTACAGAGTGCATTCTCTCTAAGTAAGATGCCCTTTGACCTCTGATAGGAGAAAAAAATCAGAAGTCATCAGGGGTCAGGGTCATTATTTTCCGGTCTTCTTGGTTCCCTAGGTCCACTATGACTTCACCAAACGGAGCCTCTACACAAGGCTGGCCTTCAAAGCCGTGCCCAGGAGGAGAAGATTGGAGTCTGTGTTTCTTCCTTCCCATGGCATGGCTCAGGCAGTCCAGGCTTCCTTCTTGCTGGATCTAGCTGAAGCCCAGTTGTAGCTCAGAGCACAAGCCGTGCATTCATGGATTCCTGGAAGGCTGGGAGCCAGTCAGTTAGACAGATGTTTTTTACCCAAGACCTGATTTATGTGCTCCTTTGAGGCTCTGCCAATAGTCCTTGGCTGTCTAGGCCCCGAAAACTCTATCATGAGATCAGAAAGCAGCCTGTGTCCGAGGGAGGGATAGAGAGATGGAGGAAGAGGGAGAGAGAGGTGATGTTTCTAATAAATGCATGTTCTGCTCAAGTGGGGATAGCCCAGTGCCCCCCTTGGTCTTTTGTTTTGTTTCCAACTTTGCATTTTCATAGATAAAGATGCTTTCGACTTGCCTGCATATGAATCTTTGTAAGGAGGTGATATGTTAATGGGACCAGTAGTAGAATTTCAGGATGGAGAGCAAGAAGATATAGGAATCATAGAAGACAAGTTCAGGAGACTTGGGAGCAATAAGACAAGGGAGGGATCGTCTCGGGCATTGGACAAACATTTACCATCTCGAATGGAGTCTCTCTGTGGGCACATGCAGTTTTCTGGAAGGCTGGGCCAAGCGTCACCCTTCAGGTACTGGACCATGTGTGGGCTCTGATACCTGCCAGCCAGAGGACGCCATGCGGCTTCGTAGCTGGAGCCCGACAATTTAGAAAGACAATAGGTGAAAGTTCTGCTCCAGCCTTCTTTTTCATTTGTAGATCGCTGATGAAAAGTAGCTATCTCCGAGCTGGTGAAGGAATGCAAGTGTGTGTGCTGGGGGAGGTGCCCCGGAAAAAGGAATAAGAATAGATAAATTCCTCAAAGATGAGGAGAGATAGCAGAGCGAGGAATGGGTTAGAAAGAGCATGGCAGAGGAGAAATAGAGAGCATGGAAAAGCAGAAGGGGTTTTGAGAGAGCATTGAGAGCAGGATGGTTTTTAGGGAGATATAATAAACACAAGGCCACGCTGAAGAATAGGACAAGTCTGAAGCGGCCTTTTAAGCTGTAATGGTGTGAAAGCCTGTTTCTTTCCACGCATCTCCGGGGACACATTTGGGGAAAAACATCAGTTTCTATGTTGGGGCAACGGTCCCCGACAACCATGTGAGGAGAGGCCTGAGAGACCGCAGTTGAGGGCACTGGGACGGGGCTCAGGCGAGTAGCTGTTGATTGACTGAGAAGGGTGGAAGTAGTATGGTATGATTTGATCAGAGGGTCTTCTGTGTGCTAACGGATACACTGCTGCAGGCCTCTGTCCTCAGCCAGTTTAAAAAAAAAAAAAAAATTATTTTGAGACAATCTTGTTAATTTGCCTAGCTGGTCCTGATTTAGGCTCCTCCTACCTCAGCCTCCCGTGAGTAGCTGGAATGACAGGCGTGTGCTATCCTGTCAGGCAAGGAAGTCTTTTGTTGTTTAAATAACTTGTGTAGCCATAATAGTGCTTCTGTCCTGTGATGTCAGTTTGACCGTCACCTTGACAGAACCTAGAGTCACCTGGAAGACTTTATGGCCTGCATCAGGTTATCCTGTGGGCGTGTTTGTGGGTGACCGTCTTTGTTTGTTTGTGTTTGTTTGGAGGGGGTTTCGAGATAGGGTTTCTCTGTGTAGTCTCGGCTATCCTGGAACTTACTCTAGACCAGGCTGTCCCTGAACTCACGGAGATTCTCTGCCTCTGCCTTCTGAGTGCTGGGATTAAAGGTGTGTGCCACCAACACCTGGCATGTGGGTGATTATCTTGGTCAGGTACTACTGTGGGCACATTTGTGGGTGATTATCTTGCTTGTCTTACCTGGTGAGAAAGGCCTCCTCTGAATAGAAGCAGTACTATTACCAGGTTTGGGGCCCAGGCTGTATAAGAGTAGGGAGAGCAAACTGAGCAATTGCGTGTGTCTTTATTCCTCTTGTTTTTTTTTCCCCTCCGAGACAGGGTTTCTCTGTGGCTTTGGAGCCTGTCCTGGCACTTGCTCTTGTAAACCAGGCTGGCCTCGAACTCACAGAGATCCGCCTGCCTCTGCCTCCTGAGTGCTGGGATGAAAGGCGTGCGCCACCACCACCAGGCTTTCCTCTGCACTCTTGACTGTGGATGTGAGTAGCTATTTCAGGCTCTTGCCACTGTGACGTCCCTAAAAAGGATGGATTATAAACTGGAATCGTAGTCAAAAATAAAACCCTTTCTCCCCTCAATTTCTTTCTGTCAGGCCATTTTATTACAATAATAGAAATGGATGGAGGACCTTCTGTGAGACAAGGTCTATCTAGATGCCCCAAGGCACCAGGCAGGATTTAGAAGCGTCTTGGCTCACGGAGCTCTCAGGTTCCACACCCACCTGTCAACACAGAAACTCCAGGAGGACTTCAAAAGACTGATTAAAAAATCACAGCCTGTCCTTATTGCATTTCAAGTCTAATAAGCAGGCTTTCACATTTGTATTGAAGAGACTTCCTTTCCATAGCTCCTACGGCCAGAGGATGGAGGAAAGATGGGTCATGTCTTCCCAGACAGGGCTTAATTCTGGAAACTTCACTTTTTAAAATGAAGGTCATAATTAGTCCATTAAGAATGAAGGAAAATGAGGCTGGGTGTGGTGGTGCGCACCTTTAATCCCAGCCCCATTTAATGTCCAGTGTTCTCGGAGGATTAGATGGAATATTGAGTCAATGGTATCGACAAAGCTAAAATGCATCCAACCGATTTAGTCTTTGTTCCAGACTATTATAACATGTGAGTGGGCCTGATCAAAACCATAAGAGCTTCATGGGAGAAGCCTTCATAACTCTAAGTTAGGCACTTACCATTTCACCAAGACTTGGGACAGGAATGTTCCAAGTTTATGTTGCAGAAAGGTGGATCTCAGAGACTTCTAATTGACATTCCTGGGTGAAAGTGGAAGTCAGACACATAGTTAGCCTTCTGAATCCAGACTGTTGATTTGTAACTTTTTTTCAAATATTTATTTATTATGTATACAATATTCTGTCTGTATGTCTGTATTTATTTATTATGTATTCAATATTCCCTCTGTGTGTATGTCTGCAGGCCAGAAGAGGGCACCAGACCTCATTACAGATGGTTGTGAGCCACCATGTGGTTGCCGAGAATTGAACTCAGGACCTTTGGAAGAGCAGGCAATGCTCTTAACCGCTGAGCCATCTCTCCAGCCCCCGATTTGTAATTTTTTTAAAAATATATTTTCTTCTCAAAAATTTTTATTTTATGTGTATTAGTGTTTTTCCTGCATGTATGCCTGTGTACCACCATATTTGTGCTTGGTTCCTGAGAAATCCAGAATGGGTCATCAAATCCCCTGGAACTAGAGTTACAGACATTTGTAAATCACTATACAGGTCTATGTTGGTGCTAGGATCAAACCCAGGTACTGTGGGAGAGCTGTAAGTGCTCTAACCACTAAGATAACATGCCAGCTTCTTTCGAAATCTATTTTAAACATTTCAGGTGAGCTGAGTGTGATGGTACCCTCAATGAGTCCCAGCACTGGGAGGCAGAGCTTTATGAGTTCAAGACTAGCCTGGTCTACGTAGTGAGTTCCAAGCCAGCCAGAAATAGAGAATGAGACCCTGTCTCAGAAAAATGTATATGTGCACATGGTGTGGAACAGGAGAAATTGGTTCCCAGTTAATAGTCCTGAACACTCTTTCCGAGGACCTTGATTCAACTCTAACATCTGCATGTCTGCTCACAACTGTCAGTAACTCCAGTTCCAGGGGCTCCGATGCCCTTTTCTGGCCTCTGTGAATGCTATACACATGTGATGTACAGACCTACCTGCAGGCGAAACAGCCATATACATAAAAGAACAAATTGCATGTGAACGGAGCCAATCATTCCCTAGCTAATACAGAGTAACAATGGCTTACATATCATTTACATTGTATTGTAAATTATAAGTAATCTAGAGATGACCTGAAGTGTACAGGAGCCAGGCCCATCATCCCAGCTTAGACTATGGGTTTATGAGTTCAAGATCAGCCTGGACTACTGAGTGAGTTCAAGGTCAGTTTGATCTATATAGCAAGACAATGTTTCAAAAAACAAGCAAAATGAAGTGCATCAAAAATATGCATAGGTTGTATGCGTGTATGTTGTCACCTTCATTTAAGAACCTGAGCCCTTTGGCTATCCACAGGGAGGCCTGGAACTCACTCCTCCGTCAGGGAGAATTTATCTTCTAAAGCAAATGTTCCATGAAAAGGTAAGCTGGGGGCCTCGAGGCAGAAAGAAATTTGTTTAAAGTTTGGCTCAATTGGGGGAATTTTAAGGGCGTCTTGCCGACCCTTTTGCGCAGCCCTTCTTAAGTGCACCCCCAAACTCACTCTTGCTGCTTGAGAAGGACCTTATCCACAGGAACACGTGGCTATGGACCTCTCAGGCCCCTGTATGAGTTCTTTCTCATGAACAGCCCATTGAGATGAACACATGAATGCTCCCTTTTAATGCTCTTAGGCAAGGGCATTTTCACTGATCCAATAAACATTTATGAGGCAGCTGGGCTGTGCCAGGTGGTATGTCAGGCACGAACCGGGTGGAAATTCCACTCAAAGAGGCCTCAAAGCCCCAAAGGAGAAGATGAACAAATGAAAACTTTAGATATGAGAGTCCTTCAAAATATTAAACATAAAGTTGTCCTGGGATCCAAACAGCCCCAAGAGAAAAGAAAGCCCGGGCTGGTACAAACACCCACACACGAAGTCCACTGTCGGGCTCTCCAGAGTGAGCGAATGGTAGGGGGAACGTAGGGAACGAATGGACAAACATACCCTCCCTCCTCAGTGTTAGTCATCAATGAAAAGAAACAAAGTTCTAACTCATGACACACCATGGGCAAACCTGGAAAACAGTTTGCTAAGAGAAAAAAGCCAGGCACAGAAGGCCAGGTGGTGTAGGGGTCTATTCAGTGAAAATGTCTAGACTGGGCAGACCCATAGTCATAGCACATGCCGGAGAGGTTGCCTTGGGGTTGAGGAAAATGGGGAAATGGCCACTAGTGATCTAGGGGTTCCTCTTAAAGAACCAAAGTGAAGTTGATTGTGGTGAAGGTTGCCGCATTTTGTGATTAGGCTCCAAAGCGTTGGGTTGTGGTTATACACTTTAAATGAGTGAATTCTATGTTCTGCAAAGTTCATCTCAAAAAGCTTGTCACAGTGGGAGCTGCAGAGATGGCTCAGTGGCTAAGAACACTTGCTGCTTAGCCATGAGGACTGGAGTTCAGATCCCAGCACCAACACTGGGCAGCTCACAAATGCCTGTAACCTACAGGCATGGGGGCACACACCTTTAATTCCATCGCTAAGGAGTCAAAGGCAGATGGATCTATATCTCTCTGAATTTGAAGCCTGCTTGGTCTACATAGTGAGTTCCAGGCCAGTCAAGGTTACATAGTGAGACCCTGCTTCAACAAAACTAAAAATAAAAAACAAACAAAAACTCTAAATGTCTGTAAGGTCAGCTCTAAGGAATCTGATCCCCATTGTGAACTCCACAGGCACCACACATACCTGTGCACATGGTCACACAGACACATGCACATACACACAGGTAAAATCCTCCTGTGTGGAGTCAGAGACGGGTGTGGTATGAGGCACTCAGAGGGAAGTGAAGTCTGAGAAGGGGAAACTTGAATGTCAATGTTTCCATAGCCTTGTAGAACAGAGGACACACATTAGAAATGAGTTCGTGGATGTCTTCTGTTTTCTTCTTTGTTTTTCAAGACAGGATTTCTCTGTGCAACAGCCCTGACTGTCTGGAACTCGCTTTGTAGAACAGGCTGGCCTTGAACTCACAGAGATCTGCCTGCCTCTGCCTCCTGAGTGTTGGAATTAAATGTATGTGCCACCATGCCCAGCTGGATGCTCTATTTTCATATTTTCCTGCAAGAATATTTTCCTTGATTGACTCAATAAGCATTTATGAAGCATCTAGTTTGAGCTACTTATCATATTAGGGAAGAATGTGATCTACATCTTCCTTCAAAAAGACCTCATGGCTCTATCGGAGATACAGGAAGCGCTATCAGAATAGAAAGCATTGCTAGAGACCCAGAACCAACCACTCCTGAGGATAAGCAGGTATCCCAGTGGTCCCAGAACATAGGAGACTAGAGACAGACTTTGCTCGGGCATGGAGGGAAGTTTGACTTATACACACACACATACACACCCTGAAACAGGAGAGGCTGACAACTGGGCACACAGACCTCAGGGCCAGGCGACTTGGGCTCAATTCCAGCTCTGGATTTACTGAACTTTATGGTTGAGCAATCACTTTACCTGCCTATTTCTTAATTCCCTCCTCTGTGATACAGAATGACAGGAGAATCCGCACGGAGGCATTCAAGGTCCTTGCAATGGGGCCTGGCAGGCTCTGAGCATGTCATGTGTGTTGACATCAGATGGTAATGAATCACTGACGAGCAACCCAAGGGCTACTCAGGGTCATCCTCCAAGGTTGTGCAGGATGAAGAGATGAGACTAAAATGATGAGACGGAGGAGGCCGCTGCCGTCAGACATGGCAGATGATGTCTGCGGAGGTCAGGAGCAGCAGGGATGGCAAGGAGAGGGCGCATGTGGATAGACTTCAGAAGAGTAAACACCAGGGTGTACTAAAAAGCTAAGGGCAGGTGGGGTTGAGGTGTGCCTGCAGGTGGTTGCTGAGTTTCTGATTTGGATAACTGGGTGGATGGATAGTGGGATCCTTCATGGAGATGGAGAAGGCAGAACAAAGAGAAAGTGTACAAGTCATGTCACTGGCCATGTCTAGTATATGGTACTTATGGGATCCAAACCAGGCCTTATCACCACTACTACTATTTTATATTGTTTGTACACAATAATTTCATGTTAACTTTTAATATATGTATATATAAATTCTTTTGATCATTTACTCTTGCTTTTCTTCCTTTGTCCCTTCCTGCCTCCCAATAGTTGTCCTTACCTCCAATATAAGCTATATGTTACATGAAATATGCATGTCATATAGTGTTGTATATGCAATCTATGTTCCACCTATGAGACTCAGACTCACAGAGATCCACCTGCCTCTGCCTCCCAAGCGCTGGGACTAAAGGCGTGCGCCATTGCGCCTAGGCTGCGTCTGCTTTGTCTTCATGTAACACGATGATCTTCAGTTCCATCCGTTTTCCTGCAGATGACATAATGTCTATTTTCCTTATAGTTGAATAAAACCCCATTGAGGTAGCTTCCCCCTGCCTTTGCTCTGTGTGTGTGGTAGGTGTACTTGTTAGTGTGTACGTATGTGCGGAGATGTGTGGTTTCTACCAGGTGTCTTTCCTTGATTACTCCCCACCTTTATTTTTTTTGAGACCTAGTGTCTCCTCAAGCTCACACGCTCTGCTGGGCTGGATGGCCAATGAGCTACCGTGATCTACTGTCTCTGCATGCCTCAAGCACTCCCTCCCCTGCCTTTTTACGTAGGCTCTAGGGAGCCAGACCCAGGGCCATTTTACGAACTGAGTCATCTCCCCAAGCCATCTGACAGACAACTAGGCTGATTTCATAACTTGCCTATTGTGAATAGTGTCACAGGAGTGTGGCTGTCTCTTTCATGCAGTGATGGTGATACCTTCGGGAATATGCACAAGGGTCAAACCAAGTCTTCAGATTTCAGATCTAGAACTTTTCTTATTTGCGCCCCTTCCAGTTGCTAGAGTTGTGACCTTTTCTGGAGGTGACATGGCTTGTTATACTACAGGGTGGACATCATGAATTGGCCAGTTCTGCTGTGCACCCAGCCTGGCGGACAGCTGGGACAGAACGAATGAAGACTGAAGAGTATGACCAGCTGGGTAACAATGGTTTGGGACAGAAAGTTCCGAGGGAACTGGGAGCTCATAGGAAGCAGCTAAGGGTCATTTCTTGGGCCAGCTCAGCATACTTAGTACAAATCTAAGGCCAACAGCTTAGAAATGTGAGATTCACACTTAATTCTCATCAGAGGACTCTAGTACTCTGCTCAGGGATACCTGATCTCTGGCCATTTTCTTCCAGGCTGGCTCTAAGAGGGCAGCATGGGGGTAACTCTCTAAGCCTTTTGGCATAGACAATGTATATAGAAAGCCCCAAAGTGGGAATAAGTTATTTTGGCGAAGTGGTAAAATTTACCCCAAACGGACTGGTTAGTGACTGATAAAGGGGCGTGGGAGAAAGTCAGCACTCAGTAAGTCTGTGGTTGAATGGGAAGATCTTTCCATGGTCACGGGTAGACAAGGATGTCAAGGTTTCCCACATCTACTGTTTCACCTAGGATTCCTGTCCAAATGGCTCTGCCCCATGGCCCAGTCCTCTCCCGGGACTATGTGCTGAACTACTCACCTGGAGACAGTATTCCCTTCCAGTCCTCCGCAAGGGCAGCAGGCACTCTTTAGCTGAGACCTCTCCCCAGCCCAGCAATAAAGAAGTGTAACTATTTTGCTGTTGTTGTCTTTGGAAACCTCAACAAACCTTGAGTCCCATGTTTTAAAGCGGTTATAACTAATTCATTAAGTTTGCAGTTCTGGGAATTGAACACATGCCAGGAAAACTCTCTGCCACTGAGCTATATCCCCAGGCCAAGGGCTCCATGTTTTGCTTGACAAACATCACTCCAGAGAACAGTGAGCCAAGTGAGAAAGTCCTGTAGGTATCATCAGAATGGCCCCTGCATCTCAGTGAGCATCGCCAGACATCAGGGTATATTCCAGACATTAGAGGCCATCCTTGTCTAACATTTGAATGCAAATGATCTTGAGAATTCCATATGTTTCAGCCATGGTTACGAGGGTCCTACCCTCCCTTGAGCAAATGCGAAGAACTCATTCAAACATGCCACTGGTCTCCCTGATCCTGACTCAGGCTGAGTAGTCTTCATAGAACCTCCTTGGGCATGGTTGTTGGAAAGGACACTTCAAATCTGTCCCTGCCAGGGCCCCCACTAACTACAAGCTCTGCTTCTGAGCAGGTTTTGCCAGGCGCCAAAAACATCTCCAGTGCTCTGGCCAGGAGCAGCCAATGGAAACCACAGCCAGGACCCCTCCCACTCTCCCCCAGTGGCACCCCAGCTTCCTGCCTCCTGTCTCCCTTTCCTGCCTGTCTGCCAGACTCAGAAGTGAGGATTCACTGGGCAGCAGCTTCAGCAGTACTAGAGGCTCCGAGACACCCCATCTCATCTGCCCTGTGGTCTCTGGAGGCGCACTACAAAGATGTCCTGGAGGCAAGCCATCCTCCTGTCGTCTCTCTCGGCCGTGGTGCTCCTGTGTAGTAAGTATGGGAGGGATGAAGGGTGGTCTGTGTCAGCTAGATAGCAAGACCTCTACAATAGGTCAGCTTGCTCAGGTGGCATAGGTAGGAAGGAGTATTAAGGTAGCTATTCTCGGTGTGTGTGTGTGTGTGTGTGTGTGTGTGTGTGTGTGTGTACAAGATAATATAACACTGAGAAAAACAGCAAAGATAACAAATAGGAAACAAGCCAGCTCATGTGGTATATTCCCATAAAGATTGGCTATGTGGCTGGTATATTGAGGGACAGAGGGCCCCAAATGTAGTCTAACAACTTACTGCACCCAGAATCACTGAAGCCCTACCGGGGCCTCTGATGCTGCAGCCTTTCCCTGTACTGTACCCCACAGTGCTCCAAGAGGGGACCAGTGCCTCAGTGGGCAGCCAGGCAGCTGGAGAAGAGGCGCAGGAGGGTGAGTCTAAGGGCTATATCCCTACATGCGGGACAGGTGGGTCCTGCTCCCCCAGCCCATGCTGGTTGTGAAGAGCACTTTTCCGGTTTCAGGTATGAAACAGAAGATTTTCATGCCAGAGTCTGATGCCTCGAATTTCCTCAAGAGGCGTGGCAAGCGGTCTCCCAAGTCCCGAGATGAAGTCAATGGTAAGGATGCAGATGGTCTCCCTCCCACAAAGGAATACCAAAGCTCTTGGGTGTTAGGTTGACTAGAGCTCTAAATGACCAACAGTACCATATTTGGGGTCAGTGAGATGGCCCAATGGGTGAAGGGGCCCTGAATTAAATCCCTGGAACACACACAGTAGGAGACAACTGACTCCTACAAGTTGACCTCTGACCTCCGTGTGCACACTGTGTCATGCGTCCCTAACAGGTGAAATAAAAATGTAGAAACTGGTTGTAGGTCACAGGTTGGATCAATGTGGCATCAAGGTAAGGAACAATAAAAACTATGCTACCTCAAGAGCACCGAGATGTATTCAGAAGGTGATAAAAACTTAGAGGGCTTGTTTGTTAGGTCTAGAGGGAATAGGCCTTCAGTGTGTAGTGGCATGGTGCACCCAGGACAACAATGTGGCACCCAGGGTACCGGTAGTAGGGACCCAAGTGATAAGAAGGGTAAGCTTAGTGACGGTTCTGATAATGAGTGGCCCCAGCCACTGCTCCCTCTGATTCCAATTTTCTTATCGATAGACCCAGAAAAGAGGCCTAGGGCAATGTGGCAAGGGAGGGGGCTGGTGTTTGTTTGTTTTTCTGCAGTTTAATTGTCTGTGAATTTCAGAGTCTCCAGGACTCTGAAGTCTAGTTCTTGACCTTCCAACCCAGCAGGGATTGAACTTTCCTACCTCTGAATTGATTCTTCCAAACCTCTGAGCTCAGAGCATCCTGGCTGAGTCTGTGGCTTGATTCTTTCCTTGCGCATGTGGATGAATGGACTCTTTGTGTCCGTGACCACAGTCTGCAAGGTGACTTCTTGTTCAGTAAAAACAGCAGGGTTATTTTTCAAACGATGGGGAAGAATGGAGATGGAAGTGCTTGCAGATCGTTCTTTTTTAAAATTGGAGGAGTCTAACCAACCACAGTAGGCATATTGCCAGACCTCACACTGGTTGAAATTTGAAGTAGGCCAATGTCAAGCAACACCGAAAGCCTGTGCTAGAGGTTCAGACCTTGATTGCAGCCATAGATACAACCTCTGGCAGACATTGGGGAAGGAAACAGGTGTGGGCAGGCAATTATCTTCTGTCCTGTGAAACTGAGTCAGAATAATGAGGTGTGCGATTAAGCCTGAGCTCCCTCACCTTGGATAGCAGCTCAGGCAGGCAGGTAGTGGGGGCCCAGCATATCCAAGTGAATACCCAGGACTTCACAGAAGGGTATCAGCTGTCACTGGGCCAACTTCTGTGGCTAGGTAGAGAAGCATCACCTTGGAATTAATCTGAACTTGGAACTGCTTTAGTGTTGTAATTGGGGGGAGAGGGGTGCCTGTTGTGTTCCCCAGCCGCCAGGCTCCCAAGCCCCCAGCCGCTGGCCCACTCAGCTACTGGTTGCTTGCACCCGAAATAACCACGTGA
>JAQHUG010000292.1:1581133-1608729 GCA_028555095.1 Dicrostonyx torquatus
GGGCAGGGCCCTGCGCCCGAATGACCAGAGAGTTTAGAGGAATAGTGTCCCTGCACCCCTTTCCAGTCTCCAAGGTGTGGCTTGTATCGCCATGTGGCCATGACATTATTTGCTAGTTTGATGTCTTGTCTGTTTAAGCCTTTCCCCTCATTGCTGGGTAGTCTAGGTAAGACAGCATGGATACCTTTGTCTCAGTTCTGCTGGCAGCCAGCCATGATCTTTATCCCCTTGCCTGATCCAAGCCCCCGTCAGCTCATCAGCCCCTGTCAGCTCATCAGCCCCTGTCAGCTCTGATCTTGGAAGTCTTCAGGGAGCACAGGAACTCTTTGCTCAATGTCCCTTCAGCAGGTGCTGCGGGCTGATGGACAACTAAAGCTGGGTTGGGTGTCCTCTATATGCACAGTGACCTTTGTCTTTCCTCTTCAGAGCAGGAAGAGAGGACCAGGGAGGCAGTGGAGCAGTGGCGGCAGTGGCATTATGATGGCCTGTACCCTCCCTATCTCTACAACCGCCATCACATCTGACCTCATCTGAAGCAACTGAGGAAGACAGGCAGGAGACACGCCACCCATCATCTTCCCCACCCACTCCCGCCCACCTGCCTCTCTCCTGCAGACAAGGTGAAGCTCAGGGGCTGCCCAGGCCAACAGCTCTGGGAACACACACCCTTTATTCTGATGTCTTACAATGCCTGGCTTTTGTATCTTTGTGGATTTTTTTTTTTTGAGGTGAACAACCATCTATGTTTTCTCTCATTATCAAATCTACATGCTGCCCCCTTGTTTAGCCATTGGAAACAGGATTAGAATGCCCATCTGATAGGACAGTTAAAAGGATTGCAGCAAAAAAAATTGCTTATGGCCTATTAATAAAAGTTCTGACCTAACCTTGTGTAGCATCGTAATAAAACTCCAAGGGAGCCGTGTGTCCCAGTGTCATGCTAAGCACATGCTCTAGACTGAGCCACACCCCTTTCCCTATCCCCCCGCCCTAACTTTAAATGCTGAAACACTGTGGGCAGGCAGAATGGAGGAACCACCCTCCTTCCAGGGCCTGGTACTCGCCTTTCAAAACTAGGAGAATCCAGCTTGGAGTACAAGGTCCACCACTGTTCACAGTGGCGTGACATAATTCTGTATGTCACGACAGATACACAGCCATCTCTTCCCCCGTTTCTCTTTCCTACCGGGGATATGTGGGGGTCTCTTTACCAGAAGCCTCAATACAGTGGTCATGGTTCAGGTTGGTTCAATATCCACAGGAGGAAGTAAGTCTGTGTCGGGTAGCAGGTACTCAGAGAATTTTCAGTGCGTCCAAGTTTTCCCTCCGTAACTGTTTTGTATTAAAGCCAATGGTGTTCTCGGGGTGTGTGGCTAGTGTCGGTGTCCCTAATTCCTTACTCAGAAAAGGGGGAAAATGTGGGCCCTAACTTCTGTATTTTCAACCTGGAGATAGCAGCAATTTGAAACATTCACAGGTAAGTCTTGGGGAAGGGGCCCTTGAAACACACAAGGCTGCTGGTACCATCACACCTTACCAGGCTAGCAGTGCGCATCTGCCTGCGGGATTTGTCTATTCCTAACCCCAATGCTTCTGTGAGAGGCCCAGCCCCAAAAGAAAGGCTGTTCAGGAGCCTATTTATCTGCCATCGTTTGAGTCTAGACTGTCCACAAAAGCCCGAAGTTAAAAAGGTTGGCATTTGATTTTGTGCTACTGGAAGGTGGTGGAAACTTCTACAGGTGGGCCCAGGAGGAGGAGTTCTGGGATGAAGACCTCAAGGGGACTGTGCACCTTGATGCCTTCCCATTCTCTCTTGCTGCTGACCATGAAATGAGTGCCACATGTTCCTGCCATGATGACAGGCCTCACGCAAAGCTACAAGACGGGTCAACCATGGACTGAAGCTTCCAAAACCAAGAAGGACCCTAACTCCTTTCTCTTTAGATACTGCTGGTCCCCAAGTATTTGTTATCAGAGTGGAAGGCTAACAGCTAGCTGTTGCTCTACATTGCCCTCTGGACATGTCATGCAGCTGTAAGTTAGCACGTGCTAACACTGGGGAAAACTGGTATCAATGGAAAGCTTGGCAGGTACCTTGATATTTGATAGTTATTTTTATTACATTAACTGTGGGTGCTGAGGTTACCAGCACTACCAACGTATGGGCATCTCAATGTTGAGATAAATCTCAACAGAAAGGATTTGGCTTCTTGTGGAAACTGGATGAGAACGCACTCGGGTTTGAGCAGACCAAAGTTCGGAGATGTTCCTCTCTAATTTACTAGCCAAGAGACTCACACAGATTCCATCGGATTCCTGTCCCATCCCAAAGTGACAGAATAAGAGTCCAGAAACCGTTATTAATTCCTAAGTTTGTTTTCTTGGGGGTGGCTCCTTTAGGTACCTGATCCACTTAGATTGGAAATCCTTGACTAATCCAACTTCATCCATACCTCCTGGGCCACCAAACATGAAGGGTGGTGAACCTTTCCAATAGCTTAGCCTGGTGTGAGTTTAGGTGGCTGGATTATATGTTGATGGGCTAATGATCCAAGGGAGGTTGGACTGTGGTTACTTTTGGTTAGCCAGGAGCTAGATGACAACACAGGCCTTGAGAACTTTTCTCTTTGATGGGAAATTAGGAAGAAAAGGTGCTTTCTAAATTGACTACAGTTGTCTCTCGGTATCTGAGAAGACTGGTTCCCAGACTAACCAATGTCTAAAGATGCTCATTTCCTGTCATAAGCCACATGTTGGGGTGATATCTGTCGAGGGTCCAACCTCGATAAAATTTGCATGTTCCAGGGTAGGAGCATGAGGATTAGAATTATTAATCAAAAGGAACAAAGATATGAGAGAAATAAAAGACAGAAACACAGAACAGCACTAGGAGAGAAATTCAGTGAATACTGACTTCGCCTGTGTTCATTTTCCACATGCTTATATACTCTACTCCAAAAGGGGAGGGGAGACTTCGTTAGCATGATATAAGGACAGACCAAGTATCCTGCTGGCAGCCACTCCTGGATCCTCCTGCCAATCTCTTGAAGGAGCAGGAATAATCTTGAATTCTCTGACCTTTGGTCAAGTAGAGTGGATGCACACTCAAAATACTAATTAACCACCCGGTAGGTCAGGATTTCTTATTTGTAGTCACAACTGTTGTCAACGACTCTGAGAAAGCAAGAATAAGTTCAAACTCTGACCTTTAGTCAAGGTGGAAGGGACTCACATCTGTGGGCCCCGGCAATTTCTTATATAAACCATGTATGCAGTAACATTTGCACAACCTCCCCAACATCTTGTATGTTCCGGCTTGTCTCTAGATTATGTAAAGGTAATATAATGTAAATAGTATTATTCTCGAACTATTATTTTGAGAACAACGACAAAAATGTCTGAAGTCAGTGCAGATGCAATCTTTATGTCATATGATTTTAATCTGTGGTTGTTGAGTTGGTAAATACAGAACCCACATGCATCTGGGTTACACACCCAGCTGGGCAACAGAGGAAAGGTAAAGTACCACTCTGTTTGCTAGGGAAACAGGGGTCCTAATCTGGTTGACCCTGTCCGTTTGACCCTCCTGGTTAGCATCTCCCCTCAAAGGCCAGTGGACAGGTAGATGGCAACAGCCGGTGCATTCTGGTCCAAGGCCACACCACACACGCACCAGCCTGTGGTGTCCGATGGAAGGGATGCTGGCACCAAGCAGATGTCCGAAAGTAAGATTTGGGAGAACAGCCAGTTAAAAAAATAAGTAAACAAAACAAAACCCTAAAGAGGCAGTCTGCCCTTGCCTCTTCAATGGCTGCACTCGGCATGCTGGCCCTCGATAAAGAATCCTGGCGGCCGAGGCCGGGGAGGAATCCTTTCACCCCACTCACCCGTCCCCAACAAGGAGCCCATTATATTTAGTTTTCAAATTCAGTCTAGAACGCCTTCACTAAAAGGCAAGCACTGTCACTCCCTGGTGAGAATGATGCCAAAGGTAACAGGACCGGGAATCCGAGTGACCAGATTTCATGGGGCACTGGCCAACAGAGCAATTTGTACTTTCCTGACCGTGTCAAGAGGGGCTTCTGGGACAGGTTTCTACTCTTTCCTTCCATCGCCGTCCCCTTTCTGAAGAGGCTGAGAACGAAGGTGTCAAAAATGTCTTACTAATTTCTATTCATGAGTCTCACAGGTTTTATTTACACATACTGGGAGGTGGGGGCTCAAGTTGGAGGTAGACTGCAAAGCAATGCTTACCAAGTTCAAGGTCCAGGGCTCAATTCCCAGCACCACCCAAAACAAGGACAGTGACCAAAGAAACTGTGCTCAGACTTCCTGGGAAGTGGCGTGGGGATTTTCTCTATACTTGTTACATGTGTCCCCATTTGGTTGAGTTATTTAATTTTTAATTAATTTTCAAACAGTAGTGTTCTAATGCCTTGGTAAGCTCTTCATAATTTAGGTTGGTGAGATGGTTCAAACAGTAGAAGTGCCTGGTGGCAAGCCTGATGACGTAGTTCTATCCCGGGACTCACGTGGTCGGAGAGAACCAACTATTGCCAAGTTGTCCTCTGACCTCATGCACATTAGCTCTACCATTGCTATAGAATAGTCTTTAACTGTTTTTTATAAACTTGATGAACTCACTCACTCAAAATAAAAAATATGGCTAGTGCAGATCACTCTCTAGACCAGAGGTTTTCAATCTGTGGGTCGTCTTCAAAACTATTTACATTATGATCACAACAGTAGCAAAATCACAGTTATGAAGTAGTAAAGAAATAATTTTATGGCTGGGGTCAACATGAGGAACTGTATTAAAGGGTTGCAGCATTAGGAAAGTTGAGAACCACTGACTTAGATCATACACAACAATCTTTAGAGTCCTTCATGATTAAAGCAAGCATTTGTATTCAGACTAGAGGTAGAATTTTTATTTTATTTTTTTTAAAGATTTATTTATTATGTATGCAACATTTCTTCCATGTATGCTTGCATGCCAGAGGGCACCAGATCTCATTATAGATGGTTGTGAGCCACCACATGGTTGCTGGGAATTGAACTCAGGACCTCTGGAAGAGCAGTCAGTGCTCTTAATCTCTGAGCCATCTCTCTAGCCAGGAGATAGAATTTTTATAACTCATCCCAATGATCCACACAAACAGTTGGCTGGTGAAAGCACACTACATGATGCTGAACGGTACTGGTGACAAGGATGAAAACTGCAATGAGATGCCACTACACACTGATTAGAATAGCTGAACTTAAAAAGGATTAACAAGGGGCTGGGGAGAGGGCACAACAGTTAAGAGTACTTGCTGCTATTCCAGGAGGTGAGCTTGGTTCCCAGTATCCATATAGGAAAGCTTACGACAGCCTGTATCTTCAGCACCAGGGGATCTGATGTCCTTTTCTGGCCGCTGTGGATACTTGCATATACACAGAATGCACACGCACGCGCATGCATGCGCGTGCGCACACACACACACACACACACACACACCTTAAAAAGACTGACAATATCAGGTGTTGGTAATGCTGTGGAGCAAACGGAAAATTGAATTTTCACACATTTACTAGATGGTGTGAAAGAGAATACAACTACTTTCCAGTAAGGCTGGCAGTGTCATAAAGCTAACACATATAAATTTATGATGCAACCTAGATATTCTATTTTTAGATTTTACCTAAGAGACCCAAGACATAAACACTGAAATACTTCTGAGTGGATATTTGTAGCAGCTTTAGTCACAGTCCCAAAGTGGAAATGATTCAATCAAAATGTCCAGTAATAAATGATTAAATAAAAATGACAGGCACACCCATACTGTGGAACACTTAGTAATAACCATGCACACATGTAGCATCGTGGATGAGTCTCACAATACCATGCAAAGTCAAAGATGACAGGCACATTTATCTTAAACTCTAGGAAAAGATAAATAGAAAGTGATAGAAAATGGATTCTTAAGGACAAGTTCCTAGTGATTGTTCTTTTAATTTTAAAGTTTTTAAGTTTTTCTACAAATTGCTTCCAAATTTAGCCAACTGACCTTTCATTTCTTTTTCATATATTGGCAAATGTAGAATTTCCTTTTTTTCTTGTTTGTTTTTTGAGACAGGGTTGACAGGGTTTCTCTGTGTAGCTTTGGAGCCTGTCCTGGAACTCACTTTGTAGACCAGGCTGGCCTCGACCTCACAGAGATCCGCCTGCCTCTGCCTCCCAAGTGCTGGGATTAAAGGCATGTGCCACCACCGCCTGGCAGAATTTCACCTTTGAACTCTCCACAGTTCTGAGGAGACTCTGCGTATCCAAGCTCTATCACAGATAGTACTGATGATTTTCATGGCTATCAGTGACATACTTAGGTAAACAGATTTGTGCTCCTGTTTTAATAATAATAATAAAAAAGATTCTATTTATTTTTACTTTATATGTAGGAGGTCAGAAAGTGGGGTAAGGGGGAATTGGATTTCTTGGAACTGGAGTTAACCCGTGAGAGCTGGGAGTAAAGCCAGCTCCTTGGGAAGAGCACTGACTGTTCTTAACTATGACCCACTGCTCCACATCTGTGCCCTCTAACAAACAAATGCCCTGAGCATTATTTAACCCAACTCCTGTTTACTTTGCTAAACATCAGCCACCCTGAAGCTTCTGGTATTTCAGCTTCTGTTGGGAAATATTCATCGCTCATTCAGAAGGGCCCTATTTGTTATTCTGCAAGACTGTTATCGAAAGGGCTTTAACTTCCCTTGTTTGGAAACAGGATTGTATTTTTTAAAAAGTTACTATGTTATAAACAGAAACAGAACAAAACAAAACACAAACAGCAACAAAAGACATCACTGGTGGGTGGTAGTGGTGCACAGGTAGATCTCTGTGAGTTCAAGGCCAGTTTGGTTTACAGAGTGAGTTCCAGGACAGCTACACAGAAAAACCCTGTCTCAGAAAACCAAAACCAAACAACAAAACCAAACCAAACAAAGCACCATGAAGATATATTCATCAGCCAGTTTCTGCTGTTTGCTAGAACAGAGAGAGAATAGCCTGCCCTAGTCTAACTGCCTGATGATACAAAACAGCACCGACAACAGACCAAGAAAAAAGAAACACATGGTGAGTTTGTATGAAATTATTTAATAGTTGATAAAAGCACTAAAAAGCAGGAATATAAGACTAATTCCATTAATGAATATTTAAGGCTCACGAGCAGTTCTTGCTACTCCTCTTTACCCCTGAACATGCTGGGAAACCACACACAACGCACACAAATCCTTCCAATACTCAGTGTAAGTGGGAAGCGGCTCCACTGTGTTTTCAATTACTTAGAAGTTTAAAATTTAAGTTTAAAAATAAAGGCATCCAGACTAAGGTCACCATGAAGCCTTGTAAATACAGAAACGTTTTTAAGACAGTGTGTAAGTTGAAGACTCCAGTCAAGTCCTATTCGGATGAGAACACATGCTCCACACAGTAAAGGTGGCTCAGAGAACAACCTACTGTTCACATTCTAGTAGACTTCAGATACATCTCCATTCCCAAGATCAGTTTCAGGTACCTTTTGGTTTTAATTAATAAACAATTTATTTTTCCTTTGTTAAATTAGAAGCCAAAGTCTAAAATGCCCTGTAAGCACAGCACTCCTAAGAGGATGGTGGTTAGATCTGCGACAGTTAGCACCTTCTTCCCACAGAGCAGAAACAACGCTGCATGCGATGTCTCTTTGGCGTTTGAAAACCTCGGAACTACTTTCCACAGGATTACACTCTTGACATTGTCCTTCAGAGTTCAGATTCCAGGGTAACGATCCTTCCAGTTTACTCTAGCATTAGACAGCACCAGCACTCATCCGGGTCAAATACTATTTGAGAAATAGGTTGTCCAGCCAGTCTGATCTCAGGAACTACAGACACACATAATGAAGTATAGCTGCTACCCCCAAAGTCTGTCTGCTTTACAGCTTCTCAAGTCGTATAGCTGCTTCATTTAAATAAAGCCACCTTTAGTTATTCCTACAGCACTGAGAGCAGAGCAGCCTCCCTCTCTAGATCAAAGAGCTGAATCACAAACTGGCTCAGTGACAAACTGAAATAACAGTGGAACAAAAGGAATGTCACACATTCAGACTGCATGAGCAGCAAGGAAATTCTTCACCCAGAACCCGCTTGCTGACAGACACATAGCCCAGGCTTTGTTTTACACACAAGGAAACCAAGCACCAATAGTCATCCTAAATTTGCTCTTTTGTCTCTCGGTGTCCATATTAAGGCTTGAACTTGACTGTGATTTAAATTAAAATATTCATTCTCTGCCTCAACCAGGAGACCCAGAAGCACAGTTCCATGGTCACCTTTCAGTGTGGGGGCAAACATCTGTGTGGCTTCTGTAAGGCAGGCACTGAAGTGTGAACAGCAAAGACTGTGGCAGGCTGACTTCCCAGTGCCTGTCAGTGTTAACGATGGAGTCAAACCCACGCACAGCGGGAAGCGAGGAGGCAGGTGCTTACCCAGCACTCCTTCCTCACAGTGTCGATCAGGAAGAAGGACGACACAGAGCCACAGGCAAGGGCAGCTGTGAGAAACCATCTGCAGAGGGTTATTTAAGGCTGTTCAGAAACTTGGCGTGCTCTTCACCTCTTGGCAACAGGGTTTCTCCTCCTATCTTTGGACCAGTCTTCTCCTAGAAAAAGGAGAGTGCGTGAATAAGAAATGGGTCACCAACTTAATCACAGATTAGAATGCAAGTAGTACACGGGCACAGATAACATCGAGAATGACGCAGGGCCATGTGCTATAGCTTTGGCACAGCTTGGTGCGTTCCTGGTAACTCTGTCTTCTCCCACCATGATTTGCTGCCTCACCATAGGTCCAAAAACAAGGCCATGGAAATGGAAGAACTGTGAACAAAGTAAACCTTTCCTCCTTTGAAGTTGATTATTTCAGGTAATGTTTGTTACAGTTCTGAAAAGCAGATTCTCATACACACCTTTAGCATTCCATCGCGTTCCCACTTGTAGAGGCCACAATTACTGAAACAGAAAAAAAAGGCTTTACTCAGTAGTAAAGTATTAACAGACTCCCAACCCCATACACATGAAGACAGTGGGGGTGGGGCTGGCACTCAGAGGAAAAGTTGTCCCTTCGTTAGCTGTTCAAGGAAGTACTCATTATATTCTCATCTATGGCTAAGTTCTAAAACTACTAATAAGCCTTCAATGACTTGAGAAATGGCCTTCAACTCCTTTGTAATCCGGAGACTTCAGAGATGAAACTTCAGATGACGGTACAACAGGGCAAGACATATCCCAGTGAGGAGCACAATCTAGGCAGTAATTTATGTTTCCCGGAGAATGCTCTAGGTCTAGGGAGAGCAGCATGCCCATACGTGCTGTCTGCTGGAAGAGCTCCTGTTCTTCCAGCCATGGGCTGTACGCACTCCTCACCCTAGTGAACCTCCATCAGTCCACCACCGCGCAGACCCTTCACCTGGGGGCGTGGGGGCTACAGTCTCAGCCTGCGTGCTATCAGCAGCTACAGGAAGGCATGGGGTGATGATCTCATGTTCCAGGGACCATTAAGGAAGTACCAGAGACAGAGAACCCGGGCAGTTCTCCTACCTGCAGTGCTTGTTCGGGAGCCTGTCAAGGGAGATGGTCCTGTTTCCACAAGGACATTTGAAAAACCTCTTCACGCCATCGTGCCAATGGAGGTCATGCTGTTCGCTGATGCAGGTCTCCAGTGGCTTGAAGTGGGTGTAGGTACACTGCAGACAACACAAACCGCATGTGCAGTGAGAGGCTTTGAAGGAGGGACTAGGAGCTGCTAAGTCTTCCCGCCACAGTCTGTCCCTGCTGGGACTTGAGCAACTCATCGTCAAAGGTTTTCCTTTTTCTTTTTTTGAGACCGGGTTCTGGAGCCCAGACTGGTCTTAAATTCATGCTCACGTAGAGTCTCCTATTTCTACCTCTCAAAAACTGAAAATGGAAGAGAGTCACCACACCAGGCTCAAGTGGATTTCTTGACTCTCTCTTAAACTTAGGCAGACACATAGAACAACATTACTCTGAGATGTTAGGAAGGTTGGGTTTGGAGGTGCCTGTCTCTATACCCGCATTTGGGAGGTTGCAGCAGAAGGGGTGCAAGCTCAAGGACAGCCTGGGACACAGTGAGTTTCACTCAGAGTTACATAGAACCCCTCCCCCCAAATAAATAAATAATTTAAAAAAACCCTTTTTTTTAAAAACGTTTGGCCAAGTTCCCAGAGATAGCAAACTTTGAACCATCAATACATCAGGGTGTGTCAGAACTTAACAAACAGCAGTAGGAACAACTTGGTCCTAGCGGCCACAAGGCCGAATCTCCCTACAAATGTTCCACTGCATCACTATCACGTCAGGCAGGGAGCCTGAACTTTGTTTATTTCCAGCCTAATAAATGACATTACAAGACACAGCCCCACATCTCCACATTCATAAGACCCTGCCAACTCGCCCCCACACAGAAGTGCCACAGCCTGGCACGCACCGTCCTGCACGTCACCACTCGGCACTTCACTTCTCTGATGTTCCTCATCTTTTCTTCCATTTGTTCTTTTTTCACTAGTGGCTCAAAATAGGATTTCTGTAGCTCAGCCTCGGCCTGATGAGAAAACCCACAGGAGTAACTCCACCAAATCCAATAATGCTCAGAATAGTTCGAGAACCATCAAAACAGAACTGAAGAGACAGCCAAAAATATCAGAACCCTTCACAGAGTAAACCAACGATCATAATAGGCATAATAGGCAGAAAAGAGTCCTTAAAATGGAATAAAAAGATCTAAAGGCATTTGGTTTTTAAAACAAATTCAAATAAATCCAGTGACATTATTAGCAATGTCAATAAACAGACTGCTCCAACAGATTCCACAGAGGGAAGGTGCACATGGCCCCACGGGTGGCCACCCATCTGCTAGGTACTGGTCTCTACAAGTGCTCAGGGCACAAGAACATCCCAAGCAATTGGAGCAGCAGGGATGAGGGCAGGGAGCTTTGGACTGGGGTAGCTGCACAAGGTGAGCGTGCAGGTCACCTTTGGGGAACACAAAGGAGTTCAGTCTGCAGTCTTTGAGGCTGGCTTTGTCATCCTTTCTGAGCTTCAGTCCAGGGAAAGGCTTTTATAACCTTGTTGTTAGGTATTAATCAATGAGAAAAACAAATAATTGGGAATAGTGGCACTCCCCAGGGGACAGTCTGGGAATCTGCTGTCTAAATGACTGCTACCTCCAGCCCAGCAGGGTCAGGGTGCTATTTTTTCTGCACTCCCCATATGACAGGAGCATTCACTGTACTACAGATTTGCTGTGCTTTAGGGGACATGTGATAGGAACCTGACTATAACACATAGAACAGAACTGTTTTCTGCACAGCGTGATGCTCTTGTGCGCGGTTGATAGACACTTGACTATTCTAAGAACACGACTAGGCAGCTCCTGTGTGCACCCAGGATAACTCACGCCTGCCCTGCTGAAGCCTCATTTCTAGGCTGTCTCATTTACACTTACAGATTCAAGCCTCTGACTACATTATTTCTCCTAGGGTAAGCTATCTCCAAGCATTTAAAGGATGAAATAAGTATTGTCAAAAATATTTTCTCTCTCATATTAGTCTCGGAAACTGTAAGTACAAGCAATTTATACTATCCATGAATTTTAATATGGATGCTTGTTATTAAAGGGGATTGGGAATGATGGGGTTAATTGTTGACTGGATGTACCTGAAATGTCAATATAAAAATGTCTGAATGGAAAAAAATTCTCTCATATTGCAGAGAAGAAAACAACTAGTGAACATTATTTTCATATAACACAGCCAAGCCAAATGTAAGCTTTACGATGTGGTAGTCTATTTAATTGTTATTTTTCACGGCAAGAACAAATGCAAACTTAAAATGTTACTTGAGAGTACCAAGCAGATGGCTCAGTGGGTAAGAACACTTGCTTTGTAAGTCTAACCACCTGAGCTGGATCCTTGGAATCCACATAAAAATTAACATGCAACTGTAACCCTAGCACACCTAAGGCAGAAACAAGAGAAATGCCCAGAAGCTTGTAGTCAGCTAGCACACAGCACAGGAGCTGAGCTGTCTTCTGATGTTCACGCACGTACACACCCCCATCTGAAATATTCCTGCTTCTCAAAGCAAACCACACAGCCCTACAGGTCCTTCTTCACCTGTGCAGAGAAGCAGCTAGTCCAACCAGCACCTTGATTTGAACGACACTGATCTGATTGCTTAGGCACTTACCTCTTTCAGGATGTCTGTGTGCTTAGACTTTGCTTTTAGAATTCTCTGGAATTCGTCTGATTCTAAGTAGGCAAGTTGCTCTCTCCTTTTTTTCCTGGCAGGCTCCAACTCATCTTCTGCAGAACATTAGCGATTACTGAGAACACTGAGGGAACCAGTGTGCTTCACCCACCAGCTCCCTTCTCTTTTTATGCCTTCCAGGCTCTTCAACCCTGACATCGGGACCCCACTTGTAACTGGCAGGGGTGACTTCAAGAGTGGACAGAAAGCTGGGCTGTGATCCCATTATTGGTAAAGTAAGCAAGAAAATTACCAAGTTGAAGACAACCTGGGCTACATAATGAGGCTTTGTTAAAAACAAACAAAAAAGCAAGTAACCAAAAACTAAGCAGAGAGGTAGAGCCTAGAACATGAGGTGGAGCATGCTTGACATGAAGAGTGTCCTTCACTTCTGAGTACGATGATAGAAAAGAACACAAATTTGATTTACAAGCCCACTTAAAGCGACATTTAGCAGCTCCCATGTTTTAAAATAGAAACAGCAAATTAAAACAAAGAAATTCCATTCCTTTAAAAAACTTTATGTTAATATGAAATGCACAGATTCAGTGAATAATCCTTTCCTCATGTGTTCAAATTGTACATAATTCCATCCCAAGTCAATGTTATATACAAGAATAACTGGATGAGCCAGGCAGGTGATATGCGACTGCAAACCCAGACCTCAGGACACTGGAGCAAGAGGAGATTTGGACTATTTGGAGACTAACTCAAAACCAACACAATGTCAGGGCACCGGTGATTGCTTCTTTACTAACAGGATGTCTGTCCCACTACTGACTGTGAAGCTGCAATACCTTCAGGAGAAACCATGTTGCTCTTCTCTGCACGCTCCTTCACTTCCAGTACATCTTGGGGACACATCTGCTTCCTTACAATACTGTTTGGATCCGTTTTCGTAAGAATCTGGCCTTTTGCCCTTAATTTTGCAATAGCAGCTAACTAGGAAAAAAAAAAAGGTTGAGATGAGACAGATACCTGTAGCCTCAGCCCCTTTCTTCTCTAGCAGAAATTGGGCTGGTAAGATGGTCCTGTGGGAAAAGCTTAATGATCTGAGTTCCATCCTGGGAACCCATGTGGTGGGCAGAGAGAAGCTCTTCCTGCAAGTTGTCCTCTGACCACCACATGCATGACATGTACACTACACAGACACTAAAGAGCACACACAATCACTAAAATTTGACAGAACAGAAACAGGTCTATAAACAGATAGCAAAGGGCTAGGCCTATGAATTGTATTTCACAGAAATAAGCACTATGAAATAGCACAAGTGTGCTTAGGGAAATTGTTAGAAAGTCTGCCCTAATCTCAAGCCAAAAAATTCACTCAGCAACTTTTAAAGCCAAATGTTCTAACATAAAACACTTCAGAGATACACTGATTTGATACTTACAGCTGATGAATGATAGGAGGAAAATACTAAGTGTCTTTGCTGCTATAATTAAACAATTATGTTTACTTTCTGTAGGTAAACCATTATGTTTCTCTAAGAGTAGAAAGTTGTGCATATAGCAAAACCACTGCAAATTATAATATAAAACAGTATGGAACCTGAGCCAAGATGTTTCACAGCGTTCACTGGTGCTGTGTGCTGGGACGGCATGTGGCGGGTTCAAAAGCCTGCAGAAGTCTCTCCATCAACACGGGCAAGGATTACCAAGAGCAGCCTGGATTCATTACGTGTCTGACTCTGAATTAATTTTCTGACAATGTGTGCTCATATAATTATTAGTAATAAAATATTCATGACTCATAACTTTAGTTACAAAGGCCCCCTAAACATAGTTGCAGCCCTGGGTAAGAAGCTAGATTTTTCATCATTATTTTGCAGTTTTATCTCAACAATTACAGGATTTTTTTTTTTGTCTAAAGCTACTGTCTCAAGCTGCAGACAGTATGTTCCTGAAGGCTGTTTCTTCTATACTGACAGAGATAATGGCTATCACTTTCTTGGATTAGATTAATGGCATTATGCTGACACCATCATCAGTGCAAATTACTTTGAATCTATTTAGGATGATTGGTAAACAGCTGCTAAATGACCATCTTTGACAGTAGCGCAGGGATTCAAATGCAATCTCTAGTCACAGAATACAAAGTCAAGCAATGAAAACAGAAGTCAGCAAAACCAAACACCTTGGTGTTTATAGTACATGAGCGCTTGTGTGCACAGGCAAGAGCTTGTGGAGGCCAGAAATGGTCACCAGAGCTTTTCTTCCTTGATTGCTCTCACCTTATTTATTTAAAATTCATTTGTATGTCTGAGTACCTGCTTATCTGTGTGTGCACCCTGTGTGTACAGGTGCCCTGGAGGACAGAGGAGGGTGTTGGGCAGTTAGAGACTGTGTGAGCTGTCTGGTGTAGGTATAGGATCCTCTGCAAGAGCACCCAAGTTCTCCAAAAGTGGCCTACCTCTCCAGCCCCATCCTCCTTATCTTTTGAGATAAGATCTTCCCCCAGCCCAGAACCCACCCTGTGGCCAGAATGGCTGGTCAGCATGGATCCATTTGTGTGCACTCCCCTCCTCCACTAGCGCTGCCGGCAGCCATGAAGCCTAGCTTTTTACACAAGCGCTAGGGATTTGACTCAGGTCCTCACGCACAGCAAGCACTTCATTACTGAGCCATCTCTCCGCACCCCAGCTACCTTTTTAGCTTCTGCTGCTGCACTCAGCTTTGGTCTTGGTGGCGGAGTTTCATCAAAAAAGAGAACATCATCCCCTTCTGAGATGCCTCTTCCAAGCTTAGGCATCCGTGTGGCTGTGGTTCTTTCCAACCTGGGGAACTCGGCCCCAATTCGAGGAGACTGGGCAGCAGACTGTTGAGACGAACAAGGCACCGCTGGGCTCTGGACTTCACTTGAGCTTTGAAGGAATCTTGAAAGGAATATGAAGTAACTAAATATGGGGCTGGGCACGTGGCTAGACAAATCATTTGTCTAGCATACTCCAGGTCCTGGGCTCCACCCCACAACCAAAACCCAAAATAAATAAATGCAAGTAAATATACTCCCAAGGCTCAAAAACCTTGAAGTCTAGAACTCTCAGTGGACTGAGAGACCCTAGACAAGCAAGAGAGGGCAACTAGTTGTAGGTAAACAACTTCCTTTCTTTGGTTAAGAATTCAAATTAGCAATTAAGAACAGCAGCAGCTTTGCTCACTCTTGGCTAACTGAATACGCTGCAGCTGTTCTAAACTTCCTAACTGATGGCTGTTTACCAACCAGCTCTGCAGCAGTCGCTGTCTACAGCACACACCTACAATTGCGATGTGGAGGTATCTCTCTCTGTGTGTGGTTAGCTGTAAGACCCCCAGGGCCTCACGGAATCTCCCTGCTTTTCAGTTTATCCTACAGGAAAGGAATATCCTTCACAAGGGAGGAGGGGTGAGATGGTGTGATGACCTGGGGGTGAAATAACTAAAATTCCTTATAGACATGCATGAAACCGGCAAAGAAAAGGAGATCCTTAACAAGAATGGCACTGCAGCCTACACAGTGATTCTTCTGTATAGCTTTAACATATTAGGAAAAAGATGTAAGCAGGTGTGGGGCACATTCTTACACTTGGGAGGCAAAGCCAGGAGGATGATGAGTTCAAAGCTAACCCAGGCTACATGAGCACAGGACCTAAAATAGACAATTCTGACTAAGTTTCATCAGTGTCAGTGTTACAGGCATGCACCACGCTGTCTGACTTAGGACCATCCTTCCAATAATTACCTAGTTATACTTTAAGACAACTTCAATGTGAGAACATTCTACACACACATGAAACATCTATTCAGCTCTAATCAATTATAGCACAGACACAAAAATTAGACGGTAAGTTTCAGGAGATGTGAAAAGCACAAAGAAAAACTCAGTAAAGCAAAAGAATTTATTTCAGTTGTTTGTAACATCTACAAGATAGTCCCTTACATTCTCAAGGACGTGTAAATGTTTTCCTACAGGGTCACACTGTTGCTTGAACTTGTAGCCCTCCTGCCTCTATCTCCAACAGTTGGGATTATAGGCATGTGCTACCATGCCTGACACTTTCAAAAAATTGCTTTTTTTTTTTTTTTTTGGTTTTCGAGACAGGGTTTCTCTGTAGCTTTGGAGCCTGTCCTGGAACTAGCTCTTGTAGACCAGGCTGGTCTCGAACTCACAAAGATCCGCCTGCCTCTGCCTCCCAAGTGCTGGGATTAAAGGCGTTCGCCACCACCGCCCGGCCAAAAAATTGCTTTTTATGTATGTATGTATATATGTATGTATGCATGCATGCATGCATACATGCCCAACAGAGTACATATAGGAGGTCAGAGGACAACTTGTAGGAGTTGGTTCTATACTTTTCCCATGTTGGCCTGGGGATGGAACTCAGCTTGTATGGTTTGGTGGCAATCATGTTTACCTGTTGAGCCATCTTGCCAGCCCACGCTTGACACCTTTAAAATAACAAAGTCCAGGGCTTTACTTCGGGAACCACTCCACCCAAACTTCTCATTTTGTAGATAAAATATTGAGGTCAAGACCATTGTTCAGAAAGCCTCTTCTCACCTTCCTTCTTCCTCCTTCCCAGGGTCACACTACCTATTCCCTGTACCAGCAGGCTCTGGGAGCAGTAGCCTAAGCTAGAGGCAGACAGCTGAATGTCATATAAGTTATAACAAAAACAGCCAACCCACATCGGCAGCCACAATCAAAAACCTATTAGAGTGTTCTGAGGAGTCCCGGGTGAGCTATCCGAGTAGGGAGTTGAACTACTCCTTTACCGTTTCTGTATCTCTTCTGACTTCCTCTTCCGCATTTCTAGCATCTGTTGCTTTTGCTGCTTCAAGAGGGCTGACGCGGAGATTGACTGGATGGCAGGTTTTGGGCTCCCCATTATGCCTAAAACACAAGCCACATACTAGGGTTGTGGAAGAGTTCTGGGGAACATGGGCACACACACCATAATCACATGCGCTGACTGTACCTGAAGACTTGGCTTCGGCTAAATGCTTTAAGTTTCTGGCTCCAAATGTGGGCAGGGCCATCAATTCTCTAAACTCCTCGGAGCAAGACAAGCTCTTCTGGGGAATTCCTGAAATATGCAAACATTAATTCTCGAGGATTCAGAATTTAAATGGTTTTATATCATGTGACATCACTTTTTAAACACTATAGTCATCACTTAGTAACTAGTTAGTGAATAAGATTACTCAAAGAAAATGCAGAACTTTTAACTTAAAGGACAGCAAGGGTATCATGAATATCAAATGCTAAGCCCCCAAGGTCTGTGGGGCCCATGGATATGCCATTTCTGGAACAGCATGAATAAGAGGCCATGCAAGTAAGTTACTGATAACTCTTAGGACCACAGGTCCCAGCAGACTCACACTGTCACACCTATGCTTATTTTAACAAATGGCAACTGATAAGATCAGCCAGGAACCTGACACTAACCTGGATGCTGAGAGCCTGACTAGCTAAGACTTGGCTAAGATCAAGTTGCAGATTTTCCTTTGAAAGAATTTAAATGCATTTCTGAGTCCTCTCAACCCTAAACGCATTTCTGAGGCCTCTCAGCTCTAAAGGCATTTCTGAAGCCTCTCAGTAGTACACACCTCTCTCCTGGAGACGTGACAGTCATCCACACACAAATGTTGGGAACTTTCCATCATCTCCCTGTGTCTTTGTAAATGTTCTATTGAATAGGGACATACTAACCCTTAGGTGTTGACTCAGTTCCTGGTGTTTTGATTCAGTCCCTGGGAAAGTGGCAAAGTGACCCAGAGATCCCTCTTACCTCACTGGATCACACAACTATTCTCCTGCCCCAACACAGACCAATCACTGCTAATAGCCCTTTGAATAAGCCAATCCAATTAGTTGGAAAACAACCCCCAGACACCCCCTTGTTTCTATGGCTCTTTCCTTTAAAAGTAGCCTCTACTAGCTATTCGGGGTCTCTCAGCTTCGTGGATGCTGGGGGACCCTGTCATGACAGAATTAATAAAATCCTCTTGCTTTTGCATCGACTGTGATGTCTGGAAGCAACTCTTCCCTGGAGCTTGGACTCCTAGTCCAACACCTTACTGCTCGTCACCAAGCTTCTCTTCCTTTTACATTGGCCATTAACCATGTGATGAGTGGCTATTCATAACTAGAGAATAACCATTCTTAGTCCCAAATACTGCATCTACTGGAGACAGAGGATGGGCACAGAAAAAAATTACCGAGTTTTTGTTTTGTTTCCTGGATGATGGAGTTTGTGCCCCTCACAACCAGATTAGTCAAAGTGGTTTGAACCTTCTTCTTAGGAGCAATAGCTGCTGCCCTGAAAAGACAAGAGCCACCAAGGCAAAAGTTACTGAGCTGCAATGACTTCAGAAACAAACCATGAAGATTTTTTTTTTTCTGAGACAGGGTTTCTCTGTAGCTTTGAAGCCTGTCCTGGAACTAGCTCTTGTAGATCAGGATGGCCTCAAACTCACAGAGATCCGCCTGCCTCTGCCTCCCAAGTGCTGGGATTAAAGGCTTGTGCCACCACCGCCCAGGACAAGCCATGAAGATCTGCATGCGTTTGTTACCAACTGCCCAAGTTTTTCAAGCCTCACACAAGCAGGCTTTGCTACCCGTAACTGAGTAGCCAGAGTTCTGGTTTATATACAAGACACAGCTGGAGAACAGGCAACCTACAGATTTGCTTGATGTCTTGCCAAAGGGTTGGAAAAAAAATGTCAGTACTGTGATACAGAAGTCTAAGCATTTGTCTTAAAATAATTAATGTCTGTTATAGTATTTTACAATTATAGGTCAGTTTAAAATGTTATTAGAAGCTGGGCAGTGTGGCACAAACATGTCATCCCAGCACTAGGGAGATGGAGGCAGGAGGTCAGGAAGTCAAGGCCAGGCTTGACTGTGCCCCTGTGAGCTTCATCACACATACATCCATGAAGTTAATGGTTTCTAAGAGGTCTGCAACCTCATTCTATAATACTAACAACAGAAATAGTAACAACGAATAATAATAATAATAAAGGGAATGACTCAAGGGATGTTCGCACTTTTCTGTTTTGATACAGGAATTCACACAGCCTCAGCTGGCCTGAAATTCTGCCACAGCTGGGCATGGAGTCCCGATCCTGCTGGCGCTACCTATTGACTGTTTTCTCCTTTCTTCTCCCCTGTCCCTTCCCCCCCCACCCCACCCTCCAGACAGGATTCCTTTACATAGTCCTTGCTGTCCTGGAACAACTAGCTCTGTAGACCAGGCTAGCCCCGAACCCACTGAGATCCACCTGCCTCTGCCTCCCAAATGGGGAAAAAGGCATGTGCCACCACTGCCTGGCAATTGTTTTTCACTTTAGAAAAATGTTTATTTATTTTATGTGTATATATGTGTGTGTGTGTGAGTGTAGGTTTGTGCATAGTGAGTGCAGTGCCCAGAGAAGTCAAAAAAGAGCACGGCATCTCCTGAAGCTGGAGTTACAGTGGCTATGAGCCACCTGGACTGAGTACTGGGAAGCAAACTAGTGTCCTCTGCCAAACAGCATGCCCATCTCTCCGGACTGCTTTCTCCATTTGGGAAAGGGTCTCCCTGTATAGTTTAGGCTGGCCTTGGGATAATGTTCTTTCTGTCTCAGTCTCCCAAGAGCTGGGCTTGTGAATATGGGCCACCCTACCCAGCTAAACATGAAGCATGGGCTCTATGTTCAGATCACATGACTCACTTTCCTTCATTCTGAGTGTACTCCTCGCTCCCTAGGAACGAAAGATGCTCTTAACATCTTTCCCAAATGCAGCCCTGAGAAATGTCTTACATGGACGCCGCGAAGGATTCAGAAGAAACCCCGCCGTAGTAGAAACCATCTTGGCACAGCCGCTCTTTCAGGCTGGTGCCTTTGCGGAACTTCTTTGGAATCCGTCCCCCGGAGAAGGTCGACTGCAGATCGGACCGCTTTGCACTAAGCTTCTTGTACTGGGCCCGGATGTGATACTGGCAGTACTCGCAGTCATGCTGTTGGGGAACAGCACCCGGTGAGGACTTGGTCAGCAGGCTGGAGCTCCCGTTTGCTCACCTCTACAGCACCCAAAGTCTACCCCTCATGACTGAGCCAAAACCATAGGCAAAAACCAGACTGACAGATTTGAGACCCACCAAATTAACAATCTGTGTACACGGCTCTCCATTCTTCTTCTTGGCTTTACAGGTTCCCAGGTCCATAGCTTCTCCCATAATTAAGACTTTTTGAGGATGATCAATACATAAGCACACCTGTGAGAGAAAGGTTGCACAAACGCTACAGGCCTTTATCTTAAGAATGGGTGAAGATTTCTGCAGCTGATTTTGGAAGGCATTTTTTTTCTTTCTTTTTTTCTTTTTTTTTTTTGAGACAGGGTTTCTCTGTAGCTTTGGAGCCCATCCTGAAACTAGCTCTTGTAGACCAGACTGGCCTCGAACTCACAGATATCCGCCTGCCTCTGCCTCCTGAGTGCTGGGATTAAAGGCGTGTGTCTCCCACCCCCACCCGCTTTTGGAAGGCATTTTTGAAGGCAGAGCTCTATATAGATATAGACTGAGGAATGCAGAAGACTCATTCCGCTCCCTTCTGTCTAACCAACTTTTCCTTCCTCTTGGTTATTGGAATCCTGACTGTCCTGGCTCGTCAAGTGCTTAGCCTCAGACAACAGATGTAGTTAGTAGCCCTGTTTTCCCCTCATTCCTTACAGCCAACAATGGTCATATGATAAGGCCTGACAAATTATACTGAAACAGGAATTGACGGAAAAATCTTGATTTCCCACTAAAAAGAGACAGGCTGGCTCACTCTCCTTCATCTTGCCGCCAATGGTGGTAAGAGGCCAGAAGGATAGTCTCTGAGTGACCTTGGCTTACTCAACTCTCCCATTCCCTGCTGCCAATTCTCAGGCAGACCTACCAAGAATACAGGCTGAGATAAGGAATGTTCTCAACTGCCTGGGCTGTCCTTGTTTCCAGAACGGGATATCTTGTCACTTGAGATCAGAAGGGCCAGTGGTTACCAGGTAACAAAATCCAGATCAGAAAGCTTTTAAAATCCCTAGCTAGCCATGGAGCAAAGTTGACCACAGGGTAAGACTCCCATCTACACTGGACAATTCTCCTGAGTCTAGAGAGATGAGCCCCCAAAGAGCATAGACTTCTATTAATTCTTGCAGCCTGTCTGTAATGGAATAGATTTGCCTATCTGGATTCACACTCTGGTAGCAGAGTCTATGCAAAACTTAACTCCAGATCTAGGAATTTTAGCAGAGAACACCAAGCTAATCAGAGCCCCCCACAATCTAGGATCAGTAATCAATGAATACTATTCCCCTTCCAGGGTGGGGAGACACAGCATTCTGCTTCACAGAGAGTCAGTATAAGGCAGAAACTCACTGTGGTAGTTAGAGAAGAAATTGCCCCCATAGGTTCAAGTATTTTAATGTTAGGTCCCAAGTTGGTTGAAATATTTTGAGAAGGATTAGAAGTTGTGGCCTTGTTGGAGGAGGTATATCACTAGGGGGTGGGTTTTGAGGTTTCAAAAGCCTACACCAGGCCCGTCTCTCTTTCTGCTTCCAATTTATGGATCAGGATGTAAGTAAGCTCTTAGCTACTGCTATAGTGCCATGCCTGCTTGCTGCCATGTTCCCCACTAGGATGATCATGGATTCACCCTCTAAAACTGGAAGCAAGGCCCCAGTTAAAGACTTTCTAAGTTGTCTTGGACATGGTATCTCTTCAGTGATAAAAACGTAAATTCAGATACTCATAGAAATATGACATCACTAAATTACCTATTTCTAGATGTTTGTTTGAGGAAGGAGACGGCAGGGTCTTACTGTGTATTAGAGGATGGCCCAAATCCACCACGTAGCCTAGATTGGCCCCAAACTGTCACCTTCCTCATACCACAATGGACTTGCAAGAAAAGTTTGGCTGGCTAGATGGTTCAGTGTTGAGTTCAGTGTTTGGAATCCACATGGTAGAAGGTAAGAATCAATTCATCAAGTTGTCCTCTGATCTGGCCATGTATGCTCTGACACCCACTGCACCCCCTTCCAGTCCACAATAAATCAAAGGTAGTAAATTTAAAAAGCAAGACAAAATAAAGAGTCAGGCAGTAGTGGTGCACGCCTTTAATCCCAGCACTCGGGAGGCAGAGGCAGGCGGATTTCTGTGAGTTTGAGGTCTACAGAGTGAGGCTCCAAAACAAAGAAAGAAAGAAAATAAAGAAAAACATTAGTTTGGCATGGTAACTTACACCTGTATTCCTAGGACTTAGGAGGCAGAGACAAGAAGTCTGCTGCTAGTTCCAGGCCAGCATTGGCGATGAGAAACACAGGCACACAAAAGAAAACTCATTGTTGGACTTTGTTGCTTTGGTTTTATGTAACTGGATCTTACCTTGTAGCCCAAACTGGCCTTGAACCAATGGCAATCCCCTGGCTTTGGCCTCTGAGCTAATTTGATTACAGGTGTGAACTATCACACACATTTAAATCTCAGTGTTTATTGTTTAAAAGAAACTCTATTCAAGTGTTTTTGTTACAGTATGGTCAAATACACTCTCAACCAACAAATGAAGACTTTTCACCATTCTCTGCTGGGTCAGGGTAGAAAAACAACCCATTGCAGTTCACACTGGCTAGCAATTCACCAGGGAAGCAAAGTAACCCAGAACTCTAATGATGACAGGGAGGATAAAGATTTGCTTTGACTCTAAGCTCCAGCTAGGACTGTAAAATTAATGAAGCAAAATTCATTCAACTGCAGCAACACACTGATCTCTTGATACAGCCCTGGAAATTTATGCAAAGCTAAGGAAACCCGAGTGGGAGAGTTCAATAAACTGGAGCTGGCGAAATGGCAAGTCAAAGTGCTTACTGTGCAAGTCTGGAGTGCAGTTCCCACAAAGGTAGGAGGGAAGTGACTCCACAAAGCTGTTCTTTCATCTTCACACGTGAGCTGTGTCACACACATGTACTCTCTTTTCCTTTGATAATAAATAACATAGCGATAATAATAAGAGTTAACTCTGGGAACTGTGGCACTAATTCAAATCAATTTAGAATAAGTAGATTCACAGAATATTGGTAGAGAATGAGCCAACAAATGAAGAACCAGAACAATGGGGACAGGATCAGGTACAGCTCGGAGGTAAATTAAAACAGATGTTTCTGATAAGACACTAAGTGTATAAACCACACAGTCCAAGCTGATAGTCTTACCTCCTCGGAGCCTTCTTTGGGCTTCATGGGATTCGCATTGAGCAATCCTATAACAGTCCCTTGCTCTGTCTTCCAGAGATCTTTGTGGACTTCTCCAAACAAGAACAAGGACACACACCGCGTCAGGTCACGAAGATCGTTTAGTTTCCAGATGCTAAATGTTTTCCCCTGGAGTGAACAGTGTTACTTTTAATCACTTTTGAACTCTGTTTTTACAGTGCCTCCATTTAGGTTTCAAGTGTCTAATTGTGGGAAAAAAATTTGAATCTAGTTCACCCGAAAGAAACAGCTGTCAGAGTGCTTTCAAGCTCTAAGTTAATTCTTTCTTTGGGCTTAGTATTTATTACCTGCCTCATTTGGGAAGAAAGAGAAGCAAGGCAGGCCACAAGCAAACCTAGCAGAGGGTCTAACTGGTCTAAGGGCCAGCACTTCTGTGGTTGTGTGTCACAACTTCTCACACCCGCCCTAGTGAGACAAGCAACAGCTATGGCGTTATCATCTTACAGCCATGGAGATCTCTGAGATTTGTGGACTCAGCCTCTCTAATTCCTTGGCCTTCTCCACAGGAGAGATCAGTGTTTTAGGGACCAACACAAGTGTCCCTTAAAAAGTGACCACTGAAATGCAGTGAAAATGACTGGACAATAAGAAGCCCAGCTGGCTCTCAGTCAAGAGTTCTCTGCTAATAGTACCCTTGGACACCAACCCAAAGACAAGCGCCGACTAGAGGTTATTTCAAGGGGACCGACAGGCAGCAGCTGAAGGCTGGGAGACCCGCCATTAGCCTGGGCAGGAGCAGCTTACACTGTTAGTGCTCTGTGGAGTGACTTTTCTCAGTATCACCCCAAATGTCACCCAGTCCATCTCTTCCAGGTTCTCGGTTGCCATCTTCTCCTTGATCTGAGACAGTCTGATCAGTTTCCGACCTGTCATTTTCCTGTTCATTTCTGTGGAGGATACTCGAGGTCTCCTGAGTCAAGAAGTCAGTAATTAATGGGTTATTTTTCTGGTAGCAGAATATCTGTCACCTTACCAGAAGGTAAGGGGAACATAGGGGCAGCAACCTCTTCAGTGCTCAGGGAACTTTTGTATAATACGGATTTAGCATACGTTTATTTTTATTTAGTTTTGGTTTCTTGGGACAGGAACTCAGTATGTAGCTCAGGTTGGCCTAGAACTCATAATCTTCCTGCCTCAATCTGGCTAAAGTAAGCATTTTTTTTCTTAAAGTAGATTAAAAAATAATTTTCAAAGTGAGGATTACTATTCCCTGGACACAGATTTACCTATAAAGTTTACTTTATAATCCTTTGTAAATACAAGACATTATAAGAAGGTATTGCTATTCTGGTTAAACTATCTTTTTTTGCTTTGAGACTGTGTTTCACTTTAATAACCCAGGCTGGCCATGTAGTCATGTAGGCTAGCCTTAAACTCTCAATCATCTTTCCTTAGCTTTCTGAGTGTGGGAATTGAAAATATGAACCATCACACCTAAATTACATATATTTATAAATTTAAAGATAGTCTAGGATTCTAAACCTGCACATAAGAGTCTAAAGTGCACCTATATAAAGACAGGAAGTTTTACAATAACATCTATCACTGTTTTGATATGACAATGTCTGATTAAATAGCTATTATTTGTCCATTTTCTTTTTAACAGGCAAACATTCTTTTTTGCTTTTGGAAACAGGGTTTCTTACCCCTGGCTGCCAAGGAAGTCACTCAGTAGAGCAGACTGGCCTTGAACTCACAAAGATCCCCCTGCCTCCTAAGAGCTGGGATTAAAGGTGTGCGCCACCATTTCTCACTGTGTAGCCGTCCTTAGACAGCCACATCACACTGCACTGGCCCGCTGCGCTGCGGAGTTCCCCAGTCAAGAGCTGCTGCTCTGTGGATCTGCACGTACACTGCCTCTTCTGACCGGACACAGAGCCATCTAGTGGGACAGATAAAGGCACTCAAAGAGATGTTACAGCTACTGACCTGAGGCGTAGGCCTGAGAAGGCTTCCACGGAGACCTGGGGAACCTGTGGGGCCTGTTCCTCAGAATTCCCAGGGGTTCCTGTGCTCTGATTTCTAGTCATCCCACTGGGTTTGTTTCCAGGAACGGTTTGTGGTGAGGGTACACTCTTTGGTCTTAGAGAGGAGCTTTTGGGCTCTAGAAAATTGGAAATAACCTGTAGCGGTTGTGAGGGTGTGCTTGTCCTTGAAGATGACTCTAGAAAATTAGCATAAGAAGTGGAAAGAGAATGAGAGACATAAACCTGCTTACAGAGTTCTTTTTTAATCAACATATGGGATAATTTTTGTTGCTATTTGGAGACTGGGTTTCAATATGTAGCCCAGGCTGGCCTAGAATGGAGGTTACTACAAATACTGGATGTACAGGCGCACACCAAGATGCCTCAGGCAAACAAATCTTGAGAGAGAAGACCAAATCTCTGCAGTATTGCCCAACAGAACTTTGTGTGGAAATGGTCGGGCAGCTCACAAATGCTTTTTAACTCCAGGTCCACAGGACCCAACTCCTTTGCAGACACACACACACACACACACACACACACACACACACACCAGTAGACGATGTATTTTCAACAAGGTGGAGCAGTGAGACCTCGTGAGGCCTTGAGTACCATACCTGCAGGAGTCTTTGGCATCCTAGCTACCCGCTTGGCTCTGGGTAAAGCAGGGACATCAAGCTCTGCAGAAAAGCATGCTGACTCCTGAATTCTCCGAACTTTCTTTTCCTTAAGAGGGGGCTGAAGAGATGCACCTCCTAGATTGAAAATAAAAGGAATTAGGAATGCTAATTTGGCAGGAGCTGAATAAAAACAGTAATGTTATTGTTTCTTAGTAACAAACATGCATATTATTGCTAGGATTAAGTCACATTACCAGGTGATTTGTGCGAAAGGGCTACACTTGGAGGCTGTTTAATTGATGCTGCCTTTAGCTGCTCCTGTAAGGATTTCATTTGCTCTTGCAACTTCTTTAATTCATCTATGAGAGAAAAACATACTAAGAATCAGGGGGATAGAGTACTGTACCTGACACAAACACTGGCTGTATTTCTACTGTCCCAACCTCGAGATTCCCAACACAACCCTCTCAGTCAGGGTCACTACTGCTGTGATGGAGCACCGTGACCAAAAGCAAGTTGGGGAGGAAAGGGTTTATTTGGCTTACTCTTCCACAGGACTGTTCATCAGCAAAGGAAGTTGGGAAAGGAACACAGCCAGGGCAGGATCCTGGAGGCAGGAGCTGATGCAGAGGCCATGGAGGATGCTGCTCGCTCAGTCTTCTTTCTTAGAGAACCCGGGACCACCCGCCCAGGAACTGCACTACCTACAGTGAGCTGACCCCTTCCCTGTGATCACTAATTAAGAAAATGCCTTACAGCCCAATCTTATGGAGGGCATTTTCTCAATTAAAGTTCCCTCCTTTCAGATAATTCCAGCTTATGTCTAGAACAAATCCCATACTTCAAACTCAGGAATAACTTATATTTCCAAGAAGTTCCATAGAGAAACAAATGCTTTATCCTAGTAATCAAGCCTTCAACGCTGCGGCTAGCTATGAACTTATCCTACGAGCTGAGCGTGGTGGTGCATCCTTGTAATTCCAGCACTTGGGCGGCTAAGGTGACAGCCAGGATAAGACCCTTCCTCAGAAAAACAGAAACCCAAAATGAAAAAAACAAACAAACAAACAAAAAAACAAAAGAGGAATTTGTACAGACATCTACCACAGAAGTCAAACAATTCCAGGAATGGTCTCTGGTTCAAACTGTGTGGCAGCTTTGTAGCCTTGCCCCTGGCACCCATGAACACAAATTCTAAAGCAACACGTTGTGTAAGCACCAGGACAGCGTTAGAGCCGTTTTGGGGGGAGATCAGTTAGAGCCGCTGACAAGGATGTAGGGAGGACCTTGAATGCTGAAGTGCTGACTTTAAAAGCCTCATTTATCTGGCTGAAAGACACTTAAGGAAATGCTCAACATCCTTAGTCATCAGAGAAATGCAAATCAAAAC
>JAQHUG010000292.1:1612031-1624880 GCA_028555095.1 Dicrostonyx torquatus
GAACAGCTGAGATGAGCAAGTGTGACAGCAGATCAGGGTGTGGCCCAGGAGATGAGTAGTGAAGAATTTTGGCTGTGTAAAAACCAAGAGATGGTCACCCTTGAGTCACCTCACATCCAACAGAACCCAAATCGCCGAATCTGTGAACTCTAACCTTGGAATGCATCCAGCACTTGGCATTTCTCACCCCCACCCCATTATCAACACGCAGTAGCCCCCCTCCTCCCTGCACATAAGTAGCTCTGACACTTGGCTTCAAATTGTGGCTATGGAGACCCAGGTAAAGTGCAGTGTCGGGTGGGAGACAGGACTACAGCGTCAACAAAGTGAGAACAGAAACTATCCAGGCTGGGAAAAAATTTAGGGCTGTTATCCCATTTTTTTTATTATTGAAGCATTTGAGGTCTACTATATCATTGCAGCTGCATATGAGAGTCTACATAGCTCTAGTTTGTTTTGTTTTGTTTTTCGAGACAGGGTTTCTAGGGTTTCTCTGTAGTTTTGGAGCCTGTCCTGGAACTAGCTCTTGTAGACCAGGCTGGCCTCGAACTCACAGTGATCCGCCTGTCTCTGCCTCCCGAGTGCTGGGATTAAAGGCGTGCGCCACTACCACCCGGCTATGCCACACCAGGTAGCAAAGCACAGAGAAGAAGAACAATTAAGACAAAAGGATAACATTGAAGCCGGGCGCGGAATCAAACACCTTTCATCCTAGTACTAGGGAGGTGGGAGCAGGCTGTCAGAACACGGCCAACAGAATGATGAATGATGAACAACGCCTTGGGGAGCTGTGAGAAAACTCCAGGAAACGCATACCTCAGATGTGTTTTGTTCTCTCAATTGTTCTTGGAAGTGTTCTTATGCCTCCTTTGACATACATTTGCATTCGATGTGTGAGGCGTGTCTATTCTTGGAAGGCACGCTGGATGTTGGAACATGGAACCTGAATCTGGATATGGCCTTCTGTCTTGCATTCAAGCTTTCCCAGATATAATCTATAGCACGTGTCAGACAACTGGTCTGTTCTGAGAAAGTTCTGGGAAAGGGCTGCTCTGTTAATGCCAGTATGTGTTTACTGGCATTTATTTGCATGGCTTTCTGAACTCAGACAACCTTCCTTGGACCATTTCTTTGTTACATCCATGTCTGAAGGTACACGGATACCTAAGTAAAACTGTCTGCAGCGTCAGACTGCAGTCCAGCCCATCACTTTTTAAGGTCCTCAAATTCCAGGTCTCCCAGACAGATTTGCAGAGGTCCACAGCAGGTGGATCTTTGAATCTGAGGCTAGTCTGGTGTGCAAGGTGAGTTCCAGGACAGCCAGGGCTACACAGAGACATCCTGTCTTGAAGCAAAGCAAAAGGAAACAATGGATAACACTGCACAACTCTTCCCGGTGTTTTGAGAAACTCTCACTATTTAGACAAGGTCAAACTTGAACACAGCTCCTGAGACTGTCGTGATAACTAAAATGAAAACTCCCTTCCCCACTCCCTGCCCTGCTTTCTGTTTCATGTGTGCAACTGCGCCCAGGGCCTTATAATGTTCTCAAGTAGCTTGCCCTTTCATTATGTCACACTGGCTGCTCCAGAACTACACAGATGAGGTTGCTTTGAAGTCAGCCTGCCTCTGTGTCACCAGCACTGGCTGGACTGCATCCTATTCCTTCGCTTTTGTGCCATGGTATGCAGTTTTAGCAAGCCAAGGTACATTCTCGTCACTCACTCCACAGACATTTGCATGTACCCTATGGGCTAACACATTAACACATTACCCACTGGAATATCATGATTTTAAGTTTCTTGAAGGTTAGAAGCAAACTGTCTTGGCTCCTTCCTACCAGTCTCCTGCCCTGCTTCCCCAAATCAAATCAGTAGACCCTTCTGCGCCTGACAACCAGGGCGTCCTAACAATACTATGGTTCCTACTCACAAAACACTGCCTGCATCTTCCACTTCTCTCCAGCTCCACAGCTGGCACCCTAATTCAGGTACCCACTAATTTTAAGCCTGGACAACTAACTATATCACCTCCTGTCCTGGTTATTTTGTTCCCCTACAATTGATTCCTCATACCCCAGAGTTAACTAATTCTCTCTCTCTCTCTCTGGTCTCTCACTTTGTAGCTCTGGCTGGCCTCAAATTCACAGAGCTCAACTTGTATCTGCCCCCCAAGTGCTGCGACCACCCCCTGCTACTCATCCCTTTTGTCAGTGATACTTTAGGAAAATAAATCAGGCCATGAAATTCTTTCAATTGAAACATTTTGATGATTTCCCATTATCCTTAGAACAAAATTCACACAGCCCATGAAGCAATGCATACTTTTCTTCTTGTTCTTATTTCCTCATCTTTTCTGTGTTTATTCCATTCTAACTCTTGACTAGCTTGCTTTCAGCTTCCGGAACCATACACTGCTTTTAGGAAGCATTCACTCCGTCTAGAAAGCTCCCCTGGAGTTCTTTCTCATATCCATTTAGCTTATTTCTAGCCTTTCTAGTCGGCCATACCTGTAGGTCCCTTCTAGAACCCCTTTGCCCTAGCCACTACACATCTATCCACATCTATTGAGCGATTGCTGTCTGGATCCTCGTGCAGGCCTCGGAGGGGTAGGGCAGAGACTACGTGTCTCTTTCTGTAGGAGCCCCGTACAAAGTACTCGATGGGAGTCAGGAAGAGGAGTCTGTGGGGCGGCGAGCATTTTAAAATGGTGCTCTTTAGGCAAGCAAACGTACCGGCATTCAGTGGGTTATTTTAAAAAGACTTGAAAGCAGGGCACGTACGGTGAGGGCGAGGTTCAGAGAAAGAGGAGGATAAGGGGAATGGGGGTGAATGTGTCCAAATCTGCATGTGTATACGTTAAATTGTCAAAGATAAACTTTTGAAAAATAGAAATAAAGGGGCGCCCTCCAAAAGAATACAAACTAAAAGAGGCTCCTTTAAGCACACGAGCCCTCAATCTTCCAGCCCCGGCCGAAGATCTCCAGCTCGCCCGATCCGGATCTCACCGTCTCTCACCCTCAGAGTTTCACGCCTCTCTCCCTTGGACCTCAAACCCTTCGCGGACGCCCTGAGTCCCTCACAAGCCTTAGGCCCGGAATTACTCACCCAACACCCCGTCCTCTTCCCGGTCCGCACAGGAACGCGCCAAAAATTACAACTGGACTCCGCCCCGCCATTGACGTCACGCGCCCGCCTGTGGAGGACGCTCTGATTGGCTACGCCGGAACGATATGCTGCCACCGATTCTAGGCGGGGTAAACACCGCCTCTCAGTAGAGAAAGCTAATTGGTGGCTGGCCCTCGGCGCCATCTTTGTTATGGGCAAAGAACTTCCGGTTGGTGAATTCGCCGGTTCCTGTTACTAAAGTAGAGGGTGTAGCGCCCCTAGCGCGTCCGAGTTCCAGCGTTTACCCGTCTCCGTTAAATGGAGTTTTTCTAAGTACTAAATACACAAGCCAAACGACGCTCACTGCTGTCCTCACAGGTCTCTCTGATGTAAGTGAACGTATCGAAGTCTGAACCAGCTTTGTTGATCTTGTGTCTAGTTTCGATATTAAGATTTAAATAGAGAGCCAAGTTTCTACTTTTCACTCTGTCTAACATACAGGAACTAGCATTTCTTCAGATTTTGCTTCATCACCTGTAAAATGAGGGAAGGCTAGATGACATTCTTGGACTCAGAAACCAATATTCCTAGAATAGTGCAGAGCTGGGGAACTAGAATTTAGGTCAGAGTTGAAAATAATTTATTAGATCATTCTTCAGTAAAATTCAAACTTCATGTATTTACATCTTAAAAAGTGTTTATACTTGGTACTAAAAACCGTTTCCAAGCTGGGCAGTGGTGGTGCATGCCTTCAATCCCAGCACTCAGGAGGCAGAGGCGGGCAAATCTCTATGAGTTCAAGACCAGCTTGGACTACAAGAACTAGTTCCAGGGCAGGCTCCAAAGGCTACAGAGAAACCCTGTTTTGAAAAACAAACAAACAAAAAAAACAGAAACAAACAAAAAACCCAAAAAACAAAACCAGTTTCCAGATGCAGAATATTTAGCTTCCATAATAACAAAGACCTCCGTGCACAATTTTGTTGTTGTTTGAGAAAGGGTCTCTCCATGTAGCTCTGGCCTGGAACTTTCTATGCAGATCAGCCTTGAGTTTACAGAGATCCACACGTCTCTGCCTTCCACGTGCTGGGATTAAAGGCGTGTGTCACCGTGCCTCACTTGCCTTTGTGTGTGCATGGATGTGGTTTTCCACCTGGAACTCATTCTGTAGATCAGGCTGGCCTCAAATTTACAGAGATCCGCCTATCTCTGCCTCCCCATCGCTGGGGTTAAAGGCGTGCGCCGCCACCACCACCCAGCTCTGTCTTGTAAACTCACTTTGTAGACCAGGCAGCCTTCAGATTTAGAGATCTGCCTGTCTCTGTCTCCAGAGTGCTGGGAGTAAAGGCGTGGTCCACCACTGGAGCACCTTGCTTCTCTTCAACCAAGGAACTCAAGACAGGTTTCACTCTCTTAGAAGAAAAACTGGAGCCCACACACTAGGTTTAAAATATTGCAGGATTGTTTTTCGTTTTTCTTTTTTAAAGATAGGGTTTTGTTGTGTAGCCCAAGCTAGCTTTGAACTCCTGGTAGTCCTCCTGCCTCAGCCTCCCAAGTGGTGGTATTATAAACAGGGATGTACCATGTAGTGATTCTTAATTTGGGGGGCAGGCAGTGCTGGGGGTGCTCACAAGACCTCTTTGAGAAAATAATAAAACTAGTTTTTCTTTTTTCTAGGAAAATATATACTCTCTCTCAAGAGTTTGCATGCTTCTCAGTTGTTCATATATGTTTTGGAAGCTAGTCCAGATTTCTCTAAGATTAAGGGCCTAAGGTGCCTGGCAGTGGTAGTGCACACCTTTAATCTCTGCTCTCAGGAGGCAGAGGCAGTTGGATCTCTGTGAGTTTGCTGCCAGCCTGGTCTACAGAGCGAGTTCCAGGAGCCTCTGGTGCAGTAGGCAAGAAACTGGGCGGAAGAGGGACAAATGATCAGAGCAGCCAGGCTGGGTAGGGCAGAGTTGGTGGGACAGCCTTCCTTCTGCTCCCCACCCTTCATGTGGCCTTGCACTCATCCTCCCATATAGTTGATGGCATTCGTGTGGGTTTGCTTCTTTCTAGGTATGCCATTCTGTACTGTTTTTCTGTTTCATTGTCAACACACTAGTCTTGATTGTAGTTTTCCAATGTATTGAGGTTGTTAGAAAAGCCATATTTATGTATGTATACATATATGTGTGTATATGTGTGTGTGTGGTTAATGTCCCAAAATAAATAATGGACACAACTGCAAACAATAGCAAAACTGTAGCAACAACCAGCAACTTAACAGAGTCTTTGATTTCATTATTCAATACTGTGTTGGCTATTTCAGGTCTTTTATAATACCACCTTCCCATTTAAAATTTAGATGTCACTTTGTTGATATCCACCAAAATAGCCTTCTAGGATTCTGACCCGAATTACATTGAATTTATAGATTAAGTTAGAACATCTTGAAATTTTTATATGTACAGTTTTGAAAATTTCATACATAAATACAATGTTTTTGATCAGATTATCCTCCATGACGTTCTCTTATTCCCACCATTTCCTGCTGCACTACTTTCTGACTGACCCTCCTGCTATAGGCATGTCCTATCGAAAGCACTGTTTCATCAGGCTTGCTTACATGAGCACAGAGGGGAGTTATTTACTAATGTGCGGGCAACTTAGCAGTGATTACACTACTAAGGAAAATGACTCCCCTTCCTCTGGCAACCATTAACTGTTAATAGCTCTTCAAGGATAGGTAGGACATTGTGAGCACTTCCTCATACATGAAGGCATGTTGACGGGAGTCCATCTTGTGTAGGTATTGGGCAAGTATCCACACTTGCAGTGAGTTCAGGCAATGGCCAGAATATCGTAGCACCCCTCCCCACTTTCTGGCTTCCACTTGTGATATTCCCTGGCCTTGGATGGTGTAATACAGATGTTCTGTTTTGTCTCAGTTTTCAACAGTCACTAACTATTAGTCATTTATTAAAAGAGGAAGAAAAAAATGAAGATAAGTAGAACTCAGCTACATCAGAATAAAAGAAGTCTGTTTGGCCAAAGGAATAATAAGTCAAGTTGAAAGGTTCAACTACAGAATGATAGGAAATCAAACTGTATGTGTTATATGCAAAGTGGTTAATGTCCAAAATACCAACAACCAGAAATGGAACAAAACCAAATAATGCAATTTAAAAATGGGCAAAGGACTTGTAAGTCGACTTACAAGTGGCCAACAGGGATATGGAAGGCTTAAAATAACTGATTACTGGATAAACACAAAGCCAAATGACAGTAATATATTATCTCATCTGTTAAGATGGACATATCAGAAAAAAGAAAGAAGAAAGCAAGAAAACAATAAATGTTAATAAGGACATGTGGCTGGGGAGATGGCTCAGTGGGTAATGTGCTCGTCATGCAAGCCTGGCAGCCAGGGGGATTTGCTAGGGAGGAATATGAGAGTCAGTAATTTTGATTACCAGCTTGACTGGGTTGCTAAGTACCGTGGAGATTAGCAGCTTTCCCCTGAGTGTCCAGAGAGGGACAGACTGGCACTAAACATAAGCAGCACTACCCTGCCCATGAGGACCCCCATGGGATCAGGCATCTCTCTCTGCTCCCTCGCTTCCCATGGCGTGAGCTGCCCAGTTCCACCACACCTTCCCTTGCAGGAAATACCAAAACCTCTGGAACACTGAGCCAAAAGAAAACTTTCTTCCTTTTCAGTTTTCTGTCAGATATTTTGTCATAGCCATGAAAGTCTGATTAACTCATGCAGATAATCATGCTATTAACACATGTGGATAACACATGCACTTCAGGCATAAAGATAACATACATAAGCCAGGCATGGTGCTTTAATTCCAGCACCCAGGAAGGAGGCAAGTGAATTTCTGAGTTTGAAGCCAGTCTGGTCTACATAGTGAGTTCTAGGACAGCCAGGGCTACATGGTGAGAGCCGGTAAAAAAAAAAAACAAAAAAAAAAACACACAAGCAAAGAAAGGAAATAACATGTACAAAGCTCCTAACTGGTAACATGGAACAGGGTCTTAGAACGCATAGTAGATTAAATAAATCAGATAACACACAGCATTTACAAGTTGTTTACTAAACTGGTGATTCCCTTAAAACCACACAGCCTTAATATACAAATTATTGCAGTCACTATTCCGTACAGTAGATCACTACGGCTTATCCCTCCTGAGACTTCGTACCCTTTGATCAACATCTTCCCTCCCTTCCCACACCTTCCCTCATGTGCTGCTAACCACCATTCAGCTCTCAACATCTATGAGTTCAATTTTTTCAGAGTTCACATACAAGTGAGATCATGTGGTATTTATGACTGGCTTATTTCACTTGACACGATGTCTTCCAGGTTTATCTCTGTTAAAGTGATAAGATTCCCTTCTTTATAAAGGATGAATGCTACTTCATTATATATGTGTGTTACATTTTCTTTATCTAGGTGAATGGACACCTAGGTTGCGCTATATTCTTGCTACTGCAGAAAATGCTGTTATGAAGACGGTATATAGACAGCTCTCTAATTGTCTTAATTTGAACTTGCCTTCATTTGTAATTCTCTTCATGATCAAACAAATGTAACAGCCATAGTCTTATTAAGATCAATGAGTTCTCATTTCACAGTTTGGATCTATCAGATAACTATACTTGAACAAAATGAAAGAATTTTCCCAGTAACTTAATTGAGAAAGATTTCCTCCTCTACCTGGGATACTATAGAAATCTACTTTATCCAGTATAAAATAGGAAAAAAAAATATACCAGAAACTATAAGAAGAGAAAAAAATGGCATAGTCATTTTAGAAATGTCATTAACAAACATTGTCCCTTAGGGTAAAAGTGGGGGACTCAAACCTACCTACTGCTGAACCAGTATAGTGTTCTATTGTCTTGGAGTACAGGTAACCGTTCTGGCATGGAGATAACTGTAACTTGGATAGTAAGTTCCCTTGCAATGAATCAACTGTTTTGATTCTATTTAAATACACACGTGTGTATTTAACCAGCGATCTTATGGTAAACAAACAAAGCAGACCTTCTCATTTTCTCTTAAATGTTTGAGGAGTTGATACTGTTCACTTTTGTGACTTGTTTAGCTCTAGCCTTTTAAACAGAAAATATGGTGAATCCCTGTTTATGCTGTGTAGTCCTGGCTGGCCATGAGCAGGTGATCTCCTGTCTCCGTTTCCCATGTGCTGGAATTGCAGGTGTGCTCTGCACCACCATGCCTGACTCTGTTCACCAGCTTAGCAGGGATCTCATCTGAACATGTACTGGCCCTCTATGAGAAGGACCTGCTCCTGTTTACTACAAATAAAGCATCTCACTTTTGAGGTTATATTAAGTTAAATGAGCCTAATACAGAATATACATACTACAATGTTACTGGCCATATATGAGCCACGGGACAGATTTGTAGTGAAATTTTATTTTGTAATAACTGATGTTTGTAAGCTTCTACTTCATCTGGGAAGGAAATAGCTGTTCTGTTTAAAATTATACTGTGTGCTGTACTAGCCCATATCCCGCCAGCACAAAGAAGACTGGCAGTATCATCACACTGTCCAGCTGTGGGAAAGCACTCCACTCCAGAGCCACATTCCCAGCCCTCATCTTGCCTGATAGCAATAGAAAGCTCACAGTGCTCAGGCAGAGAGCCATATGGGGACTTCCAAATAATTACACATAAAACAACAAAATGCCTGCAGGTGAAGACTTGCCTAGAAAAATACTCCAGACACGTTTCCTGACCATTTCATCTTCCTGCCTTGTAAAGGGTCTTAACATACATATTCAAAACACATGTTATTCTGGCTGAATGCTCTCAGTAAGTTTTAGAAGTAAGCATAAAAACACTGATCTCCTACTGGAAGGGTGGTAACTAGAATCTACTACTAGATTCCTGTCAGTCCAGAAGATGCTCTCCTTAGGATGGGTACATTTTCTTTCTCCTGAAATAAGGATAATGTGGCAAAAAGATTTGTGTGACAACAAATAAGACAGAAGTCCAAGTCTTGGAGGAGAAAATCTGGCATTTACCAACAGTTTTGGGGAGTTGAAACAACACTCAAATGATGCAATCCATGACATGGATCTGTAGCGTGTCGATGTCCGGCAGAACTTCTCCACATTTGGGGCAAGAGTGAATCGGAAGACTCCGTGGCTGCTGCTGCCTCCAGCTCGTGTCCTCGGCTCCTGGGAATACATAAGAAGCGACATGTGCCATCAGTTCCATCTAAGACCACTGTGGGCTGAATTTAGTAACAGACGGTTAATGTGAGCATCTGTTAAACTTAGTAATCAGTGTCTGTTGAATACAAATACACACTTTTTGGTCATTAGAGGGAATTATGATGACAAATACAGAAATATATAGAAATAGTAACTTATTTAAATTGCATCTCAAGTTCAAGGTCTGAGAAAACAGTTTCAGTTCTAGGTACAGGGCAAGACACATTTTATTAAGAATTAAATCCACAAGAGTAAGAGATGAATGAGACCAGAAAGAAAAGAAAGTTTCTTGGAAGGACACACCCATTCTCAGAAGCGGACAACAATCTCCTTTATTCAGTAGATGGTGAACCCTCCAGGATGTGCGAAAATACCACTGTCTGCTGGGATATGAGTGAGGTGGGGAAGCCAGGTGGAAAGCCGTAGGCGCAGCCTCAGGCACACAGGTTCAGCAGGTTTGAGAGGGGGGGCCCTGGCTCTGTAGCAAGGCCTTGTTTTATGGGGATGAAGCACCTCTCCAGGGGCTCTTGCACTGGTCCTCGGATGGCAGCACTCTGGCAGGTGGGACAGCTGCGGGACCTTTAGAATGTGTAGCTTATCTGAAGGAAGCAGGTCACTGCGTGGTGTTGGGGCTCTCGGTTACCCTGCCCCTGCCCTCTTGTCTCTATTTCCTGTCCACCACTGTGTGAACAGCCTCCTCTCCACATGTTCCCACTGCCATGATGTTCTTCACAAAATGTATTTGAAATGTATCCCAACTCTAAGTAGATCATGGATCAAAAAATTTGTCATTAATGTTGAAAAGTGCTTCTGCTTCCAGGGCATCTTTCTGATCTGACTCCTGTGGACTTTTTTTTTTGGCTCTTTAGAGTCTAGACTAGTAATTGGTTCTGCACACAAAGCATCATTTTTGAAGTAGGACAAAGAAAATGACCTTTAATGTATGTCTGCTTCAAAGCACATTACTTGAATTTATGACATAAAAGGCTATTAGATGGCTTGTGGTAAGCAAATTTAGAACATTTTTATTGATTTATTTTATTGGCTATTTTATTGATTTTATTATTTATTTTATTGATTTATTTGCAATACTGAGGGTCAAACTAGGGCCCCAGGCATGTTAAGCAAGCTCTTTATCACTGTGGGTTGTGATGGGAGTGTAAATGTTTGTATGCATATATGTGTGTGGGAATGCTAAACTGTGCGTACATGTGTGGAGGCCACAGGTTGACTTCTAGTATCTTTCTTTGCCATACTCCAACCTAACTTTTTGAGAAGGTTAGCCTTTCTCCAGTGATGCTGAAAGTGCCCGAGGCTAATATTTATGTCAGGCTGTGTATGTGCTATTTATCTCCTCTGTGCATGCTCTATGAATGCACATGTGTATTGTTTGGATTTATTTTGTGATTTAGGATTTTTATTTTTAATTACTATATACACAGCTATGTAAAATATTCATTCTATTATTTTTATTCATGTGTTTTTGTATGTGTGCTGTGTGTGTTCAGGTGCTTGTAGAGACTAGAAGAGGGAGTCACGCCCCTAATGCTGTAGTAATAGGCAGTTTTGAGTGGCCTAAGTGGGTGCTGGGAACTGATCTTGGGTCCTCTGAAAGACCAACAAGTATTCTTAGCTGCTGAGTCATCTCTCTAGCTCCTTTATCAGTTCATATTAATTATTCAGAACAATGGGCTTCAGTGTGATCCTTTCATATATGTTTATTAATCTTAGTTTTTTTGGTTTTTTGTTTTTTTTTGAGAAAGAATAGCCTAGAAGTTCTCAATCTTCCTGTCTCTGCCTCCTAAGCACTAGGATTATAGGCATAAATGACAACACTTGGCTACTAAACTTATTTTTAACTTATTTTCCTATAAACAGGCTTTGTTGGGGGCATGGGGAAGGAGGGAGGGACAGACAGAGAGGAAATACCCCAGAGTCCCCATTTGGTTTGCTATGTATGCTATTGTTGTTTTGCTGCTGGTGAAGACACCGCTGAGCTACATAAGTGATCAGCTGTGTGTGATGGCTAATTTTCACTGTCATCTTGCCATAATCAAGAGTCACCTGGAAAGAGTGAGGGACTTGTCTAGATCAGTGGCCTGTGGGTGTGTCTGTGGGGACTGTCTTGAGTCTGTTGATTAGCTGGGAAACCCACTGTGTGAAGCACCATTCCTGGGGTCTGGGTCCTGAGTTACATAAGCATGGAGAGAGCTAGTGGAGTTCTAGGCATGCGTGCGTGAACTCTTCTCTGCTCCTGACTGTGGTTGTGGTGTGACTGTTTCAAGTTCCTGTGGCCCTCACTTCCCTGCAATGGTGGATGATAGCCTACCTGGAAATGCGAGTTGAAATAAACCCTCCCCATAACAGGGATATGTTATCCCAGCAATAGCAACAAAAGCTGGACAGAATGTGAAGGGTACTTGGGATGGTCTAGTACTTAATCATTTTTATGTCTGTGACATTTAAGATGACATCTTATTGGTAGAGCATTGCCATTAACTTTTTTCCTAGTTATGCTATGTCTTTGAATTTATTTTTTTCCTATGTAGAATCAAAGATAACATTTTCCTTTTGTTAATTTACTATAAACTACAGAACATTGTTACCTGCATAGTAAATCTAGCATCATGCATTTTGACCTGGACTTGTCTAGCACTTCATGAGGATCTGGGTTCAATTTCTAAGTAAATGCTCAGAATGAGTTGAAGAGGGTGATTCAGATCGGTGAACAGTGCACTGGAGTGACAGGGCATGATATGGCTGGTGAAGAGGCTGGGCTGAAATGAGAGGGTATTGGAGACTGGAATTCTGGGGAAATAAGAGGTGCTGTATTTTGATTAGTTTGATTTGGGATCCATTCTATACAATGCAATGGGGTTTTCCCTTGAAAACCTAGCTCATGGGTGACTCACCTCTTTGAAGCAGGTAAGCTTGCTGGTCAGAGTCACTGGTTCTTGCCCCATGCCGGCTCTGCATTTCCATCAAGGATTGCCTACTGGGATCAAAAGCAACACTACTTGTGATGCTCTATAACCTTGCAACAGGACACCATTAACAGTCAATAGAATTGTGAGGGTGGGAAAGGAGTCAAAAAACAAAGCTGAAGTTCATAAGAACCAGAGTTGACTTGAGGGTGTACTTCAGTGGCAGAGTGCTTGCCTGGCATACACGAGGCCCTGGGTTTAACCACCAGTGCGGTGGAACAAAACTACACCACCCTGAACTCAGAACTAAGCTGATTCTCTCTCTCTCTCTCTCTCTCTCTCTCTCTCTCTCTCTCATTTACTTATTTATGAGACAGGGTTTATCTGTATAGTCCCGGCTGTCCTGGAACTCAGAGATCTACCTGACTCTAGGTTGGTGCCACCACTACCTGGCTCTAACTTGACTCTTTTCTATTTTTATTTTATGACCATTGGTATTTTACCTGCATGTATGTCCTTGTGAGGGTTTTGGGTCCCCTGAAACTGAGGCTACAAACAGGTGTGAGCTGCCATGTGGGTGCTG
>JAQHUG010000292.1:1627620-1657274 GCA_028555095.1 Dicrostonyx torquatus
GTTACATCAGTGTTTGAACCTAGACACAAGTCTTGTTTTCCCTGAACTCTCCATAATTAAGCCATTTTCTCTGCACCTGTGGCTCCAGCGATCTTTATGTCCTAGTACTGAAATTCTTCTGTGGTCAGTTCCCACGACGGGGCCAGCCTGTGTAACTCAGGATGCTACAGAAGGGGTGGTTAGTGGATCCTGAAACTAGCTCATGCCTTGCTCTCTTCTGGATCATGCGCTTTGGGGCAGGTCAGCTGTCATGCAATGAGCAGGCCTCTGGGGAGGTCCACACAGGGAGGGCTCCTGACAGCCATGTGACTGTCATCTTGGAAATGGCCTGCCAAGTCCATTTTTAGTGCTGCCTCATGAGAGACTCTGAGCCAAAGCGCCTTCCTCCCTTGCTGGGCTGCTCCTGGATTCACCTATAGAATCTGTATGTGAGACAACAAACATTTGCTTCAGTTTTTAGCTGCTATGCTTTGGGGATAATTTGTGATATAGCAAAGTAGATAACTAATACTTTATGGCAATGATTTCATTGTTCTACATAGAACAATCCATTTCATAGTGAATGAAAGTGTTCTGAAGGTTGATTTAATAGTAGTTTTTAATCTTTTGCATTCTTTTGTCTTGTATTTTTGAGACAGTATCTCATTATGTAGCCCTGGGTGGCTTGGAACTCAATATGCAGACCAGGTTCACTTCAAACTTGTAGTCATGGGTTTGTGTCACATGATCTGCCTTCTGGGTACTAAGATTGGAGAATGTACCACTGTACCTGGTGCCAAAGTTTCTTTTCTTTTTTAAAAAAATATCATTTTGTGTGTGTGTGCTCATGTATTCACGTGCATGCATGCACACGTGTGTGCAGTACCTACAGAGGTCAGAAGAAGGTGTTGTGTTCTCTGCACTGGAGTTGCAAGGGGTTTTGAGCTGCCTGACATGGGTTCTGGAGCTAAAACTGGATCTTCTGATCAGGGCTGACCTCACTCAGCTCATGTTCTGGACCATGTTTCACCTGAGCCCTGAGGACAGCCATGGTTTCCAGGTCCTCCTCCTGCTTAGCAATGACTTGTTTCATCTCGTCCATCTGAAGCTGCTTGGATGCCAAAGCCCGCTCTGCCAGCTCCAGCTTTTCATGAAGTTCTTGCAGCACCATCTTGTCCACTTTTTCTGCCTGAAAAAAAAAAGGTACAACTCCATTCTAGAAATGGCTCTGAGACGATGCAGCCTACTTTAGGAAAAGAGAAAGATTTACACTTAAAAACCATCAGCTTTAGTGTTACCTAGCAGTGACAATTCATTCAGGAAGTTGTAGTCACTTGAGACTTGTAAGTAATCACTTCCTTATTTAAAACAGTTTCTTAAAAGGTAACCCTGAACATAGCATTGTTCACAATATATGAATTCAGATCTTTCGCACATATCAAACATCAGACAACTATCAAATACACAGTAATAACAAGCCCTATACTCTGATGAGCTTGTCAGGCATGGATACTGTTATTTATCTTGTTACTTTAACTTTGTAAACACATTTATATTTAAAAGGGATTAGGTCCTTGCTGGGCATTATGACTCATAACTTTAATCCCAGCACTCAGGAGGCAGGGATAAGCAGAACAAGGCCAGCCTTGTCTACGTAGTGAGTTCCAGGCTAGTCCAGACTACATAGAGACTCATTCTCTAGATAAATAAATGCTTTTTAAAAAGATATTAGGAAAAAAAAAAAAGGCCGGGCGGTGGTGGCACACGCCTTTAATTCCAGCACTCGGGAGGCAGAGGCAGGCGGATCTTTGTGAGTTCAAGACCAGCCTGGTCTACAAGAGCTAGTTCCAGCGCAGGCTCCAAAGCCACAGAGAAACCCTGTCTAAAAAACAAAAAAAAAAAAAAAAAAAAAAAAGCTATTAGGTTATAATAGTCTTTTCTTTGTTGTTTTGTTTTGTTTTTATTTTTGTTTCAAGAGAGGGTTTCTCTGTGTTAACAGCCCTGGTTGTCCTGAAACTTGCCTTGTAGATCAGCTGGCCTCAAATTTACAGAGATCTACCTGCTTCTGCCTCCCAAGTACTGGGATTAAAGGTGTGCCCCACCATGCCTAGCACTTTTTTTTTTAAATGCAGTAGAAAGGGCTGGGCCCTTCTACAGTCCATAGAGTGCCTGCTGTGTGCATGAGGTCCTGAGTCCAGAGCCTCGGCACCCACGTAAAAGCCAGACATGATGTTGTCTGCAACCTTAGTGCTGGGATCCAGAGACAGGAGGGTCCCTGGCTTGCTGGTCAGCCAGCCTAGTCAATTGGTGAGCTTCTGGTTCAATAAGAGAGACACTCAAAAACTAAGGTGAACTGTCTCAAAAAATAGCAAACATCAACCTCTGGCCTCTACATGTACACACCAGTATGTATATGGATGCGCGTACACACACACACACAGAAAAAATAGCAAACATCAACCTCTGGCCTCTACATGTACACACCAGTATGTATATGGATGCGCGTACACACACACACACACACAGAGAGAGAAAAAATAGCAAATATCAATCTCTGGCCTCTACATGTACACACCAGTATGTATATGGATGCACGTACACACACACACACACACAAAATGAAAAGAAAGAAAACCTTATACATAGGCCTGCAATCTTAGCTACTCAGGAGACTGAGGTAGTAGGATTGCAAGTTCAAGATCTGCTCAGGTAACTCTGTGACTCTGTAAGAGGTGAAGGGCAGGGGATGAGAAGTAGCCTGATAGTAGAACATTTGCCTAGCTTCTAGGAGGCTGTAGGTTTAATCCCCACTATAGGAATGAAAGAGGGGAGGAGGGATAAAAGAAGGGAAGGAAGGAGTGGTAATGAGCATTTTTTATAAGGATATAAACTGAAAGATTTAATTTAAAGACTCCATAGTCTGTAAATTTTATATCATGTTGGGCATTGTTATTAATTTAAATTAAATGCTGCAAATCAGGGTTCCAACTTCACTGCCAGCAGGCAAGATGCCCTTGCACAACTTCATTCAACAGATGACATAGCCATCTGTCTCCCTGTACACTGTTCACACAGGAGCCCAAGCTCTCAGCTCTCCTCCAAACATACCCTGAGAAACAGGAAACGCCATGGCCTGCCTGTTAAACATCAGCACCATCTCCATACACAAGGCACAGCATGAACTGAACAACTGCAAAGCGATTTCTGAAGACAGACTGAGTTCAGGCGTCATGTCTTTTATTTTCTTTTATAGATAAAATGTTCAATGGTTTCCATCCACCAGACTATGGAAATCTATTTTTCCCTATAAATACCTGTTTCTTGGTTAGCTCCTCAATTGTTTTCAGTGCATTATTATGTTCTTGAAGAAGCTTGTTGTGTGTCAACTGCAGAGTGGCTAACCTGGATCTATTAAAACATGATATTAAAAATGGGATCATGAGAGAAATGTCACAGAAACGCTTGCTCTTGTTTCCCCAACAGCCTTGAAAGCTCGAGCAGAGGAATCTCTGCTTCCCCCCGTGCCCAGCACTGACTTTTCATCCTCGGTCTTGGCTTGCTCCATCTTGATTTCAGCGCGCATGCTCTCCACCTGCAGCTCTAACTTCTTGTTGCTATACACAAGCTCTTGCTTCTCGCTCAGCTCTGACGGGGTGGCCGAGTTTTTCCTCTCCAGAGCCTGACACCTGAAAAAGATGAATATTTCATGAGGAGAAACCAAGCTTTGTCACTCCCACGGCTTCTGCGCAGATCCCAAAAGGACTTAAAATATATAGTGTGTTCGGGCTACAGGATTTATGGAGGCAAATAAAATACTTTGTTCTTTGCTTCCTACTTGCTTTTTGTTTCGTTTCCTTCTTCCCTGCTTCTTAATGAGACATGGTGATACTTTGAGCCCCAATCAAGTGGTAGCTGGCTTAGGAGCAGTTCATGCTGAAATCCCTGGGTATCTTTCAGACTTTAAAAAGTTTGTCTGTCACAAAGACTTGGATTTCTGACAAGGATTCAGTAAGAGGGAAGGAAAGCTCCTGAGCTTCTCTTAGAGATCAGAAAGAGAACTTGAACAGAATAATAGTAAAACCAAATAAACGATAGCTAGTGCAGGGTGTTAATGCCAAGCACATTAAATATTTCACAATCCATCAAATACCACAATATATGTATATCATACGAAGCTTGACAAAACTGAGGTTCGGGGAGGTTAAACTGCTTGACCAGTGTGACATCAAATTGGTCTAAATTGGTTTGCTAGCTTTGGCTAACACCTCTTTAACATTTTTAGTTACTTGTCTGTTTTGTGTATATGTGTCGGGGTGTGCAAGTAGAAATCAAAGAACAATTTGGGGGAATCCGTTCTTCCATCTTGTGGGTCCTGGGGATGGAACTAAGGAACTCAGGTTGTCAGGTCTGGTGGCAAGTGTCTGCCCACTGAGCCATCTCATTAGTCCCCTGTCCCCCACCCCTTTTTACACTATTTAGTTCAGGCTGGCCTCAAACTACCAACCTTCTGGCCTCGGCCTCTCCAGGGCTGAGATTGAAGTATTGTGCCACTACTCCTACTCCTAGGCCTACCTCAGTATTGGGTGTTAGCCAGGGCCTTGGACATGCTAGGCAAGCACTCCAATCTATCAGCTAAATGCTTAGCCATTAGATAGTTCCTTAAATCAAGAAAAACAAGCAAGGGCCCAATTATCACTATCTATGCCAGTTTTAATGACTGAAATGATTGATTGGGATGGGCCTTTTCTAAATGACCCCACCCGATTCTATGCTCATTCCAGACATCTTTTGCTTGCTTATCAACCCACAGCTCTGAGCAAGGGTCACATAGGCTGGTGCTCTTCACAGCACCAACCCGAACCCTCCTGTGTCCTCATGACCCAGGTGACAACAATGGCTTCAGGCTTATACACCAACATCAAAACTCTTTTATTCTGAACCATATTTCAGATAGGTCCCTGCTTTTCTTTCAGTCAGGAATACAGTAACAAAACCATTTTGATATAACACGCTTCATAAATCATGCAATAAAATGAACTGAGTTATTACTTTTCTTGAAGCCTCTTCTTCATTAGCTCAGCCTCACTGAGTTTCGTGTGTGCCTCTTGAAGCTCCTTAAACAGAGATGTCACTCGAACATTCAGTATTTCCACTTCACTTCCAACCTATCACATAGACAATGCCGGACATGCACATGAGAACCATCACAGCGGATATGAGCTGTGTGTGAGAAACAGCCCGCACCACTAGCATCCAGCTAACACTGATTGATACCCCAAATAGATTTGATTTGGGCAAAACCTCCTCAAGTGCCTTGTGGGAAGAGCAGTCTTCTGGGTATGCTTCTGTTTCCGTGTAGAGCAGCTATCAGTCTGAGCATGCGTGACAATGGATTTACTATTAAACCCCACCCTAATCATGCTTCAGGAATCCCAGGTCACAGAGATATCAAAGTGCAGTCTTATTTATCAGACTCGGACCCTACTGCCTTGCCAACTTCTGCTTCTAGTTCATGTAATTATTTCTGTTATACAGCTCTTTTCCTGGAAGTCTCCTATTGTCAATTTGTATATGAGTTTCAGGACGGCTTAGAAACGTCAGTACTTTCCCATAACTGTTGGTTCATTTCAGCTAATGGTGTGCTGTTCCGCAGAAGAACTCTCTTCATCTGAGTTCCCTGTGTTCCCTCTCCACCCAGCCCTCTGCCCCACCGCCTTCCCACTTTGTTTTCCTTTTGTAGCCACGCTGGTCTGGAACCTGCTTTGTAGCATAAACTGCCCTCAAACTTGAAATCCACCTGCCTCAGCCTGCCAGGCACTGGGATTAGAGGGGTGTGCACCATTGTGTCAGTCTTCGAAATGTTCTCTATTGCCTTAAAGTAGGGACTCAGAGTCAGACAAGGTGGTGCACATCTGTAATCCTAGCACACCCGAGTCAGGAGCATCAAGAGTTCCTCTCCAGGGCTACATAGTACATCAGAGCTTCACTATGGCTGCTCAGTAAGATGCTGCCATTCCCTGACCCACCCCCCCAGGAAAAAGGGGAAGGAAGTAGCAAATAGTGTGTGTCTGTGTGTGTGTGCGTATGAGTGCGCAGGTGTGCGCGTGTATGTGTACTGATGAATACAGTGAACAAAAGGGCCATTTTATGTTTCTCTCTTATGGACTTCTGTGAGCACCATAACTTCCTAGCTTTGGGAACTATTCCTAAGCTTTAGACTCTTCTTCAGGCTCAAAGGCGTATCTCTGAGTTACCATACAACACTGAATATATATATTCAGGAACATTTTTTTTCATGCCAACTTCCTTGTTCCTACCAGTGCTGAGACAGAAGCAAGATCTTCCACAAAGGATCTCATCAAAACACAGTCACAATGCCTTTTTCATGAGGTGGACTTGTTGGCTTAAGGAGTTAGGGGGTAACATCAGTCAAGAAGAGATATGCGTGTTTCATATAGTACCGATTGGAATACATCTTACTGTGATTGACATGGAGTTCAAATACAGATTGGGAAATGAAAAAAAATAGAAAATATCCAGTAACAAGCAAGAAGTTTCCATTTCTAAAGTAAAGAGCACAACATAAGGCTTGAACTCACAGCTTTATCACCAGTGGGGTGTGACAGTTTCATAGTAGTGTTATACCCACACTTTCTGGGTCTTTGTCCTCTTCACCCTCTTCTTCTCTGCTCCACTCTGTCTGGGTCTCAATCTCAGAACGGTTATTTGCTTTCTTTTCAAACTCTGAAATTCTGAAAAACAACAACAACAGAATGTAGAAAAGTTTGACTTTCTGCAAGAGGGTAAGCAATTGTAGAAGCACTCCAGTGAGCGCTGTCAAAGCCTGGAGAAGAGAGGGGTTTTCAAAGTCTATTTTCATTAGCAGTGGTCTTGTTCTTTATCCGAACGCTGGGAGAACTGCTGTGACTTAGGATGAGTACACACAGAACACAGCTGTCTCAGCACAGACGAAGCCAAGAGACTGCGGTTGAAGGTGGCAGACTGGCTGGCATGGCAGTACAGGTCTGTAATCTCAGCTCCTGAGGAATCTGAGGCAAGAAAGCAGAAGTTCAAGGGCTGCCTGGGTGACCTAACAATTGCTGTCCAAGGCCAGCCTTGGCAACTTCAGAGGACCCCGAATCAAAACAAGAACTAAAAAGAGAGCGAGGGATGTGGTAGATTGCCTAGCAAGCCTATGTCCCTGGCTTCAATCTCCTGTACTTAAGAGCACACACATAGTTGGTTCCGTATATACATGTAATTCTTCTCCCACTACAAATCCTACAAATGTAACTTTCAAACAGACACAAGCCTACAGCAACAAAAAGACAGTAGCAGCAACAAGAAACATTCCTGTCCAGAATGAGTGGGGCAGGGTTAGCGTTCTAAGAAAGCTGGACCCTAAACCAAGAATAGGGAGGGCCAAGGAGTTACCTGTGTCGTACTGCTGAAACTCTTTATGGTTTGGGAATTGAGGATATTGTGTGTATCCAGAGGATTGGGGGGGGAATAAATAAAGGCAACTGGAAATGATAAAATAAGGGGGCTCAGGATACAGAGATGGTTAGCACAGTTGAGGGACTGGGCTTCCTACCTAAAGGAAGGGAATTTCATTAGACAAATGAAGCTCTGGCCCACTCCTTTTCATGTCAAGAACCCTGCCATTTAGAAAGATATTATCTAACGGTTAGGGTTAGATGGCAGGCATTCTCTGGAGAATTGGACTAGGGACATGCAAAACATTTTAAGGTTTCAGAGACGCCTCACCAAAGAAAATCCCCGAGCTGAGTCTTCCCAAAGCTTCAAGTAGCTTTCAATTCTCCTCCCTGCTAAATCTAAGCAGCCAAGATCACTAGCCATTTGAGGAAAACCTTGAAATAAACATATTCTGCTCTGAAAATAGAACAATCAGTGTAAAGGAGAGATTATCACTAATATCCCTAGAGACCCAAGGCATTATTTGTACCCACTAAAAATTAAACAAATCCACCCTAAAATGATGGACATTGGTCAGATCTGAGAGTGAGCAAGAGCACACAGATAACATAGAGGAACACAGGTTAAGAAAATCACATGATTAGTCCTATCTAACAATAAGAGATGATAGCAGGTTCTTTTATAAGTGAAAAAGGACCAAGTTAGGACAAAACCCCTACATTAATAGAGATTGCTTTGTAAGGACAGAAGAGCAGGAGTTAGGAGAATGAAACTGAGTGAAAAACAGCTTCCAACTAAAACAGGCGTCAAATTTCAGACCCTGCAGGGGAGAGAAAAAACAGCACCAAAAAGTTCCATACAAAAAGAGTCAGAATCAGAAAGGCAATGGGTTTCTCAGCAGTAAAACTGGAAGTACAATAAAGGAATGCTTTCAAACTTGGAAAACAACCAGAGTTCCCTATTTAGCCAAACCGTTGGTCGAGTATAAAGATGGAAGGATAGGCAGATCACAGAAAATAGTTTTCTCCAATAGTCTTTCTCAGTAAGTCAGTAGAGATGTAATTCAGAGATTGGGAAAACTTGGAGCTACAGTTAGAACACCACCTCCAAAACTCAAGACGAAATTTTTGGGGGTAGAGGATTTCTTTAAAAAATTGAATAAAAACATAATTTATGAAGAAATATGTAATATGATTCCATTTAAGTTTATACCATAGTGGACTGGCATAGGTACATAGAAAAATCTGTCAGAAAAAGGAAGCAACAATTAACATAAGACTCAGAGGAATTGTGTGTGTGTGTGTGTGTGTGTGCGCGCGCGCGTGTGCGCATATGAATACAGAGGTCAGGAGAAGGCATCAGATAGATCCTCTGGAGTTACAAGCAGTTGTGAGTCACTCATTGTGGGTGCTGGGGACCAAACTTAGGTCCTCTGTAAGAGCAGTATATTCTCTTGATTGCTGAGCCTTGTCTCTAGCCCTTTATGTTGACACTTGGTTGCCATGGCACTGTAGCAGCCCTGCCCTCATGAGAGCCACCATCTCAGGAGTGGGTGCCTAATAAAAAGGCTTGGATAAAAACTTGACTGTTTTCTGTTGAAAGCTTCCAGAACTGTAGACTGAATACACTCCCACAGTTTATAACCTGTTCTGTTAAAGGAGCAGAAAACAGACCAAGACATTAAGCAAACATGTAAATGACTGATTTTTGCACTGAGATATAAAAAGTGTAAGAGGGAAAAGTGATCGTTGCATAGAGCATGGCTCGGTTGTGAGCACACAGGTCATCGTGTGCATATGCTCAGTAACATGAACACTGGGTAGTCATGTGACTAATGCTTCAAATGATCCATTTCAGCTGGGAACAGAAGGCAGAGAACATCCAGAAGTGCATGTACTGTGTTGATGATAGTTTTGCAATACAGTTAAAACTTCCTCATCCACACTTAGAGGTCAATATGTTATATTTAAAATCTTCAAAGAAAATAACAATTTAAACCAGCTACTAAAAGGACCAAGCAGATGGGTTGACAGTGACCGAGAAGCAGGAACAGTGTGGGTGGAAGGGGCTGGTCAAAGCACTGCTTCTCCAGGGAGTCTGTAGAACCACTCTCTGTGTATCATTTTTGGGTTACAAGCTGTCCACCTTAATTGGTATGCAGTGCTGTCTCTCCGTCTAGACCTATTTGGTCTGTTCCATAGAAGAGGCACCAGATGGCACAGGCAGGAGGGTGGGCTTATTAACACTGTAGTACCGTTCATATGTCACACAGGTTTTAATCTATGTTTGGATTACAAGTTATGTTAATTTTCTGGGGCAAATCCTCACTTTGAGTCATCTTTCCCTTGCTATTTAAACAGGGGCTACATTTCCTAAGAACTTTCTCCTTACTGACTTATTTAGAAAAGTCAGCTGTGGCGGTACACACTTTAACCTCAGCACTCAGGAGCCAAGGCAGGAGGATCTGTGTGTGCTCAGCAGCATCTATTACAGCATGGTCCAGGCCAGCCAGGGCTGCATGGTGAGATCTTGTCTCAAAAAAAAAAACTGAAACAACAACAAAACCCCAAATAACAAAAAAACAAAACCAAAAGGACAGAGAAAAGACAAAAATAAAAAGCCCTACAAATGACACGAACCACGAAAGCTGTACACACCCCAAAGAAGGCAGAAAGGCAAACCTACTACCATCCCTTTCCCCCATATATCACCTAAAATTGTCTCTTCCTTAAACTTAAATGTAGAACACCTGTATTCTGTTTCCAGTGACCATGGAGAAAGGCTGAAAGCTGGCCCGCTTATTTCAGAAAAACACAGGGTTGATCTTGTAATGTGTTTGTGCCATAACCAGTTTCAGTGTGTGCAAACCAGGCTGGGCAACCATGTATCCATGATGTGTGTTGGCTTTAGTCCTGCTGTGTCTGAGAAGCACCCACTGTCCTGGTACCACACAGAGAATATGAATCTCCGCAACTACTTACTGGCTTCCCCTGTTAAATACTGAGAGGCATCTGGGTCACAAGACAGAAGTTCAGTGTCATCGAAAAAGGGACCTTTGCAGGGTACTCAGGGTTGGGCGTGCCCCTCTGAAAGCTATCTATATCTTCCAGTATCTAGGGAGAAAGCTGTGTTTTTTTTTGTTTGCTTTGTTTGAAAGCAGGAAGAAGATCAGGAATATATGATTAGCCAGCTGCCAAGCTTACACATCTTCTATTTTGCTATTCACCAGCATTAAGGAACAGAGTACTGGGCATACACAGTATTGTAGATGAAGCTCAACACTGTGCTGAGTGGAAGAAGTCCGTCACAGAAGACCAGTGCTGTATGAATGTCCAGGGCACAGAGATTCCCAAAGACAAGAGAGTGGTTTACTGGGAGAAGCGGGTAGTGAATGCTGAGGGGAACTGACTCTTAATAGAGGGGGAAATGGTCTAAGATTACATTGTGGCAATGGGCATACGGTCATGTGACTAAAAGCCTTGGAATGTATATTTTAAAGGGTGATCTGCATCTTATCTTAATTGTGTTTTACTAAAGCCATTAATCTCTCATATTAATAGTTCATACCTTTCTTTGGCTTCTCTGAGGGCGAATTCAAGTCTCTCCACCTTTTGGTTTCCTTCCCTTAGGCAGAGCAGGAGTTGGCTCACAGTTAATTCCTCAAACTCCACACATGTAGATTTGGTCCTAATAAGACATCACCACCACATTCAGTATGGAAGTTAAAAAGGGTTTAATCTCAACAAAAATATCAAGAATAAGAACAGAGAAGTCCAACACAGCTGAAACCAACATCCTCCAATTAATTCTTAACTGCCCCAAGCATAGCTGATCCTGTGGACACTATTTAATTGTTCTTTGCACACTTCCCAGTGTGCAAAGGCTGTGGAAACTAACATAATGCTTGAAGGAAGCTAACCTCATAAAGCCAGCACTCACTCCAGAGTTACTGTGTCCACAGTGGCTGGAGGTACAGTGATCCCCAGAGATTCAGTTTCAGAGTGGACTGCAGATTAACTATTCAGGTCCATTCAGACCACTGCCCACTCCATCTTGGCAGAGACTGTCATCTCTGTGAGTCAAGTGAAGAAAAGCCTTTCTGGTTTTAGTTTCACTAAGTTTCACAAAGCAGAGGCATGGAGGCACTAATGTCGAATGTCACCTGATCAGGAGACACAGTCACAACAAACAAGCAACTGTCACTGTCACCCAGTGACAGGATGTTCAGAGTGACGACAAAGATGGCAGGGATGGCAGCTAGTCTTTCAGTCATCTGCTAGGCTCACATAGCTAACAGCCAGGATTAAAGACTCCAAAGCTGGGACTCTAAGCCTAGAAACCAATATCAGATCCCTTACCAGACTCATAAAAGGTAAGAGCCATTGGTCTGAAAGAGGAAGGAATCTTTGCATATGGAAATAAATGAAGAGGAAGTGACTTAAAAATTATAAACACAGTTTTCTTTCTTCCCTTTACTTCCAGGAAAGTCTTGATATTAAAAGCAGCAATTTGGGGAAAGTTGCATTTTAAATAAAAAAAAAAACGGGAATAACATTCACCTATAGCAATTACTCTGGTGGAAAACTGTTGTATTATTTACATTCTCCGTCACATGAGAACATAGGAACAGACAAAAAAAAATGTTGCTACTTTTTTTGGTGTCATTCTCTAGGCATACTTATCAAGTGATAGAAAAAAATGGTTTTAAAAATTTGTGAGGTAAGAAATGTAGAGGAATTCTGAGCAAACTGACAAAGGACTGGTGTTGCATGTACACGCACAGAGGATAAGCGGACCACCAGCTCTGGGGAATACTGCCTTCAAGAACCAAGTTCAGTGCCTAGATCTTCTGCCGCCTCTGCTCAAAGGCCGGCCCTCCCAGTATGTAGACGTCTGTGCTCTAGAACCTGCTTGGGAAAGGCAGATTTGAGACTGCATAGGTAAGTTCCCGGACATTTTTGAGGTTGACGAGATGGCTCAGCAGGTAAAGATGCTGCCGTCAAGTCTGATGGCCTGAGCTTGATCCTCAGAACCCACACAGTGGAGAGAACGTAGTTCTGTACACTGTCCTGTGGCCTCCACATGTGTACTGTAGCATGTTCCCTCCTCATCATATATATACACACACTAATAATAAGTTAAGGAAAAAGATCTGGGGCACTTTTAAGAAATGTCCCAGTGATTGAAAGCTATCACAGCCATTGTCTCAGTAATCAGTATTGGTTACTGTGGCTCATTATAATCAGGAAAGAATAGGAAGAGAAAGGGTCCATCCCCTTTAAGGAAGCTGGGCAGCCTGTTTACTTCGAGTAGCTCTGACAAACAAATGAGCAAACACAGGACTGCTGACTAGGAATTCATCTTTTTGATCAAGGATAAACTTGTTTACATTCCGAATTGAGAGGAATTTGCTTACATTTCTAATAGAGAGGAAACAGCTCTGCAACAGAGGGTCAGTACTTGTTAGCCTTAAAAAAAAAAAGGCACCAGATGTTTTCCTTCCCTGCTAGTTTGGGCTGCAAACATTAAAGACCATTGAAAATGAGCATTAGCTTGTGGGAAGCTGAGGCAGAGAGTGGTTGCCAGTTCAGATTAAACCTGGGGAAGACCCTGCCTCAGAAAACGTTACTTTTCTTCAGCCCATGATGCCTGACCTCCAATGACAGGTTCAAAGTGATACGGTTACCCCTTCTGCGCCCGAAATCTCTAGAGTTCCATCACCTACATGTTGACGGAGTCTGCTCTTGTAGGTATAGGACTGTTCTTTATTTCCTTCACTGTCCCTTCTGCTTCTCCTTCCTGTAGAAGCAGAGATGAAAGGAACTAAATACAATAGACTTGCAAGACAATTCCCTTTTCAAAAAAAAAAAGAAGAGTCCGCCCAAGGAAAATACTAGGCTTTCGTATGAGAGATAACCTAAATTGGGTCACTCAAATGAAACAGAAAACACTCTCCCCTGGCCCTGCATGCCCTGTCAGGATTACATATATTTAAGCTAAGGCATGACGGTTAATCTCCTGTCACACTCAATCCAACTCCATAAACACGTGCACGAGGCTTACAAAGCAATGGTTTTGCCAAGGCAGCTGCCATTATAAATTTGCCTGCACCACTGCCTGTTAGGGAACAAAAGCCTAAGGACTCAGACAGACAGGATTTGTGAGCTGGTCATATCTCAATAAGCTAGTGGAGTAAATCTTCACACGGGCACACAGATGGCTCGGGATGCTCTGGCTATGCTCTTCTTATGCCACGGACAGAGTTTCCCAGCTCACAGCAGCAGAGTGAAGTACATCTACACTCACAATGACGTCACTCGTCAGGGAGGCAGCAGATGATGCTAACCCTGGGAGAGGCTGCGTTTGGAACTGTGATAAAATGTCTGCATTTCCTACCATTCACAGAGCGGAAGCTCTAACTTTGTGTTTCAGCCACTTGCAGAGTGGCTTTTCAAATCGTCATTCTGGGCACCCTGAATGCACCTAAAATTTCTTAGGGAGTCATTTTCCAGCTGGACTGATCTGTAGGGCAGTTGATGAGTAAGGAGTCCCACGCTAACTGCTCCGGATCTGTCTCGTACCTTAGGGGTCTTGCAAGCTGCTCTCCACTCTCTGGCCTTATCTACAAAGTGCACTTCTCTCCTTAATCACTTTTCCTACATCAGATATGAACTCTGACAAAGGGAATGTCATTTCTATTACAAACGATTCTGTAGTTTTTACCTTCAGTTTAGGCATCTCTCAGCAGCATCCCGAGCCATCTGTGTGCCCGTGTGAAGATTTACTCCACTAGCTCATTGAGATATGACCAGCTCACAAATCCTGTCCGTCTGAGTCCTTAGGCTTTGGTTCCCTAACAGGCAGTGGTGCAGGCAAATTTATAACGGCAGCTGCCTTGGCAAAATTTAATAGCCAATTTATCTCTGTTATACTGTTACTCCTCTTTTGGCTGAGCTGTGCTGACAGCAAATTGTGGGTAATTCCTTCATGTCTTCCCAGGAAGCTTGCTTGCTTTACAGTTCAATTCGCAAGCAAGCACTCTCACCAATTAGGCTACACAACCAGTACATTTTATCATTAAAAAAATATTATTATTATTATTATTATTTGTGCATGGGTGCTTGTGCCATGGAAGTGCACAGGTCAGGTGACAACTCTGCGAAGCCAGAGCTTTCCTTCTGTCTTTATGTGGGTCGCAGAGACCAAACACAGGTGGCCAGGGTGATGTGGCCAATACCTTTTCCTTCTGAGCCATCCTTTCAGGCCCTCTTACTTTTAATTATCATGGCTCCTCCCTAGACTTTGCAAAAAAGTTTATTAAACACTACTGAAAGGAGTTTAAGGGTTAATAAGATGGCTCAGCAGGTTAACTGTCACCAAGGCTGATGGCCTGAGTTCAGTTCCTTGGACCCACATCCAGAACCAATTTCTGGAAGCTGTCCTCTGACCTCCAGGCAGTGTTATGGCACATGTATCAAAAATAATTTAAGCTGTTTAAAAATCATCAAACACTTGATCACAATTTTGCTCACCTATTCAACACAATTCTGAGACTTGGCTTGGGGAAAAAAAAATTCATGCTTATGGTTTTCATTTGGGACATTTTGCTTGTTTGTTTTTAGATCAACCTGGGAGGACAGATGTGGGGGTGGGGGCTTCTTCCCAACCCAGGGCTGGATCCCAATATAAACAGAACCTTGTTAGGCATTATCTTACACTTGAAAGATGGGAGCAAATTTGTCTCTGCTTTACTGCAATTTCCTCATTATTTGGATAAGCTGTGTTGACAACACATTGATGTGTTATTTTTCACATGTCTAGAGGGGGGTTGGACGTTCGCTTCCTATAAAAATGACCATAATTCTTACAGCCATCCTGATCTCAACAAAGGAGTCTTCTGAGGAGCCGCTGGCGTTCAGCTTGAGCTGTAGTTCTGAGACGATGCCTAGCAGGTCTGCCTTTTCAGCTTGAAGGTGCATCACCTGGGTCTTCAGCTGCTCTACTTCCTGCCCCAGGTATGCCCTGGGAATCCCGGAGGCACTTATGGAACCCTGGGAAAACCAAGAATGAGGCAAATACACAAATCAAACCAAGGGTCTGGTCAGCAAACTCGATGGCCAAACATTACAGGCAATGCTCATGTGTGTTTCTCTTTCTCTCTCTCAAAGCAGGATATCATGGAGCCCAGGTTGACTTTGAACTCAGAGCTGAGAATAGCCTTGGCCTTTGCAACCTCCTACCTCTACCTTCCAAGTGCTGGTATTATAGACATGCACCATGATGTCCAACTTTATTTTTGCGTGTTGGGGTGCTCGCGTGTGGATACACTCATGGTATGCATGTGTATGCAGAGGAAAACAACCATCTTGTCCACCTTTCCTGTTTTTGTTTTATTTTGGAGAAAGGTTCTCTTACTGGCCTAGGACTTGACAAGTAGGCTAGGCTAGCCCCAGGAATCTGCTTGTCTTTGCATCCCCAGCACTGGGACTATACACAAACCACCATGCTTGGCTTTTCCATGTCTGTTCTGCCAACTAAACTCAGGTCCTTAGCACTTCCTTAACTGAGCTCTGTCTCCAGCCCCATGCCTGTCTTTAGAAGAGGCACTTTTCTAACATTTTTGTCTGCAATGCTTTAAGCAGAAGAGTCTCCCTCCTATTTAACAACTTATTTTGACATACCATATCAAGCAGGAATTGGGGGGCTAGAGGTAAAGCTGAGAGACCCTAGGTTCAAACCACAGAGCCACACATATGAAAAAGAAACAAGAAATTTGAAATAACTTAATGACAAGAAAGAAAGGCTTCCACAGCGTGCAAGAATCATGGGTTAAAATCCTGAAAATAACCAACCAGACTCAGACAGTGGTAGACTCAAACACTGTGGTAAAAAATCTCAGAAAACAAGGACCAAGAGCTGTTAAAACTCAACCTTCTACCTTCACTCCTCCCTACAAACACCCACATCTCCACTCTCTGCCTCCCAGGTGCAGTCAGAAACCGGAGCACCAAGAATGTGATCTGGTTCAGGGACGGCACGATAAGAAAAGGTCTCTAGTTCTCCCTGCATGCTAACTGCTGGGGATATTACTCTATGCTGATGTTGTAAGATGGAAAAACCTGGGAGGAAGAAGACAAAAACTGTTCGAGGCCAGCCTGGTCTACAAGAGCTAGTTCCAGGACAGGCTCCAAAGCTACAGAGAAACCCTGTCTCGGAAAAGAAAAAAAGACAAAAACTCAAGAAAAAGTTAAATTTCAGCCCATATAGAATCAATAATACATATTAATTAGTATGCACATATGTGAAATATGTCACATGTGTTAAGTTCACCCTGATGTAATGACCACATATGACACAATGAGAGAACCAGCCTGTTCAGATGGGGTGCTTTGTTTCTGGGGAGAACAGACTCTTCTGTATTTACTGATCACTAGGGATGTGGTCCTCAGCAGACTCTCTGAAGTCCTGGCATCAGTTTTCTTGGGTCAGAGGGAAAACGTGACACCACATAGTCCATAGTCTCTTCTATGACCTTCCAGGCCTCCCTGGTTCCCTCCTCAGGAAACCTTTAAAGCTTGATGTACAAGACACCATCTTTCACTCTCCTTTCCTAACTTGAAATAATTACAGCTTATAGAATTCTTTGTTGTCATTTGTTCGTTACTGGGGACTGGACCTAGGATCTTGTGCATGATAGGCAAGTGCTCTACCACTGAGCTGCACCCTAGCCCTAGCATGAATTTTTTGTTTTTGTGTATGTGTATGGTGTATGCATGTGTACGTCACTTTTTCATTACTGGGGATTGAACCCAGGATCTTGTGCATGCTAGGCAAGTGCTCTACCACTGAGCTACACCCCAGTTTTAGCATGAATTTTTTGTTTTTGTATATGTGCATGGTATATGCATGTGTACACATGTGTGCAAGTGCACTTGCCCATGCATGTATGTGGTGTGGGTCAGAGGCTGTGTCAGGATATCTTCCTTAATTTATTCCCCACTCTATTTTTATTTTCACCGTATTATCTTGAGAAATACTGTCTCACTGAACCTGGCCCTCGCAACTGCAGCTAGATGACTAGCCAGAGAGCAGCCCCCTCTCTGCCTCCATCCAGGGCTGGCTTACAAACTCACATTGCCACACCTGTTTTTGTTTTGTTTTTATTGTTGTTTATTTAGGACAGAGCCTTGCTATGTAGCCCAGGACGGACTGGAACTCATTATATAGTCCATGCAGCTCTCCAGCTTGTGGCAATCCTCCTGAGTGCCGGGATAAGAGATATGTACCAGTTCACTACACATGGTCCTAGGATGCTCTGTTCTTGGAAGGGTTAAGATGGCAGGGTCACCCAGATGTCACCTGGGACCTTGGAGGACCAGCTGGGATCAAGTGTGCTCTGGTTTGTCCTTTGTTAGTATCCCTGACACATGTTCTCAGGGGTGATGGATTTCACAGGACCGTTTTCCTCTTTAACCATGGCAGCCCTGCAGTCGGTGTCCCATATCACAACACGCACTCCTAAGTCATTTCTCAAAAGCCAACTGTAAAGGGAATCATCACTATGTAAAATGATATAAAGGCCAAAAAGTAAGCATTCCAAGGTACATTTGTAAAGTCTAATTTTATATCAAGGATATGAACTAAGAATTAACAATTGGATGCCCTCTGGGCAGAGGTCCACCTACTACTTTTTTAAAAAAAGATTTATTCATTTATTATATATGCAGTGTTCTGCATGCATGCCAGAAGAAGGCACCAGATCTCATTACAGATGGTTGTGAGCCATCATGTGGTTGTTGGGAATTGAACTCAGGACCTCTGGAAGTGCAGTTAGTGCTCCTAACCTCTGAGCCATCTCTCCAGCTGTCCCCTGCCCCACCTGTCATTTTAATAGATGTGAAACACTGATTTATAACCTGACTATGCTTTTAGTTTTTTTTTTTAAAGACAGAGAGTCTCATAGGCCTGGAACTCACTATGTAGTCCAGGTTGGCTTTGGGCTCTCCACTCACCTGCTTTGATCTCTACTGTGCTGGGATTACACTGTAAACTACCATGCCTAACTCATAATTATCTTTTGACTATACTGTATGAGATCTTATAAATTTCTGGTTTGTGATATATGTATATATATATATATGTACACACACATATATATCATATATGTAAGTATGTATGTTCATGCAGGTATGTGCATGAAGGTGTGAGGGTGAACTTCATGTGGGTGTGTATTATGGAGGCGAGGGATTGTGGGGTGTTCCCAAATCGCTAGGTCAGCCTCCATCCTATTTTTCGAGACAAGGTCTCTCACTGAACATGAAGCCCATTGATTCAGCTACGTGGCCAATGAGTTTCAGGCCCCTGGTGCTGAATTTACGGATGGCAGATTTTGCATGGGTGCTGGAGATCAGGGTCTCACACTTGCATGGCAGGCATTTACAGACTGAGTCATCTCCTTACTTCCGTCCTCTAGCAAAACCACACTGCTTCTAAGACCATGTAAAACACCAGGCCAGTTTGAACCACAGAAAGTGGTTGATCTAACAGTCCAGACCAGGAAGATTCTACTGCTGCTGTGTAAATTTCTCCCAGACAGGAACATTGCTTCCTGTAGTCAAGCTTTTTAAACAGGAAGGTGGACTCTCAGCTTCTACTGCTTACTCTGGCAGAGAGGGACCTAGTAAGATCCGGTCGGTTTCAGGGACTTCCTGAAGCTATTTTGAGTTGCTCCCCTCTGACAGAAGGAGGTGAGCTGTAAAGACAATGAGAGGAGAGGAATACAAAGAAGACTCTTGAGATTGGACCAGTTGTCTGGAAGAAGCAGACAGCAGCTGAGCTGCCTGGAAGTCACTTGGAGAGGACATTCTCCAAATGGTCGAGCTGCCTGCAGGCTATGCAGTGTGCTCCAGGTTTCTTAGCTTTTGTGTTGCCCATGCTAGGGTGGGGTTGGTGATGCAGCTGCCTTTGAGTTATTTCTGCACCTGCAAGTATTCAATCACCCATTCTCCTGTAAGTAACCCTAATAAAACTCACTGGTTCACCAAGTTGGGCATTGGTGGTATCCGTACTTTGGTCTGTCATGGATTCCTGTCTGGAGTAAGTAGACGTGTGTATCGTATCTCCCCAGGAAAAGCTTTGTCACACAACTGTACATACTAAGAAAATAAAACCACGGTGGATCACGTACTCACTTCAAATGGCCTTTCTGATTTCTCTCTCTGTTTCCCAAGCTCTTCCTTCAGTTTCTCATTTTCTTGACTCAAGGCCATCAGGTGCTCCTTAGCTTCTTTGCTCTGTGTCTCAAACAACTGGCGTTCTTCCTTCTGCTTCTCTGTCCAGGCTGAAAGCTCCTCAAATCGTCCTTTCATGACCTGATTATTTAGCTTTATGGCTTCTGTTTGGGATTTAGAGAGAGGGAGTTACCCAGCAGGCAATGGATGGAATTTCATGAATCAGCTCTTCCTCTGGCCATGTCAATACTCTGGGCTCCGGATCTAAACATGCCCCAGTGGCCTAGCATGGGTACATCAGCAGGAAGAAGACTATATATAGCAAAGGGAGTAGAGTTTGCTTACAGACAAACTAGAACACCACTGTTGGTCCTTAAAGTTCACAAGAAAGGCCAGGCATGGTGACTCATAACTGTACTCCCAGCATTTGGGAGGCAAGAGGTAGGATGATGTGGAGTTCAAGGTTCAGATTCAGCTACGTGGCGAGCAGGAGGCCATCCTGGTCTACACAAGACACTCTCAAAACAACAAAATTCCCCAAATAAAATTGATTTGGGGATATAAATTCCTCTTAATGGCCAAAAGTCTGGAAGACTCTTTTATTATGATATTTAATTAGCCATGGCTTGAGATATTAGAATATAATCCCCCTTTGAAACAAAGTTGCACTGTGTATATAGCTCAGGATGTCCTTGAACTTGCTATGTAGCACATGACAGCTCTGCTCTTAGAATCCCCTGCTCTGTTCTGGAGCCAGGACACAGCCATGCACCAACATGCTTAGTTCCGAATGCTTTCTCCTGACAAGTAATGTTTCCACCTAACTGTAGCTAGAGGTGCCTCTCGTTTTCCTTTTAAATGGGCTGAATGTCATTAGACTATTTTCTGAGTTAGTTTTGTTTTGTTTGGTGTAGTGGTAAGGATCCACCCTAGAGCCTTGCACATGCTGGGCAAGCTCTGTTACTGACTACACTCTCAGCTCCTAAACAGAGTAGCTTTTAGTCTGTAAAATATGTAAACAAAGCCTTGTAGCACTGCTCAAAGTCTTGCTGTGCTGTTTCGAGGGAAACAGGCTGAGAAAGGACCTCACTTACAGCCCTCTTCAGAAGGGATTGTGTTTCCTGAGTGGCGAATCCAGACGACAGGCCTGCTCACCTTTCAGCTGGTGGTTCTCAGCCAGGAGTTCCTTCATTTGCTGCACCAGCTCCTCAGGAGTGAATGTGTCCAGGCTGGGGTGAACCATACTGGGGGGTCCATTTCCTGGGGTCTCACCGGGGCTGTCCCCCTTCTCAGTCAGGCAGCTCAGAGGTTGATGGGACATGGCAACAGGTCCTATGGAAAAGCCATAAGCTAAAAATATAGCTGTGGCCAGTCTGTCACAGGCCTCGGAAAGACCCACAAATCTGTTAGTAACGAGTGGTAGTTATTCCCAAGGTTGCTGGCCTTCCCTCCAGGTACACTGTGAAAGCTTTCTCTTTAAACATCCAGCTGCGCTGCCCACTTTCATGGGACCATGTGCAAAAAGGGGTAGAACAGAAATGAGATGCAAATTGTAGACTGTAGTAATGATTACGATAATATCTGCAGCCTTGGTGAAGATCACTACATACATCCCTTGAAGTCTTTTAAGTTCAAATCTCCTTATTTTGAGTGATTTGTATTGTTTGGGAGTTAGACTTCAATAAAGTCATTAAAATCTTTATTTATATATTTATTGAAAGCTATTAAAATCTCTATATTTTATATTTGTTGAAAACATTAGAGTCTGCATATTTTATATTTATTGAAAGCTATTAAATCTCCATATTTTATCTTTGATAAAAAGGAATGGAAGGTAATGTTTATTTTTGGCAATTCTTAGGCTTAGTATGTGCTGGAACACTCTACCATACATACCCTACTCTCTCTCTTTCTTTCTTTGGTTTTTCGAGTCAGAGTTTCTCTATGTAATAGCTCTGGCTGTCCTGGACCTCCTCACTCTGTAGACCAGGATGGCCTCGAATTCACAGAGATCTGCCTGCTTCTGCCTCCTGAGTGCTGGGATTAAAGGCATGCGACATCACTGCCTGGTGACACTCCCTACTCTTGATCATCCAGGTGAGGTTTAACAGGTGTAACATCTCGCCTAAGATCAGAAGTGGCACATAGCAGGGCTGATGTGAAGATGCCATCTTATACTACAAAAAAAGGCGCAAGTAAAGTTTTATTTTTATTGAGGCTTTGATATGATATTTATCAGTGAATACACACAAAACACTAATGCAGTTTGATGCCTATTGCATATACTGAAAACACTTCTATGTATATGGCTTTATTTCACTGATGTGTCGATGAGAACACATAACTAAGAATAAATGCCAAGGCCGGGTGGTGGTGGCGCACGCCTTTAATCCCAGCACTCGGGAGGCAGAGGCAGGCGGATCTTTGTGAGTTCGAGACCAGCCTGGTCTACAAGAGCTAGTTCCAGGACAGGCTCCAAAGCCACAGAGAAACCCTGTCTCGAAAAACCAAAAAAAAAAAAAAAAAATGCCAATTCTACTTCTTTATTACCTACCACTCAGGCAAAAGGACATCTTTCCAATGACTAGCTACATACACATTCCAGGCAAAAAAATTTCATGTTTATGCTTCATGAAAATGATAGATATTCCCATCATGAACTGATCTGAATAGACCATAAAACAATATAAAGTAAAGGTAAAATATATACACACACATGCACGAATGCACACACGCACACAATTGCCCTATTTTACAAAGGAAAAATGACTGACATCCAAAGAGATGGTTACTAAAATATTATTTCAGGCTGGAAAGACGGCTCAGTGGTTAACAGCACTGTTTCCCTTCCAAAGGACCCGGGTTCAATTCTCAGCACCCACATGGAAGTTCACAAGTGTCTGTGACTCCAGTTCTAAGGATTTGACATCCTCGCACAGTACAGGCAAAACACCAGTGTACATTAAATAAATAAATAAGTATTTAAAAATATTATTTCTTGGGCTCAGTATTTAAAAGCACTTGTTCCTCTTTGACTCCCAGCACCCATGTCAGATGGCTCAAAACTGCCTCTAACTCCAGCTTTAGTAGATCTGATGTCCTCTTCTGGCCTCCACAGACACATAATTTTTAAAAAACTTAAAATTTTACCTCAATTAATTATAAGACAAATTTAAATTCATCTATGCAACAAAAGGCATCAAATGATGATGCTTGACCTACAACTATGATAAAGCAGAGAGCCACTGGTGCCACAAAAAGCCCTGGGATGAAGAAGGTACATGGACACATTTTGGTAAGCACTTGCTCCCCCTCCCCCCTTAATAGGAATTGAATCTAGAGCCTCCGGCATATTATGCAAGTGCTCTACCACTGAGTTACAGTCCTAGTACCCAATCTTATTTCTAACTAGGGAAGAAGCCATTGCTCTCAGACTGCCAGCTCCTCATGATTAAGGTGCCTGAATGGCTTCATGAGTTGTATTCCATTATATATGAAATCAGTCCCTCTTCTGACAGGCAGGAGAATCACCCTCTCTGCTGTGTAGCATGCAGGTTTAATACTCACATATGAAAATAAGACCAGATGCACAGAATGAGGGGCTCTTTCTATGCCCATAGGAGGCAGAATTCTCTTCAGGTTCTCTAAAAATCAAGATTCTGGTGCACTGCTTCTAGTCTGAAGGATATGTTAGGTAAACTATAGTGCTAGTGTTGATGGGGAGAGCAGGTTGGCTGTGCTACTTAAAGCATCTGCTAAGAAGAAATGCATGAAGTACAGAAGGAGGATGGCAATTTCACAGAGGGAAGACACTGAGCAAGCATTACTCTCTGGTCTCTTGAATGGAAATGGGTTTTACTAACTGAACTCATTTAAGATGCCTTCCCTGTATCTTTGCTGGGTTAAGCCCATGTTTCTGATTTTCCATAAAATTCATTTTTGCAACTGAGTGGTGTGGGAGGTCCTTCTGTCTATGTGTTGCTTTCATTGGTTAATGAATAAAGAAACTGCCTTGGCCTGTTGATAGGGCAGAACTTAGGTAGGTGGGAAAAACTAAATGGCATGCTGGGAGAAGGAAAGTGGAGAGAGACACCATGGATCTGCCAGAGACAGATGCTGGGAAATTTACCTGGTAAGCCACTGCCATGTGGCAATACACAGATTAACGGAGATGGGTTAAATTAATATGTAAGAGTTAGCCAATAAGAAGTTAGAGCTAATGGGCCAAGCAGTGATTTAATTAATATAGTTTCTGTGTGTTTATTTTGGGGCTAAATTAGCCAGATGGCTGGGACAAACTAGCAGCCCTCTCCTTGCAACAGTTGGCACCCAATGTGGGGAAACTGAATCCACATAAAGCCTGAGAGAGCTTGGGAAGTAATTCTAGACAGAAAAGAATAGAGTTAAGCACAACTTATTGATAGCAGCATTTTCTCAGGTGGGCTCTGCTGCTAGAGGCAAATGTGTCTCATTTAAGAGAGGCTTCCTGACTCAGCTTTAGCTGTGAAACCTTGCAGCTCCTTTAAGAGGTCCTGCCACAAAACACTTAAATGGTGTTGATGAAAAGCTGACCTCATGCCTTTTGGTTTTCAGCCACAGCAGGAAAAAAGCTGCGCCATTTTTAAAATGCCGGCTTTCTGGGCCGTCCTGCCAGCACAAACTCTGACTCTTTCAGGCATGAGGTCCAGCTACAGAGCATTTGAGTGTGGTTTGTGAGCAGACTGCTGCAGCTTGCTTGGTGGCAGGGACCTTGAAACGCCATAGAGTTGTGGCAATAAACATGGCTACAGCCGGTACCTCCGCCATGAGGCTGGAATCTCAGACAGCTAAGAAATGGACTAGATCCAGCTGCCAAAGCCACAGCTTTAATTCTAGCCATATCGCTTAGCAAATTAAAGACTCATGTGGTCATAAAAAGAGAGATATACAGAAAGAGAGAGTAAAAGACAAAGAAAACTTCTAAATGGTTTCCACTGTGTTAAAAATAAAAACAGGCTTGGGAGAGAAAAGAAAAAGGTTAAAGCCTTTAAATTAAAAAAGGGACTTAACAACTGTGGGAACCAGGCAGAACAGAAAACTAAGTCAACAACTGAGTATAATGGTACACGCCTATTCACTGCCTTAGCAGGCTGAGGTAGGAGGATCACACATTTCAAACCATTGTAGGCTATATAGTGAAAACCTGTCCTTGCAAAATCAAAGAAAGGTTCTGAGGAGATGATCTAGGGGATCAAATGCTCATTGTGCAAACAGAAGGACTGGAGTTTGGATCCCCAGAACCCATATAAAGCCAGAAGGGAGGAAGAGACTAGACCCTGGGGGCAAGCTGGACAGCTAGACTAGTTGGAATTTGTGAGTTCCAGGTTCAGTTAAAAGATCCTGCCTCAATAAATAAACTGGAAAGCAATATGTACATATATATTAGGAGAGAAAGAACCAACTAAAATTTTTATTTCTGCACATAATGATGTTGGTGATAACATTTCATAAAAATGGAATTTTCTGGAACAGCAGTAAATTTTCCTGAGGTATTTTATCTGCCAAACTACAGAAACATTTAACAGGCTTTTGTGTGTGTTGGGAAGTGGGTGCCAGGGACAGAACCCAGGGTCTCATGGATGCTAAGAAGTACTCCAGTGAGCTATACCTATACCCAACATATTCTTTTAATTTTGTTTTTATCTTTGCCTTTTGAGATGATGCTTTATTTTATAGTTCAGGTTGGCCTAGAACTCACTACGTAGAGTAGATTGCCTTTGAGTTCATGGTGATCCTCCTGCCTCCATATGTTGAGTGTTGAGATTACAAAGATGAGCCACTATGCCCATCTCAACAGATTTTTAAAAATAAACAGACATCTAGAAGATGAGGTTAGTTACATCTTATTATATGTATAAATCAACATCTGTCAATATATTTTTTTGAGACAGAGGCTATCAATGTAACCTCAAACTGGAAAAATTCCTGCCTTAACTTCCTCATGGCTGGGATAACAGGCATGCCACCACACTTACACCCAGCAACAAGCTATCTATCTGTTCATGGTTTTATCAGAAGGAAAGGAAAAAAGGGAAGGGGAGGAACAGAGCCAAGGAGGAAGGGGCAGAGGGAGAAGGATGGGAACGGGAAGGAGAGGGCTGTTCTGAATGAAGGCTGCTGAGCTGGCTCTCCTCCTTGACCTCCATATGCACTTCCCCTGGGCCTATAGAGGCAACCACAGCAGAACTGGCCTTGATCCCATCAACACTTCTAACTGGTGCAAGTAGCCCAGATTTTACAAGGACACTAGAAAAAAGCAGGGCTGTGCTAGGTGAGACATTAGAAGAATCAGTAGTACTGACTCATCAGTGTGTGTGGTCTTGGGAGAGCCACCTGATCTCCACAGGCTACTTACTGACTCATCAGTAGATAATGCTTCTCATAGGTCTCAGCTCAGCAACTCTAAAAGGTATGCCTAATTTTCTAGAAAGATCACAGTCCCACCTCTACCCTTCAACACATGCATGCCCAGTATTCCTTGCCCCACTATCCCCTGCCAGTCCCACCATTACACTGACCATTCTCACAAGCACACACTCACCTAGTCATGTTGTTGTCAAATGGTGTGAGGAAAATTAATTCCATAATTCAAATGTCACAGTGAATAAGAAGCTAACATATCCTGCAAATGTGAGCATTCAAATCCTACTATTTTATTAAAAGCAATTTGAAGGGACAGTGGAAGATGCAAAGGACACTCGGGTATCAGTATGGATTACCACTATACAGAAGTATATGTGAAATACCTACTGGTAACATGTAGTGGGAGAATACTTAAATCTCAAAATCGCTGAACATTTTTATTCTTTCTTTCTATCTATCTATCTATCTATCTATCTATCTATCTATCTATCTATCTATCTATCGATCATCTATGCATGTATGACACACAGGGAGGGAGGGAGGGAGAGAGGGAGGGAGGAGGGAGGAGGGAGAGCGCGAGCACAAGCACCATGCTGTCTATGTGGAGGTCAGATGACAGCTTGTTTCTGTCCTTCTGTTCCACCACTTGGGTCCCAAGGATAGAAATCAGACCACCAAGCTAGCAGCAAGAATCTTTATTTGTTGAACCAACTCACTATGCCTGAATGTCCAAGTCTTTAACTTCCTCTTGAATGACATTCAACCTAACAAACACAGAGAGATATACATATCTTTTTATGTATCTTCAGAGATTACAAAAACTGGAAAGAAGTATTTACTGGAAGGTTCCCTCTAACAGGATTCCTCATAGAAATCCAGTTGATCTGGGTTGATCAGTGCCATTTCTGGGCAAAGACATTTAGGAAGAAGGGGGTGGTGGGGCATACCTGTAACCCAGTTCTTGGGAAGCTGAAGCAGGAGGAAAGCCTTGAGTCTGATAACCTGGGATACACAGTGAGTTCCAGACCAGCATAGTCTACAGTATGAGACAAAGAAAGAAAGAAATTTAGCACAAGACAAACCAAAAAATGTTAGACATGCATTATGGTGCAAGCTTATACTCCCATCACTGGGGAAACTGAGGCAAGAGGGTTGCTAGAAGTTCTATGCCAGCCTGGGCTACACAACAAGCCCAGCTTCCTGTAGGAGGATAAAGTTAAGAACACAGGATTTGTCAAGATTTCACTAACAAGAAAGACTGGGAATTAGCAAGATATAGTCAGAAGCAAAGCCCCAGCTTTATTCCCTCGATGTGCTCCTTGAGTCCCTAGTCATGTGCATTCTTATTCTTTATTCTGAGGTCAAGTAATTGTAGTAATGACCTGACCCTGAGACATGGGCATAAATCTCATTCCTGAGTTGGCCTTAGAGATAATCTACTCTGACTTCTTATTCAAAACAAGAATGTCTGTGTGGTTTCCATGGTGCATGGCTATACAGAGCTGGCTTAGAACACATGAGCCATGCCCACCACCCCTGCTGCCCCCAGCAGGCATTGTCTCTTCCACTACAGATGGTTCTGACAGCCAGAAGGCCATGTGTCCAGTGTTATCTGCCTTATGCCAACTTGTACTCACTGGACACTGGATGTAAAACAAGCCCAGTCCTTTTCCCTAGTGGAGATGAGCCTTCAGATCTATGGATGAAGTATTAACAGGTTCAATACCTCCATGGGTAAATGAAGTCTTTGTGTGTGGATGTGTAGGTGTGTGCTCATATGTGGTATGTGCATGTGAATGTTGGTGCCATAGGCACTGGGCTCCCCAGAGCTGAGGGTGTCTGAAGTGGATACTGGGAACAGGACTCAGGTCCTCTGGAAGAGCAGAAAGTGTTCTTACTGCTGAGCCACCTCTGCAGCCTGGTAAATTAGTTTTAAACAACGAAGACCTGATTCCTGAAGAGAGTCAATAGTTTCCATTCACAAAAGGGAATGAAGGGGGCTAGCAAGATGGCTCGGCAGGTAAAGGCACTTGTTGTTAAGCCTGATCACTCCAGTTTGATCCCCAGGATCCACACATCAGAAGGAAAAAGTGACTTTTACAAGTTATCCTGAGTCCTTCCCACGTATGCCGCGGCACATCTGTACTTATGCCCATACGGACAGAATAACTAGAAAAAGGTAATTATCTGTGTGGAAAAGGAAGATGGGACACACACATCTTATTTCTGGAGTAAAAAAGTCTTGCTGTTGCTTGCTAGCAATGCTACTAGTAAGGCTATTTCATGACCTACGGACACACAGAAAACAGAAACAGACTTAACTCACTTCCGAAGGCAGGGACATGGCAGTAGGCTTCCTTCTTTCCACTCCCCCTCCTCTCAAAACTAAAGGGGTCATCAAGTCCAGCCACTTCCACCTCCAAAATGCTTCACAACCCTCATCTCTCCATCCCTAAAGGCTCAGGCTTGGACTTTAATTCTGTCTGTGAATGGCCATGTTCAACTTCTACCTATTTTGTCTATTGCTGTGTTCCCAGTACTGTGGTGCACACAAGAAAAAATTATCAGGTTTTAGACGAATGAATTTTAATAGCATTCTTCTCTTTTCATTTCAATCCTGCTGCAATTGAAGTTCATGAGAGTTATTTATTTTTATTTATTTCCAGGCTTAATTATCCATATGCATCAATGCCACCTCCTGTCACCAAGCCACAAATACCACATTAAAGGGCTCATGGTTCCATGCATTCTTGGCCTCTATGTCTTTGCCTCTGCGGTGTCTTCTGCCTGGGAAATGTCTGGTTCCCATTTGCTCTGGCACATATCCATGGGGCAGTTTCAATGTCCAACATTTGACATTTTGTGGAGAAGCAGCTCTTCCGAGCATCTAAGAGCCATTTGTATTTCCAGCTCCTCAGCCCCCCACCAATTACTGCCATTTTTAGACTATTTACTTTCTCTCCATCTTTTTCTTACTAGAGACTGGCACACAGCAGCCTCTGCATGTTTGTTGAAACAAGATGAAAACACAGCCTAGTGAGGGCTATTCAAGTCCAACACCTGGAAAGTGCTTTATGCTGTGCGAGCACAGACCCCACATGTTAGTACTCTTACATACATGTTAGGACTGTTACGTACATGTTAGCACGTTAGGACTGTTATGAGTTTCCTGTGGCTCTAGGGTGCTTGTATCTAGATTCTTGAAGTCAACTTTTCAAACTCATTTTTTTCTTTATTGATATTTATTGAGCTCTATATTTTTTTCTGCTCCCCTCCCTGCCTTTCCCCTCCCCCCTTCAACCCTCCCCAATGTCCCTATGCTCCCAATTTACTTAGGAGATCTTGTCTTTTTATACTTTCCCATGTATATTAGGTCTCTGTAAGTCTGTCTTAGTGTCCTCATTGTTGTCTAAGTTTTCTATGATTATGGTTTGTAGGCTGGCTTTCTTTGTTTTATGTTTAAAAACCACCTATGGGTGAGTACATGTGATAACTGTCTTTCTGTGTCTGTGTTACTTCACTCAAAATAATGTTTTCGCCGGGCAGTGGTGGCGCATGCCTTTAATCCCAGCACTCGGAAGGCAGAGGCAGGCGGATCTCTGAGAG
>JAQHUG010000292.1:1730830-1747867 GCA_028555095.1 Dicrostonyx torquatus
TGAGAGTGGAGTGTTGAAGTCTCCCACTATTAGTGTGTGGGATTTAATGTGTGATTTAAGCTTTAGTAGTATTTCTTTTACATATGAGGGTGCCCTTGTATTTGGGGCATAGATGTTCACTGAGATTTCCTCTTGATGGACTTTTCCCTGGTGATCAGTGTTCTTAAAGTCCAGTCATGACCCCTGAATTCAGTCCTTTCATATATGTAGCCCATTTAACATTTAAGTCCAGCACCCTTCCCCTACAGCAGTGATTCTCAACCTGTGGGTCAGGACCATCAGGAAATATATGGTTTTAGGTCTGAGACACCACACAGTAGTGAAATTACAGTTATGAAGTAGTGACGAAAATAAATTTACGGTTGGGGGTTCCTAAGAGTATCAGAAACATGTCTTTCTGTGGTTGTGGCCCAGGTTGAGAACCACTGGCCCACAGTTTGATTTCCTGCAGCCTGACAGCTTCACAGATTAACGGGAGTGGGGGTTTGGGGAGGGTGGGAGTCAGGGAGTCCTTCCCTCTGCTGTGCGTCCTTAAGACTTCCTTCATCCCAGCCGCGTTCACAGGCTGGAGAATAGAAATCTGCAGATCTGTACCTATGGCCACGACAAAGGAGGCGCCCTGCACCTCCAACCCAGGTGAACACCACGCGTTTTCCTTACTCAGGCTTGCAGATGCCTCCCCAGGGAATCCCCAGGACAGATTTATGCAACACTTTGTGTTTGGATCAGAAAAACCCATGAGCCATGCTTGCCATGCCTGCTGCTTCTCCCAACTCCTACTCCCTCCTTAGCAAGGGGAGAAAAGTGTAGCTTCTTTCTCCCAGGGAATCAATCAGTAGAGGCATGCTGGGAAATCAGCGGCAGCTAGCTGCTCTTCACACCTGGGATCGCTTTTAATCAGGGCTTTAATGCATCTGCTCTCCCAACAGATGCTCTGCCATGTCTGTGGAATAGACTTTGGGCCGCTTCCGACATGACCTGGGGCTAAGGGCTTGGCCCTGTTGTATTTCAGGAGCTAAATTCCCTCTTCAACTGTAAGGATGGCGATGCATCCTCTTTCCCCTACAAAAGTGTTTACAAAACATTCTCCAAGACATCGCAACTGGTTTTTGATTTTTTTTAAAAGCTATATTTGATTCTTTATCTTAATTCTTCCAACTGCTCTCATTCTCCTGCCCTGGCTCAGGGAGGTTTATAAATATTCATTAGTTATTTTCTAACTTCACAGGTGAGGATAGAAGTTCCCACAGAGGGGCCTTTGGCTCTGTCAGTTCTATAGCTCTGAACAGGGGAAACAGAGGCACAAGCAGGAATGCTTCAAGCTTCCTGTACGCAAAGAAAAAAAAAAGACCCCTGCAGACTCTCTCCCCAACCTTTCCCCCAACAGGTACTAACTGATTTGTGTGAGTTTTAAATTCCATGGATAGAGATTCTACTTTCATTTCTTTGCTAACCAAAATGTACATGAAGAATGCATAGACAACAGGCTAACTTCTAACTTATAGTCTTACCGATGACTAACGGGAAAGGAACATGGGAGTATATGTGCGTGCGTGTGTGTGTGTGTGTGTGTATGTGTGTGTGTGTGTGTGCATTGATGTATGGCATGTGTTACATGTGCAGGTGTGTATATATGGGTGTGGAGGCTATGGGTTAATCTTGGGTTGTTCTTCAGAATGCCATTCACCTTGTTTTCTTGAGACAGGGTCTCTCCACCGACCTGGAGCTGGCCAGCAAGCCCCTAGGACTCAATTCTGGGATTACAGGTGTTAACACCCCACAATGATGGTTTCTTAAATGTGAGATTTGGTGATCCAACTCAAGTCCACACACCTGTACAGCAAGCACATTACCTACTGAACTATTTCTCTAGCCTGCTGGGGCTTAGTTTTGCATATCTCTTGAGGATTAGAGAAATCATAGGATGCCCAAGATGTCTGTGATCGGATCACAGCTCAGGAGACTTGTCTCTCATTCCCATGCAGTAAACAACTTAGGAGGCCTTGCTCCCCAACTGTGGCATTTGAAATTTGTACACCCATCTTCATTATTATGCAGCCAACTCTTTGAGTTTTGCAATGAAAAATGGAAAATTGAAACCAGATGATTAAAAAAAAAACTCATGCTTCTCTGGGTATAATGAAAGACAGGCATATACTCTTAGATGCAATCTCTTCCTCTCCTTCTCTCTTTCACACACACACACACAGACACAAACACACACAGACACAAACACACACAGACACAGACACACACAGACACAGACACACACAGACACAAACACACACAGACACATACACACACAGACACACACAGACACAGACACACACACACACATCTCTCATATTCACACTTTGCTATATATATTTCAGATTCCATTTTACCCTCTTGGTTGGTTCCATACTGGCAAATGGCAAGGGAACTCTCAAGGATAGCTAGGGAAACACCATGTTGACCTTGCACTCATGAATTAATAGAAACACTTAGGAAGCATCTTTATGTTCATGTTTGTTGAGGGACTCTCCTTATCTGTTAGAACTTCCAACAGGGCATGGGAGCAGGAAAGCCAGAGCAGAAAGGAGTTCTCAACAGTTCTCAGAGAGAAGACCAGGGGACCAACTCACTCAGGTCTTAGTCCCTCTGGGAACTGAGAGACAGTCACACTTGCCATGAATAGCCCTATGTGCAAGGCACAAGAGACTTGGTTGGAGCATCACAGCAGACTACCCTGCTCCTCTAAGTAGAACTAGGTATTCTAAATGAAAAGTAGAGGAAAGGATTGAGGTCATTTGACATTTGCACAAAGCAAAGTTAAGCTGGTATGTTCAGCCTTAAACATGAAGATTTGTTGTGACCCTTTAAAAGAAAAGAAAACAATAGGGTGTACTTCCAAATCCCTTGGGTTTGAGAGTTCCTCGTACTGAGATTCTCTGGCATTTGGGAGGGTGCTGTGATGGCCGTAGTGTGGCCTGGAGAATGCCCTTTGGATATGTCCGAGCTCCAGCTGTCCAGTCATGCACTCCACAGAGACTCAGCTCTGAGCATAGATTCAAAACAAGGGACTTCCAATTTGGGTTCCTGGTTCCTTAGGGATGTTTGGTGACTTTCTAAGTTTTCTAAAATTTTACTCTTTCCTCAAATAGTTTTCCTGAGTACTGGATGGCATGAGCTGTTCTCAGGGATGAGCTCAGGGTTCTCCTTTCTGATCTCCTCTTTTAATAACCATTTCATAGACCCAATGCCTTAGCCATAGACATCCCTCCCCCTCCCTCAAATCACAAGCCAGCATTGCCTCAGGGGACTAGCCCTCTGGGAAGCCAGACAAAAACCATTTTTTTAAATAAAGAAAATGAATGATCTACTGATGGAGTAATAAATCTTTTTGTAACCCAAGAGATTTCTGATTCTTCACTTTCATGAAAATTGTGAAAAGGCTTAATTGAGTTGCTAGTGAATTCGATCATTAAGTAATTTTGATGATAGATCACCTCATCAGAAGTAGCTTGAGTAATTAGTGCTTCGATCCTTGCCGTTATAATTTGTTTGTTCCATGAAGAAGGTCTCATAGTACTCGTGGCAGTGATGACAACAATAATTGCAAAGTAGGCATAAGGTCATGAAAGAGCTGTCTATTTTGGAAAGAGGTCTTAGGGAGAGTGTTTTTCTCTAGTAAGAGTCTACCTTTTATGTTTAATGATTACTTACAAAATTATGTATTTGTGTTGTCTTGAGAAATTGCTTATTAATAGTAACTCATAACAATTCAGTCCAGAAATATTTCTTTGCCACCTTCAACCTCAAAGATCATAGGAAATTAGAAATTAATTCATATTTTTTATTGCTACTTATGGGAGACCAATAAAAGAATTTTAGAGTGGTGCACACCTTTCATCCCGGCACCGAGGAGTCAAAGGCAGGCAGATCTCTGTGAGTCTGAGGCCAGCCTAGTTTACATAATGAATTCCAGGAAAGCAAGCAAGGGCTACACGGAGAGACCCTGCCTCAAAGAACAAAAACCATAACAACAGCAATAAAAAGGAAGGGAAAAATCAAGCTAATAAAATAATTTTTGGCCTATTAAAGATGAGCTTGTGTCTCTCTATATAAATGACTTTTGCCTAACATCAAATTGATATGGCATTTAATGCCCACAGGAGATCTTTGTTTATTTACTTAATTTGAGACAGTATATCATGATATAGCCTAGGCTGCCTTTGAACTGCATAACTGAGGGTGGCCTTGAACTCCTGAGTCTCCTGCCTCTATCTCCCAATCATGCACCATCACACCTGACTTTCACAGGAAACATTTGAGAAATTATATTCGCGTTAGTTAGTTTATTTTTAAGATTTTGTGCGTGTAGTGAATGAGTGTATACATGCATGTAGGGGTCAGAGGTCAAAGCAGGTGTCTTCCTCCATTGCTCTTCACCATAGCTTTTGAGGGAGTTCTTTCCAGGAACTCAAAGCTTACCAACTGAAAAAGATTAGCTGGCTATCATGGCCCAGGGATCCTCTTTTCTCTGTGCCCCCCAGCTGTAAAATCACAGGTGACCACTCTTGGCATTTTATGTGGTTCTGGGGAGATCTGAACTCAAGTCCTCATGCTTATGTGGTTATCACTTTACCCACTGAGCCATTGTCCCAGCCTAGAGAGTTTTATTTTTAAATATTATGTGTTTCCAACTCACCAGAAGCTATCTCCTTGGTAACCATGTAAAGTTATGGAGAAATATTTTAGTTATTAACATAAAAGAATGTGCAAAGCCATATAATTTTAAAACGTTGTTTTGAGAGGAAACCAAACAAGAAGTTGAAGGCGTATGCCGCTAACAGCACACAAGGGGAATCAAAATGTTAAGACATAAAATAGTAGAGGTCTGTCAGGTTTGCAAGGTTTGATCCAAGTTGGGCATTGGGCTGTTTTTTTATATGTCTTTCATATTTGCTAATCAACCTTTTGGACTGAGCCCTGAAACAATTTTCTGGTTTGACTGTGCCCCCAAAAACCTGTGTTAGAAATTTCAGCCCCCAATGCAACAATACACGGAGGTGAGACTTAATGAGAAGTATCAGGCTGCAAATGTGCCTAAGAAAGAGCTAACTCCCTTCTCACTCCCACCCACTCTTTGCCTTTCTGCCATAGGATAATTTAACAAGCAAGTGAGTCATCTCTGGGGTGGTGGCCCCTTGACCTGGGACTTCGTAGTCTCTAAAACTACAAACCAACACATCTCTATGCATGATAAGGTAATCACTCTCAGGCATTTTCTTATAGCAGGACATTATTGATTTGAACATACCACATCCCGGAAACTATTCCGAGGATAGGATACTGGGCTCCAGACTTCAGGACCAAACCTTAGAAAGCTTTAGTAGAAAACTCCAAGTCAGTCCGGGCTACTAAGCACTAATCTATGCACTACCTTTAGCAATGACTTGTAAACTGTAGTTTTCACTGGGGGTGTTTATCACCTCAACCTGCTGCGACAGATGAAAAAAAGTTGGAGCTCAGGGAATGCACCTGATTTGCCTATAATTGCACAACAAGAGATGACCGAGCTAATGTTCAGATCTAGGTCACCAGTGTTCAAACTCCACTTCAACCACAGCATCGCCTTGCTTCCAAGGGATCTACTATAGTCCAAAGCCTAAGGAAACCAACTAGTGTCTCCTAGTCTGGGTGGCCCACTCAACACCTAGCCCAGCCTCTGGGATGGTGATGGGTATTCCTAGTCTCTCTGTTTGATAGCCAGACCAATCCTCTATCAAGATTTTTTGCCAGACACTTGGACTAGACTCCCAGACAGTGAAGCGGAAATAAACACACATGGATACTTAATGTGGAACAAGATATCATTCTGTGGAGCCAAGAGAGGGAAAGTATAAATAAACAGTCACATAAAAATGTGAAGGATCTGCCGTGAGTGGTGTTTTAGTCTGTGTAGTTGGTTGTACTAGGATTAAGACTTGTTCAGATGTCAAAATACCATTCATCTTGCATTAATTTTTAGTAGTAGTATTTAACTAGACAAGGCCTTTGTGCCAGGCTGGTGAGATGGCTCAGTGGGTAACAGTGCTTGCTGCACAAGTATCAGGACCCAAGTTTAGATCCTTACTACCCATTTAAAAGCAGATGTGCTCATGTGTGTCCGTAACCCTATTGCTGCGGGATGGAGAAGGCAGATCTCTAAAGGTAATTTGCTAGCTAGCCCAGTGGAACCAGTGAGCGTCAAGTTCAGTGAGGGAGCCTGTCTCTGGAAATAAGGCTGACAGCGAAGACACCTGATGCCTTTTGGGATGGGTGTGCCAATGTGTGTGTGTCTGTGTGTGCCCATGTGTGTGTGTACCCATCTCTGTGTGTGTGCATGTGACTGAGGATGAAACCCAAGGTCTCATGCATGCTGAACAAGCCTTAATCTTAGAACAACTTTTGAAAACTGTTTTAACTCAGTTTAAAGTGTCCAGATGAATAGGTATTCATGGCCAAGCAACTTGACTTTTTGATTTGTGTGTTACATTTTGAAACTTTTGAATTTTTTAAAGGCCGCAAAGCATATAAGTTGGAAAAATAATTCTTCAATCTGGGTTTTGAGCTTTGTTCCCAAGTGTGAGGTGAGTATATCATTTGAGAGCAGGTCCTTGAGATCATTAGAAAGTCAATTGGGATTTCTAAAAATGATGGATCCTATAAGCTTTAGGGGAATAAATCTGTAGACGAGGTTCATAGTAAGTAAGTTCCATACAGTTAGTACTTACAGGAAATTATGTGATAGAAACAACAGCAGCAGTGTATGCCGTGCAAAGTCACCCTTAGAGACCACCTGTTTTATATGGGAAGTCCTTCTGTGCATGAGTTGCTTTGATTGGTTAATGAATAAAGAAGCTACTTTGGCCTGTGATAGGGCAGAATAGAGCTAAGCAGGAAAACTAAACTGAATGCTGGAAGAAAATAGGTGGAGTCAGGGTGATGCCATGTAGCTGTTGGAGAAGACAGATGCTGGAACTTTGCCCAGTATTGCCACAACCTCATGACAATACACAGATTAATAGAAATGGGTTAATTTAAGATAAGAGCTAGTTAGCAATACACTTAAGTGATTGGCCAAACAGTGACTTAATTATATAGTTTCTGAGTGATTATTTCGGGTCTGGGTGGCTGGGAAATGAACAAGCAGCCTCCGCCTACACCTGATGTTTGGGTTTGGAGATGGCCAGAAGCTTAGTGACCTGGAGCTTACCTCACGGGCCCTCAATGGCTGCTCTTGTTGTTTACTTCCGATCTTACTCATATAGCTGGGTCAGCCTCTGTTTATAGCTGGGACCCACTTACATGTACCAGAATTTATTTTGGGGTGATAAGCATGTTATCATATGTAGAGTGTTATAAAGACATGTAATCCTTGTGTTATGCTCTAATGTCTGAAGGAACCCATCATTGATGGGAAATGTCCTAAGCTAAAGTTGTGTTCACTATGCCCAAAGTGTCTTCATTTCTCTTCTTATGATGTGTTAAATCACTCTATTTGAATGGCAGCACATGCCTGTACTCCCAGCACTCAGGAGGCAGAGGCAGATCTCTGTGAGTTTGAGGCCAGCCTGGTCTATAAAGTGAGTTCCAGGACAGTCAAGACTATTGTTACACAGAGAAACCCTGTCTCATAAAACAAAATGAAACAGAACAAAACAACAACAACAAAACCTGACTGAAGCGACTTAAGGGAGACAAAATTTATTTTGGTTCACAGTTCCAGAGGAGTACCGTCCACGGTGGTGGGGAAGGTATGGCCACAGGCAAGGGAAGGCATAGCAACAGCCACGGGGCTGGGCTGGTTGGTCACATTGGATCCACACTCAGGAACAGACAGTGGACAGGAAGCAGGCCAGGCTATCAAACCCTAAGGCCCACAGCCAGTGACTCGCTATCTCCACTAGGGACCAAACATTCAGATCATAATACAACTTACTAGACAGCATGGTTCACTGTGTCCTACTTCTCTCTGTTCATCTGAAATGTCCTCATTATATCCATCACACATAGGCCAGACAGCCTGAACTTTGAACTTCATCTTGCTTTGCCTGGACTTGTAGACAATGACATCCCTAGACTGTCAAGCAGGGAAGCTGCTATGGGGCTTTTGCCAATGTCAACAATCGCTGAGGCTACTGGCACTCAGTCAGCGAGAAGCTTTTCTGTGCATGACAAATAGCATACTCGTTCTTGCTACCATTTATCGGCGTTCTGTTTGCTACAGTTGCCTTGACAACTGAAATCCACCTGTCTAGAAGATACTTATAGGAGGGGGAGGATGGTTCTAAAATTTGTGGCTGACAGTTGTGTACAATGGGGAAACAGAGCCAGGGAGGAGGAGTCACTTGCCCAAAGCCATTAAGAAAATTGGCAATGAAGTCAGAATTTTACCCCGAAGACTGACTGCTCCTATCCATCTGGAAAGCAGAAAATTTAATTATAAACAGCTAATATCTGCAAAATGCCTTAAAGTTCTGGACAAAAAGATACTAAATAACATCTTGAATTATTTATATTTGTTGATAACTCAAGGCACTATCAATATAAATGTAGATGATCAATTCTTAAAGTACAACCCACCTGAAAGTACTATTTTTTTCTGTGTTTTGGAGAAAGTCTCACTCTGTAATTTAAGCTGGCCTTGAACTCATGGTAAACCTCCTGCCTCATCTTCTCAAGTGTTAGGATTATAGGTGAACTACCATGCAAAATTTGAGATGTTCTGCCTTTTCCTCCTCCTCTTCTTCTTCCTCATCCTCCTTTTGTTTTTGTTGTTTTTGGTTTGTTTTTCCAAAACAGGGTTTCTTTGTGTAGCCCTAACTGTCCTTAAACTCGCTCTGTAGACCAGGCTGGCCTCGAACTCACAGAGATCTGCCTGCCTCTGCCTCCTGAGTGCTGGCATTAAAGATGTGTGTGACAACTGCCGGGCTCTTTCCTTCATTTGTTTCTTCGCTCTCTTTCCCTTCCTCCTCCCTACTTCCCTCCTTCCCTTCCTCTAGCCCATCCTCCTTTTCTTCCTTCTTTCTTTTGGACAGGTCTCATGAACTCTAAGATGACCTTGAACTTGGTATGGATGTAGGCAATGACGTCTTGAAGTTCAATCCTCTGCCTCTGCTACCAAAGTGCTGGCCTTACAGTGTACCTTCCCAAGTACATCCTACTATGTAATTCTGAAAATAGAACCAAAGGGTTCATGCACGCTAGGCAAGTATTCTGCTAATTGAGCTACACTTGCCGGATATGTATTTTTTAAAAAGGTGGATTAGGGATGGCTGGAATAATACAGCTGTGCCCTTCTGGAAGCTTCTGGGCATGGGCATTCTCCTTGTGTGCCAAGTTCGCTCTTCAGAACTGCAGCAGGTACCCACTGGCTTTGAGCAGTAATCCCATGTATTTCTCCAAGTGGCTCTCCTTGGGGTTTCACTTTCAACAGCTCCAGTGACTGCTTCCTGTCTGGGGTTGTCTTGTTTAGATAGCTTCCTGTCAACTTGACACAACCTGGAGTCGCCTCGGAAGAGGGAACCTCAGTTGAGAGAATGCTTTCATCAGATTGCCAATAGGCAAATCTATGGGGACATTTTCTTCAAATGATAATAAATATGGAAGGGCCCAGACCACTGCTGCTGGTACTACCCCGGGGCAGGAGGTCCTGGGTCTCTAAGAAAGCAGGATGAGCAAGCTATGGAGAACAAGCCAGTAAGAAGCATCCCTTTGTGGTCTCTGCTTCACTTCCTGCCTTGAATTCCTGCCAGGAATTTCCTTCTTGTTGGACTGTAAGTTGTAAGATGAAATAAACCCTTTCCTCCCCAGGTTGGCTTTGGTTTTGATGTTACCATGGTAATGGAAAACAAACTAGGACCGGAGTCTTCTGAATTGAGGTAGAAAGCTGGATTTCCAAAAGTAATCCAAAGTGATGGATGGTGTGTGCCTGTTCTTCCCAGCTTTCCAGGCAGATGGGAATAGGCAGGAAGATGATGAGGTCAACCTGGGTCACATAGGAGACCTCACAACAGAAACAAAGGGAGGTGAAGGAAGGGAAGGGAAGAAATCTAGAACTTAACAGGAGTTAATGACCTGGATCAGATGTGCCGTTTGCCAGTGCAGGTATAGATAGGTGCCACCGGGCTCATTGGTATAGACTGAGACTCCTGCCAGCCACGGTCTCTCCCTCTAAGAGTACAGGCCCTGCCAGCAAAACTACCTGCCAAGCACTCTGAGCTGCCTGGAACAAGGTACTGTGTAAACACCATCTTCATTATTGCTTCTAATCTTCAGATCCTGGGCTCTCTGTAAACACAGAGAAAGGAATGGGGCTGGGGACCTAGGAGCCAGGGCCTGGGAGCACCCCAGGCTGTTTCTTGCTACATGACTTTCCGAGGAGACGCTCTAAACCTCTGCAGTAAGCCTCGACAAGTCCAACGTGTCTTTAATAGGAGTTTCCTCTTCTGGAGCCGTAAATCGATTTTGATTTTTTCCCCCTTCAACAATCAGCTTTTGTTCTCTCCCAGCGGAGCTCTGCCACAGCCCTGGCCCTCTCTGCTTTGCTGAGCCTCCTATCTGGGCTCTCCAGAGCTTCTTGGACCTCTGCCTGCAACTCGCCTGCAGAGAAGCTTCTTAGGGCTGAGTCCTTACTTCAGCCCTCCTCTGTGGATCCAGAGGAGGACCCGGGCAGTGTGCACTCTTGGACTGTCTAAACAGAGTTCTACGAGGCCGAGGACACTGCTCTGAAAATCTGGTTGGCGAGGGTGTCAGCTTCAGGTGGGCTTTGCACTGTGACTGTGCTTCTTCTTTTTTTTTTCTTTTTCTTTTTCCAATTTGATACAAACTGGAGTCATTGGGAAAAGGGAGCCTCCATTGAGGAATTGGCCTGTGGTCATGTGTCTGGACATTTTCTTGATTGACGATTGATGTGGGCCCCAGACCACTGTGGGTGGTGGCATCCCTAGGCAGGTGGTCCTGCAGTGTCTAGGGAAACATCTGAGCGAGCCACTAAGTAGCGTTCCTTCCTGCCTTGGCCGTAACTTGTAAGCCAAATAAATCCTTTCCTCCCCGAGTTGCTTTTGTTCATGGTGTTTATCACAGCAATGGAAAGCAAGTGGATTATAATATAATAACATGGCTACACATTTAAAAATACCGTTCATATCACTACCCAAACAAACAAACAGCAAAAACCAAGCAACCCATGGCAGACAAGTTCTTCAAGATCAGCAGACCCAGAATTAGCTGTGGTGGCACATACCTCCGATCCTAACACTTGGGTGGCTGAGGCGGGAGTTTGAGGGAAGCCAGAGTTACATAGTGAGTTTCAAGGTAGTCTGGGCTATAGGGTAAAATCTTGTTCCCTAACCAATAACAACAAAAAAATCCAAACAACAACAAACAATACACAGATTCAGTATCTTTAACTACCTGGTAACAAGGAAGTGGGAAATGGAATGTTCCAGTAATTCTAGACTGAAAGAAAAATAAAGAAGATGTGAGAGGCATACTAAATGGCATATAATGTTTCCAATAAACCTATGGCAAAATATTATTTTAGATATCTGGAGAACTTTCCAGAAGCATTGGCTATCAGACGATTAATTCTGTTGGTGTCTTGATGTCACTGTGGTTAAATAACAAGGTAGTTCCTTCTTTTGAAATACCTGATGAAGTATTTAATTTAAAATGACTCGAGACCCCACTGCTTTAAAACAGCCCACCTTGGAAAGTGTGAGTGTAGATGGACAGGTGGGGAAGAGTCGGTGGCTATGGAGCTGGATAATTGGCCTCTCAAGGTTTGTTGTACTCTGTATTTGGGAATTTGGAAATTTTTTATTTAAAAATTTATCATCGAAGACAGCTATATGCTTTTAATTTTAAAGCATGGAAAATAGATTGTGATAAATGTACTCAGAGCACATTAGGTCTTTGCTTTCTGTAGAGTCGAGCAAAAACAGTTTTCTTGGAGTTATCTGATTTAGTCTCTTTGGAAAGGGGTTTCTATTTGCAAAGTCCGGCATATTTTATTTGAAGTTTAAAATAGGTATGTTTTAGGGTCTTTTAAAAGGCCTTGAAAAAAAATCTTTAAATTCAGTGATATCAGCAAAAGAGTTGGGAAAGGTTTCTTATTTTTTATTTTTATTTATTTATTTATTTTTGGTTTTTTTCTAGACAAGGTTTCTCTGTGGCTTTGGAGCCTGTGCTGGAACTAGCTCTTGTAGACCAGGCTGGTCTCGAACTCACAAAGAGCCACCTGCCTCTGCCTCCCAAGTGCTGGGATTAAAGGCGTGCGCCACCACCGCCCAGCCGGGAACGGTTTCTAATAGCCTGGACTGGGGAGATGGCCCAGAGGGTGAGAGCACTTGCTTTGCAAGCACAAGGACCTGAGTGCAAACCCCCAGTACCCATGTGGAAAGCTGTGCATGACTGCTTGTGTAACTGCAGGATCTGAGGTCGGAGCCAGCAGGGCCTGGGAGCTTGCTGGTCAGGCAACCTAGCAGAAGTGACAGGCTCTAGAGAGAGACCTTGTCTCACTGTGAAGAACGAGAGAGGACAACTGATGTCCTCCTTTGCCCTCTGTGTACATGTGATTGGTGTGCGTGAGCACATATACATCATGCTCACCCACATGGATGTACTAAACACACACACACACACACACAGACCCAGACATAATCACACACATAGACATAAGGACAACCCACAAGTGTAAAGACAACACACACACACACACAATGACACAGACATAATCATACACACACAGACACATAGACACACACAGACACAGACATAAAGACAACACACACACAATGACACAGACATAATCATACACACACAGACACATAGACACACACAGACACAGACATAAAGACAACACAGAAGCGTAAAGACAACACACACACAATGACACAGACATAATCACACACACACACAGACACATAGACACACACAGACACAGACATGAAGACAACACACACAGGCACACACGGGGGGAAGGGGAGATTTACAATATCTCTTATTGCCAAAGCTATTATTTCTTCCGTGTTGCCTTTTTTATTACACTGGTGGTGAACAACTACTTTTTGTGTTATTAGACACCCCAGCTCTTCCCAGATTTTTCCATTAGAAGAAAATGGTCTGCCTATATTCAGGTCCTTCGTCCCCCTGCCTCAGACAGGCTCTTACTGTGCAATCCATCCTGGCCTCAAACATGTCTTTCTGAGTCTGGCATGTTTTGCTTAGCATAAAGATCTCCAGTCCAATCCAACATGCTTGTTTGCTTTTCTAAGTGGTGGAACAGGTCAGTTTTCTGCAACATCCTTCCAAGTGGCACCAACCCCAGGACCCTTTAGGTCAAGGAATCATGAATTGTATATGAATGGTGCCCATAAAACCTGGATCTTCTTGACATTAAAAAAATAACTTGGGGCAATATGGTTTTTCTTTTTTCTCTATCAAAAATCAACCAAGCAGAACAGCTTGGTTCTGTGGAGCATGTATAAACATGGTGTGGTTCCTGACTTTAATTGGCTCATGGATTTTGCTAAAAAGGCCAGGTGGAGCCATAGAAGGTTCACAAAGGGTGGGAGGTACGGTAGAGTGTTTCTGAAGGATGTTAGAGTTCAGAATCAAGTTGAGACTTAGTTCTTTCTTTAGGTTTGTGACCTGATATCTGTTATATAACTGCTGAGCTGTAAGACCTGTCATCGTAATGACACCAAAGCGCAGAGTTCCTTTGTGTTGCTTTCAGGAAGTTAGTAGAAAAATAATGTAAGACATATGAGAGCAAAGGCAGCAGAAAATTACAGCAGACTCCGAAGAGGTCACTTCTGCCCAAGCTTCTGGAACACTGCCACTTGAGTTCCAGAGGCAACAGCGCCCTCTAGCCAGGCACCCTGAAACTACAACTCTTGCTTTTTGTCTCTCTCCCTCCTTCTCTCCCTCCCTCCTTCCTTTCTTACTTCCTTCCATCCTTCCTTCTTTCCTTTATTCCTTTCTCTATTTTTGGAGACAGGGTTTCTCTGTGTAATAGTCCTGGCTGTCCTGGAACTCACTCTGTAGACCAGGCTGGCCTTGAACTCACAGAGTTCAAGCCTGTTTCTGCCTCCTGAGTGCTGGATGTAAAGGCATGTGCCACCACTGTCTGGTAACAACACTTTTTTGAGCCTGTGTGTGTGTGCGCATGCTGTGTGCATGTGTGTAGGCCAGAGGACAGCCTCAGGTGTCATCCTTAGGTTCATTTACCTTTTGTTATTACAGTTTTCTAATTTATGTTTAGTGTGTTTGTGTGGGGGGGGCAGGAGCACATGTAGGAGTGTGCCAATGTTACAGCACACATGTTTAGAGGTCAGGGGAGCCCAGAGATTGAATTCAGGTCATTTAGGTCATCAGGGTTGGAGGCAAGTGCCTTTCCCATCTTACTGGCCCCACCTCTTTTTGAGACAATGTCTCTCAATAAACTAGAACTTGCCAAATAGACTAGGCTGCTTGGCAAGTGAGTCCCGGAGATCCCCTGGTCTTGCTCCCCCAGTTCAGGACTACAAGGATGTGCCACCATACCTGTCTCTGGCTTATAAAACCAGCAAAACGCATGGACTCTTGGGAAGTGTATGTCGGCTTCTGGGAAATGTCTACTGGCAGAGTAGATGAACATAGACACTGAGCCTTCTCCTAAGGTCATCCCTGGTCCGCCCCCGTCCCCGCCTCTGCCACTGCGTCTTCCAGCTCTATGCTGCACTAGTCACTGGTCACTGTCTTCCAGCGGTGTCCTTTCCGAGTCTGCCAGAAGTACAGCTAATACCAAAGTACCTTTGCTAGTTCCTTACAAATTGCCCAGATTGCCATGGAAACCAAGGGGAAATGGTAGAGCCCTGAGGAGGAGGTATCCTTTGCTTAATTGCTGATGAAGATGTGTGAGTGGGAAGTAAACTTCAGGTCTGGGAAAATGAGGATCTGTTCACAAAGAGGAAATGGAAGAGTAGGGAATGACACCCTGGGGCTGGACCCCAAACAGCATGGCTGCAAACCTTGGCTCTTTGGATGCATTTCGATGATAGAGTTTAATGAACAAGACTGTCAGATTCCTGCTAGAGTGGGGGAAAAAAGCTCAGGTTACAGTGAGTATTAAGAGATTAAAGGGAGCCTCTGGGCGGGGGACAGGGTACACAGAATGGTCAGTGCACAGCTTCTTGGCTCCATTTTAAATCTCTTTAAATGTATTACTTGTAGTTTCTTCAAGGATTAGACCAGAATATAAAGTGTTTCCTAAACTTTAGAGAACTTAGTCGGTTCATATTTATTTCCCGCCTGGCTATTGAGAAAACACCCTCCCCGCCCCCTGGGTATCTGACTAGAGCACAAACTGAATGGCACTCTAACACTTGAAGCACCTTTACTCCTTAACCCTCACTTAAAGCTTAACCATGTGGCAGAGAACAAAATTAAACTCTATCTGAAAACCATACTTTTGTTCAAAATGTTCTGGGTAAAGACTACAGGCCTTTAGAATTAATTTCTGTAGAAACTCTGGCAAAAAAGCAATTTGCAAAAGCTGTAGGTTATTAAGGCTTGACAAGGAAAGTGCTATTGTATACAATTTCAAGACACACCTAATTGTCACTGTCTAGTCACAGAGCTAGTGAGAGAGTGACCTTAACTCTTCTTGAAGATTAAGAGGAGACTAAAACGAAATGCAGTAGTCATCGAGATGGGTTGGTGCTCTGTGTTATTATGATGGTGTTATTTCCAGTCACTAGCCGAGCCCAGACTGTGTTATGACTCATTCCCCCACTGCGAAGGGCTCTTGACCCGACAGCAAGACTCAGAGTGGAAAGCAGCTCCGGATCTCCTCAGGCCTGAAGATAATTGGTACTAGGAAAAGACCACTCACTTGAAATCTGCTCAATGTGGGATCCACATGTCATGGCAAACAAAATAAGACATGGTTGATAGGTATAGTTTCTGGAAGCCAAAATGAAAAGAAAAATGAATTTATTACTTGTTTTAACTGTGAGCAAAGTCCTTCATTTCTTTTAATTTTTGTGTACATGTGTGCTTGTGTATATAAGCTCTAGCATGTGGATGCCTACAGAAACTAGAAGACCATGCTGGATCCTCTAGCCTTGGAGTGGCTTAAGCCCTTAGGTGGCTCTAAGATGCTGGGAACTGGGCAACAAGCACTCTGGGAACTGGTCAGCTGCTGAGAACTGTTGGGAACTGGGCAACAACTGCTGAGCCATCTCTCCAGCCCCAAAAAAGTGTTTTTAAAATGACAGTTGTATTCTAGATCATTTATCCAATCAAAACAATCAGGCTTTATCTGAAGGACAAGGAAGCCTCTGGTGGTCCTCCTTGGGATTTGCGCCTGGGGGTCCTTTCACATTCTCACCCTGGACTTAGCCCTGCGGTGGCATTGATAGGAGAACATGAATTTACATGAGGCATGCGCAGGCTTGCTGAGTCTTTGCACACTGAGACTTCTCTTCTGGAAATGCTTTTCTCTTTCTCCTCTTTCCCTTCCCCCTCACATTCAGCCTTCTCCTCCCACTCATTGTCTTTTTGCCATTGTTGATATTGTTTGAGACAGGTCTGACTACGTAGTCCTGACTGACTTGGAACTCACTATGTGGACTAGGCTGGCTTTGATCCTAGAGATCATTCTACCCGATTTCTGAGTGCTGGGATTAAAGGAGTGTGCTACCACACCCAGATTCCTCCTCTTCATTTTGTCTTTAACTTCTCCCTCCTCCTTCTTTTTGTTCTCCTTCAATATGGTCTCACTATGTGTCCCAGGCTGCCCTTGAACTCAAGATCCCTTTTCCTTACCTTACCAAGTGCTGTGACTACAGATGCATGCCTTCATGCCTGACCCAGAATGGTTCGTTAGGGAGTCTGTCTTCCATGTTATGAGAAGCCATGTAGAGAATCCTACTTGGAGAACCAAGAACTGCTTTATCAGCATACCTTAATGTCTAGTCATGCGTGTGAGCCCATTTGGGACAGCCTAGATATCCCAGCTTTAAG
>JAQHUG010000292.1:1756142-1767670 GCA_028555095.1 Dicrostonyx torquatus
TCTATCTATCTATCTACTTACCTACCTATCTATGTACCCCATGTTTTTGTTATCCAGATCTCTGTTGATGGGTACCTAGGCTGGTTCCATAACTTAGCTACTTTGAACAGTACTGTAGTGAGCACTGATGTTCAAGTGTCTCTGTGATATATTGATTTGGAGACTCTCACATTAAGTACCCAAGAGTAGTAACCTGGGTCATATGGGTAGATTTGTTTTAGTTTTTTCCCCCAGGAAACTCTGTATTGGTTTCCACAGTGGTTTGACTGGGTTACCTTCCCATTAGCAGTGCCCACGGGTTCCTTTTGTCCAGCTGTGCATGCACTTCAATGACTGTATTGTCAGAGGCTGTTGACCAGTTTTTCAAGACATTCACTACCAAGTAAAGGCTATGGTTTCATAGCCTATTTTTAGCCATACCAGTTTGACTAATGAGGAAAGTATCTCTACATTATTCTTAATTGTATCTCCAGGGCCTGGAACCAAGCCCTGATCTACAAGTTGAGAGATAAAAACTTAAAAGTTATTTGTTTGAAATAGAAATGTTGAATGATGAATGGGAGGGTCAAAGTGCTCAGCCTGTGCCAACTATTTCCATTTGATATTTAAAAAATTGAACAAGGAGATGTTAGGAATTTGGTTTGATGGGCTCAAAATGATAGCAGGCGCTCTCAGAACTTCATGTTGCCTCCTGGAAAGCCCAGCCATTCTTGTTTCCATTTGACAGTATGAAAAGGCTTTGACAGTATTGTTGCCCTGACTGATGAGCGCAAGCTCCAAAGTGCTGACAGTGGTCGACAGAACAGTAAACAGGCACTTGTCAAGCCCAAACCTTGATCATTTTTTTGTACCAAATGCAAATGTTTAAATATCAAAGATTTTTGGTGGTTTTAGCTGGAGCTTTCGTTCATTGGGTGCAGTGCTTGTCTGGCATGTATAAGTTTGCAGGCTCAATCATTAGTCCCCTAAAAAAAAAAGGAAAAATAAAAGATTATGTTATCCAGATACTTTTGTCGTTGTTGTTATCCTCTCTTGAAAGTATAGACTTGTGGACTCAGCAGCAGACAGTCACTTAGCCATTAGATGAATTTGTAATGACAACAGACAATCATTATATGCACGAAACAGTCTCCTGAAGATGTATTAATAATATGCAGGGGAAGAAATATGCATGAGTTGCTCTGCATTCCCATAACATTCCTTTTGGAGAACAGGACTCCATTGGAAGATTCACATATGAAGTTACCTCTTAGGAAGGAGGCCCCATTTGGGAGCTGGGAGACCTCAGGCAGGGAGTCCTAACCTCAAGTCCCGTTCCCAGCATCCCCATTGCCTATAGTTATGTGACCCAGGCAGGCATTGGACCTCTGGGGATTCCAGCTTCTTTATCTGTGAAATAACTCTGGCTTCCTGCCTCTGAAGGATACCAGAAGGAAGAATGAGTCGAGGTTTACACTACATACAGGGAACTTTCCAGAAAGGCCCTGCAGGGCTAGGAAATATGATACAATAAAATAGGAAGAATGTCCCCCCTTTTTGTTTGTTTTTCTCTGTTTAGGCTCTATGAGTCACCAGTCTGTACACAGATTAAGACATCAGAAAAACAAAAAAGAAGGTTCTGAACTTAGGTCAAGTAGGATAATTCTTACACATAACTGCTGGGTTTTATTTATGTGTTCTCTTGTTCTCTCTCTCTGATGGGAAGGGATTTGGAAAGTAGACAACTTGGTTGCTACCAGGGAAAGTAGATGGCTCTGCCCTGTATTTAGATAGTAGCAGAGGTGCGGGATGGGTCAATACGCCATTATTGTCTTTCTAACAACTGGCTTACAGTGGGGCTGAGTTTGCTCTATGGACTAAGACCACAATTGCAGCTATGGGACTGGAGAGAAAGTCAGTTAATAAAGTGCTCGCCTCCCAAGCATGAGGACCTGAGTTCCCATGTCAAAATATAAAAGGCTGGATGTGGCAGTGCACACTTGGAATCCCAGAGCCAAGGTTGGGGTAGGTAGGCTACTTGGTGAGTTCCAGGCCAGGAACTCCTAACACACACATACACACATACACACACACACACACACACACACGGTGAATGACAGTTGGGATTGTCCTCTGGCACCCATATGCATACACACAAGTGTGCATGCATGTATACACACATGCATACACATAAACACATACACAGAGAACAAATTTTAGCTTTATTCTTTACTAGTCATGGGTTTCTTTCCTTTACTGAGTCATGGGGGCAGGAGTACAGTTGCAGGGCTCTTGTGTTTGTTCCAGAAGTGATACACATACACTGTTCAGCTCATGGGGCATGCCGATCTCAGTGACTAGTGTAATGGCTTTAGTTTCTCTCTCACTACCTGGGGGGACCCAGGGCAGTGCTTACACCAGAGCTCTGAGTTTTGTCATATGTGAACTTCTGGAGAGCAATGATGTAACCCTTCTGCACTTGACCCCTCATCTATCTGAGAAGGTGACAGACCTAAATCTACTTGCCAGATAGATCTATCGACTATAATCCAGTGTGATAAAGAGCCTATGTCTTTTAAAGATCTTTTATTGTAACTGTATGAAGAAAATATATAGAAATTTATTTATGAAACAAAATTAATAACCATGTAACTATCACCAAGATTATGGCAGAGACCATTCCAATCTCCTATGTGCCCCCAGATTATCACACTCTTCTTTCACAGATAGTGTGCATGCTGTAAGTGAAGCTGTGCTTTTGTTTCTGGGCCTCCCAGACCTGAATAATCACACAGAAACTATATTAATTACAACACTGTTTGGCTGATGGCTCAGGCATATTTCTAGCTCTTCCATCTGAAATTAACTACTTCTAATAATCTGTGTATGACCACGAGGCTGTGGCTTACCGTTAAGTTTCTGGCATCCTTCTCTTTCAGCGGCTACATGGCATCTCCCTGACTCCACCTTCTTTCTCCCTGCATTCAGTTTAGCTTTCCTGCCTACTGTATTCTGACCTGCCATAGGTCAAAGCAGCTTCTTTATTAACCAATGGTAATAAAACATAGTCACAGCATATGGAGGGGTATCTCACATCATCTTTTTTTTGAATGCTTGAAAATGTGACATGCTATTCAAACATGCAAGTGTATAACAATTTATTTACCATCCCTGAATAATGGCAGTTTGAGTTCTTGCATACACTATGTTAAGCTCTTGACTAAATGTCTCCTTTGTTCTCCTGATATAATTGTTGGGTTTTCACAATCACAATCCAAAATATGCAAAGAATACAAGAAATTGATCATCGAAAGGACAAATAATCCAATTAAAAAAAAATGGGTAACAAACCTAAACAGAGAACTCTTAACAGAGGAATCTAAAAATGGCTGTAAGACATTTAAGGAAATGCTCAACATCCTCAGCCATAAGAGAAACGCAAATCAAAACAACTCGGAGATTCCATCTTACACCTGCAAGAATGGCCAAGATCAAAAACACTGATGACAACTTATGCTAGCGAGGTTGTGGGGTAAAGGGAACACTTCTACATTGTTGGTGGGAGTGCAAGCTGGTATAGCACCCTTGGATATCAGTATGGCGGTTTCTCAGAAAATTAGGAAACAACCTTCCTCGAGACCAAGCAATACCACTTTTTGGTATATACCCAAAGTATACTCAATCATACCACAAGAACATGTGCTCAGCTATGTTCATAGCAGCATTGTTTGTAATAGCCTGAATGTGGAAACAACCCAAATGCCCCCGACTGAAGAATGGATAAGGAAAATGTGGTACATCTACAAAATGGAGCATTACACAGCAGAAAAAAAAAATTAGTGACATCTTTGAAATTTGCAGGCAAATGGATGGATCTAGAAAACATCATATTGAGTGAGGTAACCCAGACCCAGAAAGACAAATGTAATATGTACTCACTCATAAGTGGCTTTAGACATAAAGCAAAGAAAACCAGCCTACAATTCACAATCCCAGAGAACCTAGACAACAAAGAGGACCCTAAGAGACCCATACATCTAATCTACATGGGAAGTAGAAAAAGCAAGATCTCCTGAGTAATTTGGGAGCATGGGGACCATGGGAGAGGGTAGAAGGGGAGGGGAGAGGAAGGAAGAGGAGGGGAGAAAAACATATAGCTCAATAAAAACAATACAAAGGGGACTGTTAGTAATTATGTGTGCAAACCCATCCTCTATAGATGCCATTTAGTTTCTTTACCTTGTGCTTGCTCTGAGCCCATCAACAGAGTGGCCTTGTGGAAAGGAGGTAGGGCATTTATTGGTTCAGCACTTCCCTCATTAAGGCTGGCCTGGTGAATTACTGTCGAGAACTTAATGCGTCAAAAAGAGACCAATACCGACCCCGTGACAATGCATCATTCACCTGGGGAGCCAGTCAGCCACCTGGTTGGTTATACTGAAATTTTTCCATCTTAGAAGGGACAGAGGTTAGTTCTCAGTAGATTAGCTTCTGGATATGAATTGGCTTTCCCTGTCCACATTTCTGCCAGCAGCAACATCAACAGCCTCCCACAACACCCTGTCTGTTACGGCATTTCCCAAAGGATCAGTTTTGACCAGTGAGCCCTCTTTCTCCTGTCACAGCAATGGGCTCATGGTCACAAAATCAACTGGTTTTACCGTGTGTGCCATTACCTGGAAGCACCCAAGCACATTCTGAAAGGTGTGACGGACTAAGAAGGCCTCACTTCTGGGGTCAGTGAGCAGCCAAGGCCCTGATGTGGTGGAGCGTCACCTTTGTCTTACGGCCACAGTTGATGGGTTTGGAACCAATGGGCAGAAGCGGCTTGCCTCACTATAAAACTCAGTAATTCATGGAATTTTTGTTTCTTTGTAACTATTTGGACTATGCTTATTTTGAGGTCGTGTTCTCTAAAGATCAGCAGGTCACCAGGGGACATAGCAGCAGCCCCACCAGGAAGAAAAACCAAATGAGCGAGGCTCTCTGCCAGATCCCATAGAGGAGAAAAAACTGACCTGCCTGGAGAATCCACAAGAAGGACAACCTCTGGAAAGGGTTTCAGGAAAACACGTTTCAGGGAATAATGGAAGAGCTTTGATTCGGTCAAGCTTCTATGAGAAGAGAGGAAATAGCCAGGCCTTCAACTGTTTATTTACTGACTTGTCTAAATGGAAAGAAAAGGCTTTAAGGTTAGGAGAAGCAGACAAATGTTTTCCAGCCAGGCCCCAGAGTTACTGGGAGATGAAAATTAAAGGAAAAGCCTTTAAATGATCATGTCTGCATAAGTTATAACATAGGACTATACTAGAATGGGGCTCTGAATAGCGTGAGCATCAGGTCGGTGTCACGCTCACCAAATCCTTCCTGAGAGTGATGTTGAGTTCTTACGAACTCTGCTAGTGTTTCTGAGTAGCTGTGTCCAAAGCCCTGAGAAAAGCAATTTGCAGGAAGAATTGTTTTGATTCACAGTTTTAGAGATTGCAGCCTACGGTTCATGGTGAGGCAGAACAATATTGTGGTAGAGGATATGGTGGAAGAGTTGTTTGTCTCAATGTGGACAGGAAATAGAGAGAGTGATACAGGAATGGTCCTGGAATGAAATATGTTCCCAAGGGACTGTGCCCCCTCTCCCCCAGGATCCTACTTTCTCCACTGAGGTCTTAATGTTTCTATGACCACCCCAAATGACACAGCCAGCTCGGGACAAAGCAGTCCACACATGAGCTTGTGGGGCACGCTCCATCTGCAAACTCCAGCATTAACCATATACTTGACAGAGATGCTAAGGAAAGGACCACTTGTGCCTTGAAATCACCATCTATTTTTGCCCCTATGCTAGCGTTGACTTTGAGTGAGTAGTCCTCAGGAAACTGATTCACAGGGTTTGACTCCTGGCTCAGTCGCTTCTAGCTCCTGTGTATTTGGTAAGTCAGTTAACCTCCCTGTGTCTCAATGTCCTCATCTATAAAAAGACAGAAGGTCTAGGGAGATGGCTCAGTGAGTAAAGCCCTCGTGTGCAAATGTGTGCACCTGAGTTTGGATTCCCAGAGCCCACATAAAAACCTGGAATCCCAATGATCCTATGGGAGATGGGACATGGAGACAGGAGAATCCTGGGAGCTCATGGGCCGGCTAGCCTGGTAGACACAGTGGCCGACAGTAAAGAGATCCTGTCTTATACAAGGTGGAAGGTGAAGACTGACACCCAAAGCTCTCCTATGACCTCCACATGGGCACCATGGCACTTGTGTGCTCATAATCATACACCACATGTGTAGGAGAGCACCCATGCACACACACACACACACACACACACACACACACACAGATTTTTAAGAATGAGGACAACAATAGTAATATCCATTCTGGAATGTTGCTTAACAATTGTATCAAGATAAAATATGCAAACCCCGTACAATAGTCCGTGGCTCATAGTTAGTGACTCTTATCACTGGGATCTGACAATGCTTGCTCTGTTTGCCAGGAATATAAATTATGTCATGCTCCTCTTCTTTCTCAAGCAAACATGCAGGACACCTGCTGAACAACTGCTGTATCTACTCTATGTGTTTCCCTCCTCACTCCCCATTTGTGTATCAAAGCTCTGTCCTGCCCCTCTGTGTGACTATGTTTGGAAATAAGGTCTTTATGGGGGTAACTAAGGCTAGATGAGTTGATAAAGGTGGGGTCCTAGGCCACTGGATTTGTAAGAGGAAGACAGAAGGACATAAAGAGAAGACCACCTCTTGCTGTAAGAATACAAGGTGACTACTTACACACACCTCAGGGACAAAGGTTTTACCAGACACCAGTCTTGGCATCTGGACACTGAATTTTTAGTTTCCAGAACTAGGGACAATAAATAATAATAATAATAAATAATAAATCTCGGCTGGGTAACCTCCAGCCTGTGGTATTTCATTAATGACATCAGAGCAGGTTCATAAGTAACCCTGTCAAAGTTCATAGTTTAAATGTCCAGTGAGAGACAATGGGACTGCGCTGATAAGCAGCATGACGTCACTTCCCCACTCATTGTGTGAAAGTCTGGTATTTCCCATGGCAGGTAACTGCAGAGAGTCGTTTATCATCTGTGTACTTGGCACTGCTGTCTTCTGGATTTACTTTGACTATTAAGATTTTCCTGCAGAATTTGTTGAGGTCTCACTGAGCATAGTGGCACACACTTGAAATTCTTGCCTGAAGGCAGTTGAGGGCTACATAGCAAGATTTGCTCCCCTCCCCCAAATGGATACTGGTTGAGGTCTTAGGCTGAATACTTGACATGTGAACATTCACAGCCTGTGAAGGGTCTCTTTCTTACACTTCCTTCTGCTTTGGGGCTTCCACAAGGTTTGTGCAAATCAACCCTGATTGGCTCACTAGCAAGAGTCTGCACTAAGGTGACCCTCATGTTATCAGAGCCCTTCAAGTCCTTCAACTGGATAATGATGCTTGGAGTTCCTTTCGTTGTCTGAAAATGCCCCAAATTTTCCCTCAGGTTTCTTCCTTTTAAGTTCCTTCTGCATGGGTTGGGCTTGTTTGCAAGAGCTGCCTGCCAAAACCTGCATCCATCTCAAGGCTTCACAAAAGGAACCATCCAATCAAAGTTTCAGGACTCTCTGGAAGATCTGGGGGCCTAGCAAGGTGAGATCCAGTCTTTAAGTTTTCATTTCCACACTGTAGATTCTCTTCTAGATTTTCTTCGGAACTCTCTTCTTCCTTGAATAGTTCAGCTAGGTTTCGCTTCCAGACCTGCAAAGCCCCAATTGAGATGCTACTGACAGTCTTCCATTTCATGGTAATTTTGCTTATAAACCTGTTCTTAAAATGCATTAGATACTATGATATATAGGTAACATCCATAAAGTGATTATGTGGCCAAAATATTTACAAATAGGTATTCTTTGTTTGTTTGTTTTTTGTTTTTTTGAGACAGAGTTTCTCTGTAGCTTTTTGGAGTCTGTCTTAGAATTAACTCTTGTAGACCAGGCTGGCCTCAAACTCACCCTGCCTCTGTCTGAGATTAAAGGCATGTGCCACCACTGCCTGGCTACAAATAGGGAAATAGTTTCTTTCTCTCTCTTTCTTTCTTCCTTCCTTCCTTCCTTCCTTCCTTCCTTCCTTCCTTCCTTCCTTCCTTTCTTTCTTTCTTTCTTTCTGAGACAGTTTCTTCAGCCCATGCTAGACTCAAACTCCCTATGAAGCCTCCTGAAAGCTCTGATCCTCCTGCCTCTGTCTCCAGCTACTGGGTGTCTCCAGCTACACGGGTATAACCATGCCCAGCTGATGGAGTTCTGGGAACTCAAATCTTCTAACTGAGACACACCCTTGGCCCTCTTGGGATTTATTCTTATTACACTAAGAATAGTAATGGCAGTGGAGGGCGAGAGCCTTTGAGGGTTTTGGTCTCCATTCTACCCACTAACTAGGGAAAAGCTGATTTGAATTTATTGATTTGCTTACCAAGTGTAGAACTTTCAGAATCTGGGGTTGTATAAATCAGTTAACTTAAAAAAAAATCCTGGAACAACGGCTTTTCAAATCTTTATGGGGACTCTTTGGATAGCATTATTACAGAAAAATCAGTGTGTGTGTGTGTGTGTGTGTGTGTGTGTGTGTATGATAGAGAAGGATGAGGGGGGAGGGAGTAGGGGCGAAGAGGAGGGAGAGGATATAGGGAGATGAGGGGGAGAAGAACGGAGAGAAAGGGAGGGAAGGAGAGAAAGAAAGAGAGGAGGCGATATTATTCCACATGAAGTTCGGGAAAGACAAAATCAGATTTGGTATAAATCGTGTAAATTGAGAGCAGTAGCCTTGGGACACTTGCATAGGGAACAGCTATTTACGTCGGGCAAGCTCTGATCTAGCCCATAGAGATGCACTACAAACCAGTTGGGTCCGGCGTGCGGTCAAGACTCAGTTCACTTGTCCCGCCGCCACCCGGGAGTCCCAGGACGCCTGGGTCGGTACCCTCCTCCGGGAGCCCTGCAAGGCCGGGTTGCAGAGCAGATTCCCCGCCCCTGCCGCCGTCCACGCCCCAGTCCCCGCCCGTCCCGTCGCGTCCTCGCGACTCTTCTTAAGCGTGGAGGGGCGAAGGCCGGGACATGGTGATCTGGCCACAGAGCAACCAGCTCCACGGAGCTCGCACAGCCGAGCGCCCAGGCCGTGGTTCCCGGGGGCTGGCAGGCGCTGCGGGCTCCCCGCCTTCCCCGGCACCCGAGCGGGCCATGCGCCCGGGCTAGAGCGTAGCCATCGGCATGCCGCTCCCGCTGCTGCTCGCCGCGCTCTGCCTCGCCGCCTGCCCGGCGCCCGCGCGCGCCTGCCAGCTGCCGTCGGAGTGGCGACCCTTGAGCGAGGGCTGCCGAGCAGAGCTGGCCGAGACCATCGTGTATGCCAAGGTGCTGGCGCTGCACCCTGAGGTGCCCGGCCTCTACAACTACCTGCCGTGGCAGTACCAAGCTGGAGAGGGAGGGCTCTTCTATTCCGCCGAGGTGGAGATGCTGTGTGACCAGGCGTGGGGCAGTATGCTGGAGGTGCCCGCCGGCTCCCGGCTCAATCTTACAGGTCTGGGCTACTTCTCCTGTCACTCCCACACGGTGGTCCAGGACTACTCCTATTTCTTCTTTGTCAGGTGAGCCTGGCCCCTCTGTGGGCTACCTGCAGCAGGTCAGAAGCGCCCGGGGCCCGATTTTTGCCAAAGTAGAACGTACTTTAGACTCTTTGCATTCTCTCTTGCTGTGTCCTCAATGAAGATCCTGACCACCCTTGGCAGAGGATGAGATTCAGAGACGATTTTGGAGTCATGTGCACAGAAGGGTGTTAAAGGCAAGAAGGTTAAAGTACCTTTGTTTATGAGACAGGGTTTTGTTCCTTTACCTGAGTGATCTTCCTGCCTCGGCTTCTGAGTGCTGGGATTACCGGCTCATGCTACCACACACAGCTATAAAAGTGTTTTCCAAACATCCATTTCATGTATTGGAAGATGGCCTTTGGGATCAGTTGTTGGGATTCTGGCTTTGAACTTCTCAAGTGTGAGTTTTGAGCCAAACATTTCTCTCAGAGTCCAGCTCTCACACCGTTCCCCTCCACCAATTCCCATCTGGCTAAAAGAGAGAAGCAGATACTGATTGCCGCACGTGAAGCTCCCGGGAAAGTCCTGTTGTTTAACGTGCATCCGCTCTCTCTTTTCTACCCACTGCAGTGCCAGAAGGCAGCCTTGCTGTCTTGTTCCTCTCGCATACCGCCTGCCAGGTAATTCACATTAGCAGAGCTTTAGGGGACAGGTAAAAACTCCAGGTCACTGTTTTGAAGAGTGCAGAGGGGCACCAGGCAGCTGGTCCCTTGTAAACAGTATCAGTCTTGCGACGTTCCACGGAGGCTGGCCTAAGATCAGCAGCAAATGTATGTCCCTAAATTCAGTTCATTTTTATTGACTACTGAATTCTACCTAAATCACAGGTAGAAAACAGCAGGTGGCTCCTCAAGTTCATGGTTATAAATCAATTAAGATGGGTATAGAACAATGGCGCGAGACATGGGCATAGAATCTTAGCCAGGTTTTAGAACAGTTGGTGATTCAATCCAAAGCTGTATGATCAGCGACCGTCGCAGTTTTGCCCATTGTAAAACAGCACCGAGGCTCTAGGGAATGATTCTGAGCAGGGGTTTCAGATTCGTTCTGGAATCTCTGAGAAAGAAAACAGTAAGTTCCGCAGAGGGATGTCCCGAAGCTCGGGGCCACATGTGCTTTCCATATTGAAGGCAGACTAAGTTTAGAATGCGGGTTCTGCTTTGTGTTGGCTTGAGTAGCTTAGCCAGATTAGGTTGATTTTTTTTTTAATTGTCTGGAAAGTATAGTTTCTAAATAAAGTCAGCCAGGGCTATGTGAGTGCCTTTCTTGATCCAGAAATCCAACTCAGTCTTTTCATGTTTTTATTTAGGGAAAACACTGAGAGCCCAACTAAAACACAACTTGACAGTGCTTTATTTTCCACTGGATAAAAGCTCAAGAACTGAGCAGACAGGGTTGGATTTCTTTTTTTTTTCCTTTTAAATCACAAAGTGGTCCAGTGACTGCGCAGTGGTCAGTCAATGTTGTCATCTTTTGCGACGACGACATAATCACAGAGAATTAAGACAGACCAGCAGTCACACGGTACTGTGACAGGTTGTCTTTTCCAGGGGTTTTGTGCCTTGAAGCAGGCTAATACCTTCATACAACGCACCCCTCCTCGGTTGTTCTGGCTTCTCCCCCGTCTCTTGCCCACTCACTGTGGCTGGCACACTTCAGAGGTCTCGTTCCTTTACTGTGTGGCTCTGTACACTTGGGCAGACAGCTGTGGTGGTGCATGGCGCAAAGACGTTCACCTCATGGCAAAGAGGAAGCAGAGAAGGAATACAGGAAGGCCATGGTGGGATATAGATCCCAAGGCATCCTCCCAGTGACTTATTTCCTTTGGAAACTTCAACAGCCTCCCACCCTAGTTGGTTACCAAGGTTGAACACATGAAACTGAGAGGTGGGGGAACATTCCAAATTCAAAC
>JAQHUG010000292.1:1770451-1782848 GCA_028555095.1 Dicrostonyx torquatus
GAGAAACAGAGAGGGGGGGCGAAGGGGAGAAGTAAGGAGAATGGAACTAGGCAGAAGCTGCCTCTTGAGGGGAGAGGCAGAAAAGAGAAGGGACTCAGGCTAGAAGCTGAAGATCAGCTTTCCTCTGCAGATGGGGAAGGGAGTGGGTGTGGCTTGTCTCTTAAAGGGACAGAGCAGAACATTACAATCATACCATAAGGAAAGTTGAGAACCACTGCTCTAAGGTTTTGTCTTGGAAGACCAGGAAATGAAATAAGAGAACTCCCAGAGCTAACTAACATTCCATGCTTAATTTTTTCGATTTATTTTATGTGTGTGGATTTTTTTTTGGCCTGCATGTATGTATGTATGTATACCACACACATGCTTTGTACCTGGGGAAGTTAGAAGAGGGTGCTGATCCCCAGGAACTGGAGTTGTGGATGGTTGTGAGCTGCCATGTCAGCCCTGGGGAGTAAAACCTAGGACCTCTGGAACAGCAGCAAGAGCTTTTCCCTGCTGAACCACCTCTCCAGCCCCCATGATTTTTAAATTCCATGATTTTAAAAGTGCTATTCCCTTTAAGACTTACAGGGTAGATAGACCAAGTGTCTGTAGTAAAGGGTAAGATTACTTTGACTGCGGAAATGTAAAGAAATCTTCCAATCTGAGCTAAATGCCAGTTAGGGGGACACTTTAGGGGTTATCACTTTCTCCAAACAATGGCAGTACCACAATGACACATTGAGATAGAATGATTGAGTCAGATCAGGCCTGTGTGTTGTTGGTCCATCACCCTCTATCCAAAATAGATTTGAAGTTAAGTGACTTCCAGAGACAGGTCTGATGTGGATGTCAAATCCAGCAGTGACCCTATTTTATGGTTTAAAGACTCACCCTGCTTGTGTCTGGTGGTTCCTTCCTTTCTCTTTGTGTGTGGAGGGTTTGAGAGGCATCATTTGTCTTTGCTGGTGGCTTAGTCTAGGGTAGCTGCCTTGTTCTATAAATATCATCATCTTCAGTCCCAGGGCCCCGGCCCCCAGAACCTTTCTCTTACTCTCACAGAGAAGCTGTTCCTGTGAAAGACAAGGTTGTCCAGACAAAAGTTATCCATCCATTTGTTCCCATTGTCAAGAGCTTCCTGCCTGAGATCTGTCCTGCTGACGTCAGTCTAGTCTCCTTGTCTGTCTTCCCTGCTTTCTGAGACTTTGCCCTACGTTTTGTTATAGCACTGTACTGAGAACATGCTTCGTTTCCTCCTCTTCCCCTCTTCCCTGTTTGTGTGTGCAGATACATGTGTGTACTGGTGCATTTGCATATGTGTATGCAGATATATGGAGGCCAGAAGACTTCTGGGTTTGTTCCTTAGGCCCAGTGTTAGTTTTCTCTTGCAATATTGACACATACCATGACTGGGGCAATTTATGAAGAAATAATTGAGCTTCCCGTTCCAGAGGGTTAGAGTCCACGATGGTGAGACAAAGGATGGTGGGGAGAACAGCTGATGGTTATTTTGATACGAAAGCAGGAGACTGAGAGAAATGGAAATGGTCCCAATCTTTTGAAACTTACCCCTACCCCTAGTGATACACTTCCTCCAACAAAATCACACCTCTTGATCCTTTAAAACGTACCCATCAGCTGGGAACCAAGTATTCAAACATGTGAGCCAGTGGGGAATCATTCTCATTGAAACCACTGCGGGTACCATCTGCTCAGCTCTTTTTTATTTTCAGGCAAGGGTCTATTATTGATCTGGATGTCACCCAGCAGTCCAGGTCGGCTGGCCATCCAGCCCCAACCATCTCTGCCATCCTGCCATTTCTGCCTCTACTGTGCTGGGATTAGAGGGTGTGCCACCATGCCTGGCTTTTTTATGTGGGTTCTTGGGGATCGAATTCTGGTCTTCCTGAGTTTATAAATGCCTGACCAACTGAGCTCTCTCTAGTCCTGTTTGCATGTGTGTGCGTGAGTGCATGTGTATGTGTGTGCATGTATGCATGCTTGAATGTCTTGCTTTGTTTGTCCTGCATTATTCTCTTGAGACAGCATCTCTCATTGAACTTGAAATTAGACTGGCAGCCAGCAAGGCCTGAATGATCTTCCCATATCTGTTCTCCATAACACTGGGAGTTAGGGACTTGCATGACCCTGCTTAGTTGCTTACACCGGTACGGGAGATTAGAACTCAGGTCCTCATGCTTATGAACAAGCTCTTTTACCCATGGAGCCATCTCCAGCCTTTGCTTCTCCCTTCGTATCTTTACTGTTCACTCTTCCACATTGCACTGGATGCAGTACATCAAAGCCTCAGAATCCCAAACTTGAGTTTCACCTATTCGATCGGGAATGTAATCAGTTTAGTTCTGGCTTATTTTGTGGGAGCTTTGCATACGTAGAGAACCCGCAATAGCACTAGATTTATGTCAAGAGATCAAATATTATTACAAAAACAGCTTAAGGGGCTTAGCCCTAAACCTCTTCAGCTGCATAACTTATTAGTCCTTTGCTCACATTTGTTTGGAATTACATTTTCCAACATTAAAAGGGGAGACGAGAACAATAGGACCATGGGGAGTGATGTCAGTGTGGAGCAGGCCTGTTTCCGTGGATCGGATGCTGATCCTGGGGAGACTGCTTTTTCTCTTTAGTCACCCTGGCCTCTTGGGTAATGAAGTGTGGGGGTACTGGACACATGGATGAAGTCTCACAATCTAAAGTGTGTGTGGGATGGTGATAATCATCCCAGAATGCTGTTCTGATGGGTAGTACATTTAAAGGTTTGATTTGGGACACTCTCAATTTCCCAGACCCGTTCCTTCACTCCATTTTTACTGCCTGCCCTCTTTGAAAGGAACCACATCAGATTATCTATCTATCTATCTATCTATCTATCTGTCTGTCTGTCTGTCTGTCTGTCTGTCTGTCTGTCTGTCTATCTATCTATCTATCTATCTATCTATCTATCTATCTATCTATCTATCTATCTATCTAGTGTGTGTGTGTATGTGTATGCACCTACATGTGTGTGAGCATTAGGGTCTCATGTTGTGGATCTTCTGACTGATCTTTAACTTGCCCTATAGCCCAGGTAGTCTCAATTTCTCAGTCCTCCCAGGTCAGCCTCCTAAGTGCGGAGTTGAAGGCATGTGCCACCATCCCTAACAGCTCATTCTTTTAACATTTAACCTATGGGTTGGGGAGATGGCTGTGTAGGCAAAAGCACTTGCTGCATGTTGTGAGCATGCTAGCCAGAGACACTGGGGAACATGTTTGTGTCTTTTTACAATGTCACAGTTTACTGGGAGCAATACATTCTCAAGGCCCAGAGGTTTCAGTGACAGCAACTTGAAAGATTATCCTAGTAATCTGGCTGAGGTAAATGTAGGTTCTTTAATTCCAATCTTAATTAACACCCACATCACACACAATAAGTATATATGCACATATGTAGTTTACAAAAAGGATACAAACTAAAGAGGCTGCAGGAGAGTACGAAAAGTTTCAGAAGTAAGTTGGGAGAGTCTGTATTGATGAGATGCAAGCCAGATCAGTTGGGAGGTGGCTGAAGTCAGGGATGGAGAGCAAGGCTACAGAGTTCACTTATGTTGTGGAAGCCCGAACCCAGGTCCAAGAGCAGGAAACTGCATTAGCCTAACTTGTAATTTGGTTTACATTGCTGCAGTAAAGACCGTGACCAAAAGCAACTTGGAGAGGTGAGTGTGTATTTCATCCTATAGCTTACAGTTCATCATGAAGAGAAGTCAGGGCGGGAACCTGAGGCAGGAACTGCAGCAGAGGGCACAGACGAGGAACGATGCTCACTGCCGCGCTCCCCATGGCTTACTCAGCCTGACCTCTTTAACCACTCAAGACCACCTGCTCCAGTGTGGCTTTTACCCATGGTGGCCTGGGCCCTCCTTCATCAATCACTAATCAAGAGAATACCCCACAGACCTGCCTGCAGGCAATCTGTTCATGGCATATTCTAAATGAAGGTTCTTTCTATCTAAATGACTTGAATTTGTGGCAAGTTGACAAAAACCAGCATGTGCTGTTTCAGGTTCGGGTTCGCATGGGTGGATGTGCAGGCAGTTGAGTAGGCTGAGTCTACAGAGGGGACCCTAGTGGAGCTGAAGCTCCAGGGACAGCTGGGGAGTTCTCTGCTTATTGATTCTCCATGTACATACCAGTCATCAGGTGATAGGTGGGTGTGACAACGTATAATCAAAATGTTAGGTATCTACCACTTTATAGGAGTTACAGTCTGCTATAACTTTTTTTTTTTTTTTCGAGACAGGGTTTCTCTGTAGTTTTGGAGCCTGTCCTGGAACTAGCTCTTATAGACCAGGCTGGTCTTGAACTCACAGAGATCCGCCTGCCTTGCCTCCCGAGTGCTGGGATTAAAGGCTTGCGCCACCACCGCCTGGCAACTTTTTGTTTTTACCTTGTTTGTTTAATAAGTTCTTAGGTCTGGTTTCCCTGATGATAGGATTTTAATATACTCATATGCCCCCACACTCTCAATTCACTCCAATAAATGCATAGGGTGGCTCCCCCTTTACTTCTAGTCATTTATCAGTCAGTTGAATGGGTGGTACTTGGCAGATGTACAGTTTGTGGGTTACCAAGGGTTGCAGTCACACTTTCTCAAAATAAACCACTGTTTTATACCACATAGAGTAACAGAGTAAGGCATAACCTCACCTCAATATTACACAAAACTAATGGCCTGTGTTGGGACCCCCAGAACCTGCATATGAGCTGGGTACAGTAGGGCAGGTATCTGCAATCCTAGCACATGCCTACTGAGAAATGTGAGGCAGAGACAGAATTCTTACATCTAGCCTGGCATGCTCAGTACAGATAGGCCTTGTCTCAAACAATGTGGGAGGGAAAAACTGACACCTCAAGTCATCTGTAATGAGTCTTTTTCTGTCCCACCAGCCAGCTCCCAAATAATGACACAGAGACTTCTTATTAATTATGAAAGCTTGGCCTATAGCTTAGGCTTGTTCCTAACTAACTCTTATAACTTAAATTAACCCATTTATATTAATCTACATTCTGTCATGTGGCATTACCTCTCTTCCATTTTGCACCTCTTTTTTTATCTCTATTTCTGGCTGATGACTCTGCCTTTCTTTTCCTAGAGTCCTCTCTGTCCCCACAAATCCTGCCTAACCTCTTTCTGCCTAGCTATTGGCCATTCAACTCTTCATTAAACTAATCACAGTGACATATTTTCACACAGTGCACAAATATCTCACAACATTTTCCCCTTTTTGTTTAAATAAAAAGAAAGGTTTTAATTCTAATACAGTAAAATTATAAATAATAAGAACAATTATCAAGTAAGAATTAATATTCACAATGTCCAGTTCATTTGTATTTAGAAAATTTGGAAAAAAAACCCTGTTATCTATCTTATCTTGATGACTTCTAAGTTTTATATTTAATTCATTTTCTATCCTAACTTGTATTACCATCCTAAAATTACCTTTCTAGACATCAAAATATTTTCTTGGATAAACAATTTAAGTTTTTATGTTTCCCAACCTTATACACTTTATACCTCTTCTGTGAGTTTCTTTTATGAATTTGGTAACAAGGAAAACTAACTATAACTATCTCATCTTCAACCCCACCAGAGACCCATGAAGGACATAGTAACAATAGGATAGAGTAACAAAAGGATAGAGTAAACAGTAAGTGCAGAGCAAACAATTTCCAAAACTGTAGAAACCACAAAGACAGCTGAATGCCTGGACAGTCGCCCAAGATTTCTCTGCAGTGTTGGGACATCCATCTACAGGACAGGAATATCTGACAGACTTTTCTGTGATACAGGAATTTTGAAGGACTTCCTACCTTGTCTTGGCAAAGTTCAGCAGTTACCTCCTTTTGTGTCCATCTTGTCCAGTTTGGACTAACTGTCTTCAGTTGAGGCAAGGGCAGTTTCTTGCCCAAATGACTAACTTTGCCACATTAAAAGAAAGCTCCATATGGAGGTTCTTTGATGTGTATCAATATATAAAAATCCACACCAACATAAAATAATTGAGACTAGTGGTTGTTCAAAAGTAGACTCAACAATCCACCCCTTTACCCCATCATTCTGTATCTGCCCATTCTCTTTTCATAATGAGATTCCTGAATTTAATCGCCTTTGCTTAGCTTCCTCCCTGACTAGGACTAATAACAACTTGCAACCAATTTTTCTACAACTATCTATACCCATTTTCTTTTTCTTTAGCACCTAGGCATATTTTAAAACACACTCTAACCTGTTCAGAGGTTACGCCAGCCTGAACTTGGCTTTTTCTTTTTTCTTTTTCTTTTTTTGCAAGTCTGCAGCCTCCTCTGACCATGTGAACTAGATATTAAACTCCTAGGCTACTGCCGTGCAGCTCTGCTTAGCATATGGTGTATTGGTGGCTGACTCTGCCCGCCTCTGTTCCACAAGAGCCCAATCTCATGTCAGTGGGGAAGGGCACAGATCCATATTTACCTGCCCCAGTTCTGGTCATTTGTTATGTTTGCCTGAAGCAGGAGTTTGTACCCAGTTCCGGCTGCTCAAGTGCTCAGCTGTACAACATGTCCTCTTAAAAGCATGGATCCTTTAAGAGGCCATGTCCTACTAGCCAGCTCCCAAATAATGACATTGACACTTCTTATTGATTATGAAAGCTTGACCTATAGCTTAGGCTTATCCTAACTAGCTCTTATAACTTATATAAATGAATCCATTTATATTAATCTATGTTCTGCCACATGGCATTACCTCTCTTTCATCTTGTACCTCTTGTTTCCTCTCTGTCTGGCTGGAAAGTCCACCTTTTTCCCCCCACAGAGTCTTCTCTGTCCTCAGAAGTTCCATCTAACCTCTGCCTGCCCTGCTCTTTATTAAACTAATCACAGTGACACATCTTCACACAGTGTACAAATATCCCACAACAGTCATCTTCAGACCTCCATAAGCATACTGTAGCGCGCATGCACACACACATGCGCACGCACACACACACACACACATACACGTGCGCATAGATACACACAAAATTTAACTTTAATATTTACTTTAAAGTATTTTATGGTAAAGCTTGCCATCTTTTCTGTAATGTGGAGCGGTTCAAATGGTTGTGTGTGGACAAAGAGTTGCAGGAAGACCTAATGGCAGTTCCTTCCTTCTTCAAAAACAAACCAAAGCAAACAACAAAATCAAACAGACAAGAAAACAAGCTATAGCACCTGCCTTTTTCTATGGGCAGTCAAGCCTCCAGCTATGTTTTCCTTCCAGGATAAGCATGCCTATGATCTCAGGAAACTTACTTGTTTCTCCTTGACCCCACAAAGGCTCAAAATTACTATTTAGTCACCTTTCCCTCAAGTAGGAATGAGTGCTGGCAGAGGGAGGAGAACTCACTAATCCCTCCCTCCTGTGTTCCCAGAGAAGTTGTGGGTGGCCCTGAACCTTGTTGTTCTCACAGTGGCTTAGGGAATGAATCTTGTATGTATGTAGCAAGCTCTTATGCTTTTTGTCGTTGATGCTGTTGCTCTCCAAGCTTCCTTGTTGCTGGACAGGTGAGCTAGACTCCACTTACGAAGGGCAACTTCATTGTCTTCATGAATAGGTCTTTTTCTTGGAGCATCATATGACTTGGGGAGGTGATCTGGAGGTTAAGGGCTGGGACAGTAGGAAAATCTTACATGGGGATGCTTTTGTACAGCACACCCAGGGTGCCATCCAACTCAGTCGTTAGGAGTGAAACCCTCCCACACTCTGGTTCCTTCCCAGTACTTCACTTTTCAATATCTCACCCTCCCTTTAGTTCATAGAAACACAATTTTGCTTTCAAAAGTTGCCAAGGCATCAGTCGTGTCACCAAGTGTTCAGTGCCTCCCCATTGGTGTCATGGTGTTAATGGGGCTTGTGGAGATGTCTTTGGCAACCAGAGTCTTTACTGGCAGGATCCTCTGCATTCCAGCCAAGAACATTTTTCGTTTCTTCTTTTTTCTCCTGCTTGGGCAAGTGTAACAGTCAAAACAGGAGTCGGATATTTTCTCTCTTCTGCCAGTACTATCCCCTAGGCTCAAGACCTAGCCTGACCCCACTTACATCAGTCTGTCATAAAATGTCATGGGATTAAAATAAAACCTGTGAAGGTCAGGCTGCCGCCATGGTCTCCTCTCCTTGTTTGGAGTTGGGAAGGAGCTGTCTCACTCCAGCTGCTTCAGAAGGAATGTAAACTCCTCCTCAGATCTGGATGGCTCTGCTGTGTCGGGAGGAATGACCCTGGGCAGGTCCTTTCATTTCTCATAACTGAAGTTTGCTCATCTAGGAAATGAGACCCACAGAAACTAAGGCACTAGTTTGGTGTTAAGTGTATGTCTGGTGCACTTTGTAAACTATAAAGGACAGTTCAGGGGTTTGTCACGGCTGTAGTCATTTCAAAGTCTTCAAACCAGCTTTCTGAGGCTGGAGAGACAGATGCTCAGTGGTGAAGACCACATACCTCTCTGTCAGAGAACCAGAGTTCAGTTCCCAGCATCCATGTCAGGCAGCTCACAGACACCTGTAACCCCAGCTCCAGGGGTTCGCTGCTTGCTTTTAGCCTTCCTGGGCACTTGTGCTCATGTTCCCCCTCCTTCCCCAACACATACATATATACAGCTAAAAAAAAAAAAGTTTTCTGTTACTCCCAGGGGAACTGTAACTCCTAAGGCCTGCTGGGATTGGTGTCTGCTAATCCCCACCTAATTCCCTTGACTGGGGAGAACAGTAAAGGGGATACACATTGGTGATGGGAATGGATAAAGGCGAATTTTCTTCCATTCGTCAGCATTTACTAACTTCTGGGCAGGAGCACGTTGAAAGAGTATGTTAACCGAACTGTAAGCAGATAGTATGTTCTTGTAAGCCCAAATCTGAAAGTAGACAGTAATACCGGTAGAAAATCTTCCTCTTTGACATTCATTCCCCGTTCCTACGGACCCCCAGACAAACAGCCACAGTTATTAGTTTCTTGTACAAACATTCAGCAAGTGTTTTGATGCCGCAAATACAGTTGAACACGTGTTATTTGCTGCTGCCTTGGATAGAGTGGTGGAGTACTGTGTACACTCAGCCGTGCTGTGCTTGATTCACATGGAACTTCGAGGGTCTTTCCATATCATGACTCTGAAAATGCCTTAAATAGCTGCACCATATTCCATTGTACAGATGTATCATGATATGTCATATTTAATGAAGTCTCTTGCTGTTGGGTTTTTGGGTTGTTCCTAATACAACATCGCTACAAATAGTGCTGACAACATTATACATAGCTAGTTTACATGACTCATTTCTGTGTCTCATCTTTAGCAAATATCTGGGTACCTCCCACGAAGCAGCTACTGTGTGAGATGCTACAGTTTCAACGTTCAGCAAAATCCAAAGGCCCTGATGTCAGAATGTCTTAATTGGCAACGGACACAATCAAAAGATCACATGGATCAAAATGTCACAATCAAATGATCATTGCACGATTTTAAATGGAAACAATTGTTCTGACTTAAGAAATTAAGCAACTAATGGGCCTTATGTTACCTGGGCTTGAGAGGAAAGAACCGCTTTTCAAAGAAACTGCTACACCTACTCCAACAAGGCCACACCTCCTAATAGTGTCATTCCCTATGGGTACCATTTTCTTTCACACCACCGTATCCGCTTTGCTGTAGCAAAGTACTAGTGTCTAGTAGGTTAGACAAAAGAATTTTATTTTTCACATTCTAGAGGTTAGCAGTCCAAAACCAAGGGTCAAAACACAGAAAGAGCAGTTACTTAAAATTAATTTTTCTTTTTAATTTATTCTTCTCCCATACAATACATCCTTATTGTATTCTCCTCTCCCTCTACTCTCACATCCCCCCTCTCCCAGACCCACTGCTTCTCTGTTTCCCTTCAGGAGAGAGCAGGCCTCCCAGGCATGTCAACCGAACATGATATAACAAGATGCAGTAAGACTAGGCACAAACTCTCATATCAAGGCTAGATGAACCCAGTAGGAGGATAAGGGTCTCAAGGGTAGGCAAAAGAGTCAGAGATACCCCAACTCTCACTGCTAGTAATTCCGCAAAACCCCAAGCTAAACGACTGCAATATATTTGCAGAGGGCCTAATGCAGATCCATGTTGACTCTATAGTTGCCATTAGTCTCTGTGAGTCCCTAAGAGCCCTGCTTGGTTGATTCTTGGTTGGGCCATGTTCTCCTTTTGTCCCGGACTCTTCTGTCTCCTACAATTCTTCCTTCTCCTCTTCCTCAAAGTTCCCTAAGCTCTGCCTAGTGTTTGACTGTGATCTCTGCATCTACTCCCATCAGCTGCTAGAAGAAGTCTCTCTGATGATGATTGGAGTAGACACTGATCTATGAGTATAGTAGAATATCATTAGAAATCATTTCATTGCCTTTTTAGTTTTATTTTTTCCAGTTGTGTGTTTGGTTCTATCCTAGGTCTTTGCACTATCGAGTTTCTGGTTTCTGGCTATCAAGGCTGTGTCAGGTATGGACTCCCTCTCTTGGCTTGGGCCTCAAGTTAGACCTGTCATTGGTTGATCACTCCTATAAGCTATGAGTCATCATTGTGCCAGCATATCTTGCAGACAGGACATGTTGTAGGTCAAAGATTTTGTGTTTGGGTTGGTGTCCCAGTTCCCCCACTAGAAGCCTTGCCTAGTTATAGAAGATGGCTGGTTCAGGCTCTGTGTACCTTCCATTATTAGTAGTCCTTAGTAGGGTCACCTTCTTAGGTTCCAGGAAGTTTCCACTGCACTGGCTTTTCACATCATCCCCAAATACTCCCCCAGTTCTATTGTCTCTCCCTCCATTCCTCAGTCCCCTGCTTGATCCCTCATATTCCCATCCCCACCCACTCCCAGTGCACCAACAAAATCTCTTTTATTTCCTCTTCCTAGGGATATCCATGTGTCCCCACCCCTCCAGCCATCCTTATCACTTAGCCTTTCTGGGTCTGTGGGTTGTAACATGACTATCATTTACTTTACAGCTTATGCCCACATATGAGTACATACCATGTTTATCTTCCACAGTCTGGGTTACTTCACTCAGGATGATTTTTTCAAGTTTGATCCATCTGCATGCTAATTTTATGATGCCTTTTTTAAAATAGCTGAGTAATATAAAAATCCATTGTGTAGATGTACCACATTTTCTTTATTAATTCTTCAGTTAAGGTACATCTAGGTTGTTTCCAGGTTCTGGCTATTAAGGATAAAACTGCTATGAACATAGTTGAGCAAGTGTGTTTGTGGTAGGATGGAGCACCTTTTGGGTATATGCCAAAGAGTGGGCCTTGAGGTAGATTGATTCCCAGTTTTCTGAGGAACTGCTACATTGATTTCCATAGTGGCTATACAAGTTCGCACACCACCAGCAATGGGAGTGTTTCCGTTGCTCTACATCCTCTCCAGCATGAGCTGTCACTACTGGTATTGATCTAGCCATTCTGACAGTTGTAAGGTGGAATCTCAAAGTCATTTTGATTTGCATTTCCCTGAAGGCTAAGGATGGTGAACATTTCTTTAAGTGTTTCTCAGCCTTTTGAGATTCCTCTATTGAGAATTCTCTGTTTATATCTATACCCCATTTTTAATAGGTTTATTTGGTTTGTTGATATCTAGTTTCTTGAGTTGTTTATATATTTTGGATATTAGTCCTCTATTGGATGGAAATTAATGAAAATCTTTTTCTAACCTGTGGGCTGCCATTTTGTCCTATTGAGGGTATCTTTTGCTTTACAGAACTTTTCAGTTTCATGAGGTCCCAGTTTGTGAATTGCTGATCTTAGTGCCTAATCTATGGGTATTCTGTTCAGGAAGTTGTCTCCTTTGCCAGTGTGTTCAAGGCTATTTCTTATTTTCACTTCTGTCTGGTTCAGTGTGTCTAGTTTTATGATTCACTTGGACTTGAGTTTTGTATAGGGTGATAGATATGGATTTATTTGTGTTCTTCTACAAGCAGACAGCCAATTAGACCAGCGCCATTTGTTGAAGACACTTTCTTTTTTCCATTGCATATTTCTGGCTTAAAAAAATCAAGTGTCCTGTCCATAGGTATATAGATTTATGTCTAGATCTTGAATTTGATTCCATTGATTAATGTGTCTGTTTTTATGCCAATACCATGTGGTTTACTTGAAATCAGGGATGGTGATACTCCTGGACATTATTTTATTTTTCAGGATTTTTTTTTAGATAGTCTGGATTTTTTTTCCAAATGGAGATCTTGTCCTTTCAAGGTCTGTAAAGAACTGGGTTGGAATTTTGATGAGATTGCTTTGAATCTGCAGATTGTTTTTGATAAGATGTGATTTTTACTATGTGAATTCTGCTGATCCATGAGCAAGATGACGTTTCCAT
>JAQHUG010000292.1:1793634-1828179 GCA_028555095.1 Dicrostonyx torquatus
GCATGTTTATGATGAAATACTTACACTGCTGGTGGAGGCAGCAATGCATGTTTATGATGAAATACTTACACTGCTGGTGGAGGCAGCAATGCATGGTCCAGTATTTAAAAACTGCTGTGCAGTCTTACTGGAGAGGCCCCAGGGGAGCCTGGAGTTTATGTTATAAGAAACACTAATTAATTGAAGCCCTCCATGGAGGTCATTTCCTTAGCCTCTAGACAATCTGTGTTGCAAATGGATTTCTCTACTGCTCCGGGGAGTAGCGCTTTCTGGAGGGACTTGCTGACAAAAGTGGCTTTAGATGCTCTGGTTGCCGGCACTACAACCAGTCTTGCGGTGGAGGTTTATTGCTCTTCTTTTAAGATCTGTATGACTTTTAATCCCAGCACTCGGGAGGCAGAAGCAGGCGGATCTCTGTGACTTCGAGGCCAGCCTGGTCTACAAGAGCTGGTTCCAGGACAGGCTCCAAAGCCACAGAGAAACCCTGTCTCAAAAAACAAAAAAAAATCTGTATGGCTGGCTGGCAAGATGGCCTGAGGACCTGAATTAGACTCCCAGGATACACATGGTAGAATGGATTCTGACAAGTCATCCTCTGACCTTCACATGCATGCTGTGGCATGTGTGTGCTCCTACACACGCACATGCATGCACGCAGACACATACACACACAATCAAAATAATAGAGATCTTTATGTACGACAGTGTCGGTGAGCATCAGGGACACCAAGGCAGTATTCAGAAGTGACGTCTCCTTATTCTCTCAAGGTGGATGACGTCTCGAGTTTTTAGACTGGGACAGACCTGGGGTGGCATCTTAGTCCCATTTGTTATGAACTCTGCAAATGTACTCATGTTCTTCAGCTTTGCTGAGCCTTACCTTTGGCCGTCGGCTACAAGAATGAGCCCTTTTCTGAGTTTTGAGACCTAAGTGAGATTTCTGTTCAGAGCTCCACCCAGACATTGACATAGAGAAGAGGAAGTTGCCCATATGGGAAAGAGGACCCTTGCGTTTGGTGACTCCCAAATGGCCTGGCCCTGTAGCCTTATGAACCACTTACCATTGCTGACCGGGGTAGAGCTTGCTGAGGGCAGAATTTGAACTTCGAAACAGATGCCTCTTCAAAACACGGACCCAGACGGTGGTAGGCATGGGGGCCTAAAAGCCTGCCACATTGTGCAGTGGCCTGTGTTGGTGTGAGGGAGTCTTTGTCCAGGTCAGAGCACGGGGTTGATGGCCACTGTGGAGACGCTTTGGAGGAGGCAGAGTGTGGGCGAGTGGGCTGACTCAGAGCCCACACCTCTTACTCCTTCTGTGGTTGAGTGGTATCGGTGGTTTTGTAAACAGTAACTTTGGGGGCTGAGGCTGTATCTGGGCTGGTTGAGTTCTTGCCGAGCATGACCGAGGCTCTGGTTTGACCCCCAGGGCTGCATAAACTGGTGACAGTGCCACACAGCTAGTGCTTGGGCGGTCCAGAGGTTCAAGGTTATCCTCCACTACCTAGCCATTGGAGGCCAGCCTAGGCTAGTGAGACATTGCTTCAAAAAAGGGAGGGGACATGGACTTAGATTTGGCACTGGAGAGGTGGCTCAGTCAAGGGCTTAGTGATGTACCTACTAGGAGCTGATACAATTAGACAACAGTTATGGGTTCCAAAGATTTTAATAATTCACCATTGTAAGTGGCTGCAGGACAAGGACTCTGGGAGCTTGTTTCTCCTGACAGCCCCAAGCAGTCAGGAAGAGTGTCAGCAGTCAGAAGTGGGGGCTAGAATCCTAAAACCACATTTGTTGACAAATTACAGCCACAGTTTTCACCAATCAGGAATCAAAGATTAGGGACTTTCCTTGTGGGTTCCATCATTGTCAACCAACATACAATGCAAACCTTTCAGTCCAACCAATCAGATGCATTTGTTCCTTCTGTTGTTAGGAACAGACCATCATGTTTCAAGGAGGAGGTGGTCAGCCATTGGAGAGTTCTCAGCTCCCATAGGGCTTGGGAACCTGAACTTTGTTTCACCATACAGGCAAAATGGAGTCTAAAGTCACAATGGCAGTGCTTAGGCCAAGGTGCTCTGCCTGCTCCCTTCAGAATCTAATAAGGACCCTGCAACACGTGCGAAAAGCCGGATGTGGTGGTGTGTTCTTGTCAACCCACTGCTGAGCAGGCAGAGACAGGAGGATCCCTGAAACTCATCGGTTTAGCCAAACCGCTGAGTTTTAGGTTCAGGGGTTGGGAGTAGAGTGTGTGTATGCATGGTGTGCGTGTACATGTGTGCGTGTATGTGCGTGTGTGCATGTGTGTGTGTGCGTGTGTGTGTCCTTTCAACAAAACAAAACTCAAGGGTAATTAAGGAAAACATCAGACATTGCCCTCTAGCCTCTGTAAGCACCTGCGCGCGCACACACACACCACACTAAAATTAGATTTTGTTTATTATAACATTGTGAAATGGAATAGAGATGCAGGCGACTCCCACACACCTCCTGTCTTTACATATGCCAAAACTCCCTGACTGTCAACATCCCTACTGGGTGTGACATTGGTTTAAGGGTCTGTTAAGCTACAATCGCACACATCATTATCACTAGGCTCCTTACCTTACATTAGGTCCATGTTTGGTGTGACGTTTTGTGTGGAGCATGTATCTACAATTACTGTGTCTCTGAGAACAGTCCCTCTGCCTATAGCATCCCTTTTGTTCCACCAATTCATTTCCCCTCCTCTCTAGTCTTGTTTTCAGTAAGGACTGAATTATTCTGCATATGAGACAGGACTCTGTGCAGGCCCGTGTAATCTGTTTTTGTCTATGTGTGTTGTGATGTTATGAATGAAAGCGAGCCCAGGGACCGATGGAGAAAACGCACTGCACAAGATGCTGTCCTTGGTGACTGTAGAGTTTTGCTTTGATAAGCCTCCTGTGATGGAATTCTGTCTTAGAATTCTGGACCATCCCGCTCCCCATAGCAGCCCTTTCCTTTGCCAGCCCACACTCTCCTCCATGACTCTAGTGCTCCTTTATTACATTTCCTTTGTGCATGTGTGCGCACATATATGTGGATAGTAGTACAACTTGTGGGGCTCGGTTCTCTTCTTCCACCACGTGGGCTCTGGATCAAACTCAGGTCATTGGGTTTGGCAGCAGAGCCATCTTGGCAGGCCCAACTGCTGTGGCCTTTGAAAGAAAGGAGCATTTTTTCCTTTCATCTTGTTTCCTGCGAGACTTGCACATAGTAAGTGCTCAGTAAATGCTCTGTAGATGGATGAATGAGTGGCTACTCAATTCCCACCCAGCTCCTGAATGCCTGCTTTCGTTCATCTTACTGTTCTTAGGACTATCTGCCCACAGGCTGACCTTCCCTGTGTCTGCTGCCGCCCCCGCCCACTCCCTACCCACCCACTCCAGGGCAAATGCTACAGAAACCAGATTCCTGGAGATGCAGAGGTTGCTTCCTGCCGTACCTGGGCTGCTGTGCTGAGCTCCAGTAGTGAGCAGGACAAATTGTCATTGCCCAAGTATCTGGTTCTGATTCAAGGAGTCACAGAAGTTAGAGGCAAAATACAAAACTGTAACTGCTGGGATTGGCCACTCTTGTCCTGAAGATATTGTGATGGACTGAGGGAGGGGATACCTTGGGGGCCGGAGCTGTGGCCTGGCTAGTTCCAACTCACTGAAAGCAGTAGATCTTACACCTGCTAACGGGAGGGGGTTAGCTCATTCTTGCTAACTTGACTGACGGATGGTAAGAGTTATACCATTGAGCCCTTTCTGTAAAAATGACTAATAGCTACTGTATCTGCTTCTGTGGCAAGCTTCCATGCTAATGAATGGGAAGGGTTTCCCGGATAAGAAAAACCAGTTGGACTTTATTCCTGGCTGCTGGACACTAGGCTACTGAGAGCCTCTTCTGCAAGCTTGCCCGTCTGCGGGAAGGGGAGCTTACTAGTTCTGAGACCGCAAGAGGATTGGCTCTACATTCATTCCTCTGCCCCTCCTCTAGTTGGAAAATCATCAGGGGTAGATTGGCTTCTGCTTTTGAAAACCCTCTTTCCTGGAGGACTCACCAGACTGAGTTAATGCCTGGCAGGTAGAGGTAGGGCTGAGCAGAGCTCCAGAATGTTCTGCCAACTCAGAAGTTGGGCTCGGGGCAAGCCTGGAGATGAACCATGGGCTTGTTTTCATGCATAGGCCCGAGGCATGCTTCTGGGAAGGGTGAGGAGTGGGGTGCAGTGCGTGATAAGGGCACCTTCCTTATGTTCTCTGTTATGGAAAGAGGTTGAGAAGATACTGTTGAGTGGATATTTATTAGAAGGAGTGGCCATTGCCTGCTGTTGGATCAGGGGCCTTGGGAAGAAAGGATGAGTGTTTTGATCTAAACCACAGCCCTAATGTAAACTTGGAAAAGGGACTGATTAGGGGACCCCCCCCCACATACACACAGCAGGTAGAAGAACCCACAGGGACTGATCAGGGCCTCTCCCCCCACACACAGCAGGTAGATGACTGTGTGTGATCAGGCCCCACCCACAGCAGGTAGAAGAGCCCACAGGGACTGATCAGCCCCTCCCCCCCCATACACACAGCAAGTAGAATAGCCCACAGGGAGGTTCTGGCTGTGGTGATAGTTTTCTGAAAATATCTCTTGACTCTAAAGAGACTGAACTTTCCCCAGGCTTTGCAACTAAGTTCAGAACATGCCTGGGGATTACTTACGACTGTGAACTTTTCATATTTAAGTTCAGCCTGCCTTTCAGAGAACAATGTAATGAACCTTACTATGCCACGGATTTCCCATGTGGTCTGCTTTTATATCCTAAGCTAAATGCACGGTTTTCATCTTAAATTATGTATTCTTCTATGCCCTTGTCCAGAACAATGCATGTGTGTGCTGCGGTGTTTTCTGGAACAGCGGACAGTTTAGGAGACACCGTATCCAGCAGTGATCCCGTATGTGGTGGATGCAATGTGTGGGTAGAGTGATGGCATCTGACTGTGGTTCTGTTTGCTGTTCCAGCTCAGCAAAGCAACTTCTTCCCACATAAAGTTAAAGATTTCTAAGAGTCCTTATTTCCTTTTCATCCCATGTTTTCTATGTTGTTCAAGAAATACAGAGCAAAGTCCTGATGGAGCTGTATCCACCGAACCCTGCTGTATTGAATGCGGCACAGGCCAGGCAGAAATCAGATCTCACTCCCTAAGAATAGCCCTACCGTTTTAGCAGCAGGCGAGAGAGTGTTCTCATTGGACCTTATGTACTGGGCATCTGGGATGAGGGGGGCAGGACCAAAGCATTGTGTCTGACATGCGCACGGCCTTTGCTAGGCAGCCATGGAGAACAGTTGCACATCACTTTTATTCCCTTTTCTAGATACAGATCTTGATTCTCCTCCCTTCTTTCTCTGTAGAAGGATGGGGTGTCATTTTGGCCTGGGGGTACAGCCTCGTCTGTGTTTTCCTGGCTGTGAGCTCAGCTCCAGTCTCTACAGTGACTCATACCATGAACCCCAGCAATCCTCTGCTCCACACCCTCAGCTTCCCAGTACCTCATGTTCCCACTGGGGAGCAATTCTCTTTCCACGCCACCTCATCCAGCCCCTGCCTTTTGAGGGGTGGTGCGAGGCTGAATTTAGGTGGAGAAAATAGTCACATTCTACCTAGGTCAGCCTACCTTCAGTTGGCTCCATCCCCTCCCTCTGCTACTGGAGATAACAACAGCGAAAACACATTCTAAGAGGAAAAACAGGAGGGGAGGGATGTGGGCAGTCCCTGCCAGCGGGGCAGTGGAAACCTCTGACCTGCGTTCTGCTCTGTGAGTTATGCCTCGCTTGGGACACGCCAACCAGCTGGACAGGGCTCACAAAGAGCCTGTCTTACAAATGGAAACTCCAGACAGGAAGCTGTGACTTTAGTTCTGTGTTCTTAATGGGATGAGCTTTAAAAAAAAAAGATATGTCTTTCACATTTATTTATTTAGCGGTGTAGGGGGTGGACATGGGGTTACATGTCATGGTATACATGTGGATCCTGGGAATTGAACGCAGTTCATCAGGCTTGGTGGCTAGCTCCTTTTCCTGAGCTGCCTTGTTGGCCTGGGATGAGCTCTTCATTGTGGTAGCTGTTTTGGGTGATGCTCTGTCCATCACCCCTTATCTACTACTACAAAAGGGGCTATTAATCACACTTGGCCATCTGAAAAGCTGCCTGCTTTCTGGGGTTCTTTGATTTTCTTTCTTAGCCTGTCCTACCATGGAGGCCATCATTCTCATTTACCCACTCATGGTCACAGAGATTCTGTGCTCTAGAGCCTTCTGTACCACCTCATGCAACTTCGGGGGAGGGGGCTAGAACTAAAGGGTAATAGGGTAATAGGCCTTAGGGATATGAGACCTTGGTCAGGGTCCCCTGAAAGTTCAAGCCAACTAGAAACTGGGAAACATGGATAGTAAGCAAAGGGGAACTTCCTCCTTGTCATTAATATGGAGAAAATAACACCCCCTGGTGATTCCGGGAATTGCCCTGTCCTAGTCATATTTTGACCTGCATAGTTGACTCTCACATGTTTCTCTAAACATGCAGGACCTGTACCAGCATCGTTCCTCAAGTCGCCTTTCAGGACTAAGGTCGGTATGTTGTTTGGTCCCTGGTCTTTTTCCGTTGCTTAGACCTGCTCCCATTGGATGACCTTTCAGTATAGCTGCTGCCTTCTCCATCCACCCTTGTGACTTCCCCTGTGGCTCAGGCTGCTGTTGTTGTTAGTACCAAGACATACGAATAAATGACTAGGGGCAGTACTGTTAGGACAGCAATTTTGTCTCCGGCGTCCTCCCTCTATCCCTTCTCTCCTTTCTGTTTACTGCCTTCACCTCTCCCTTTCTCCACTCCTCCCTCCTATATGTTTTTTGGGGGAGAGCATTTTGAAGCCCAGGCGCTTGCCTCAGCCTCCTGAGAATTGCAATTTCAGTCAGAACCACGACATCAGACAGTATGTGGAACACTTCAGTTCTGCCCTTCAAAAGCCTGTAACTTTGTAGCTTAGATAGTAGTCAGCCTTGACATTTTACTTGTAAGCAGACAAATGCCCAGGTAAATGATGGACTCTTAGGTGCTCAGTGGTTTTAATGATAGCCGTGACTTGGCCAAGTGCTCTAGAATTGTTTGGGTTAGTAGTCTGTTAGATGGCCTTTAACTGAATTGACTACTAAAATTTGTATTTATTGTTTATAACTTATCTTCACATATATGTATATATATATTTTAGAATGTCTAAATCAGTAATTAATATATGTTCCCTCACATTCCTTTTTTTGTGGTGAGAAAATTTAAAACCTATTCTTTCTGCAATTTTTTTTGGTATTTTTCTTTCAAGACGGGGTTTCTCTGTGCAGCCAGGCTGGCCTCAAACTCAGAGGTCTGTCTGCCTCTGCCTCTCGAGTGTTGGTGCTAAAGGCGTGCACAACTATGCCTGGCCTCTTTCTGAAATTTTCAAATACATAATATATAAATCACAATGCAAACACCTTCCAAATGTTTTCCACTTTTCTGCCCACATAACTTTGTTCCTTCTTTCTCTGTTAAAACAAACAGAACCACAAAACAAACCCCTGCACATGAGAATCAAAACAAATAAGCAAAAGACCAATAAGACAAAAATATTCCAAAATGAAACAAAAAGTCTACAAAAATGCCACTGTTTATTTTGTGTTGACTGCCTATTCCTGTGGAGCCTGCCCCAAAATACTCCATGGAAGAGAACTGATTTTCCTTTTGCCAGCAGATGTCATTGCAATAGCTTCTCAGTTGGGGCAGGACTAGTTCCTCCTCTCAGTGCTGGGACCCAGTCTGAACTTTCGCAAGCCCTGTGCATCCTACCACAGACTCCGTGAGTTCATATGTGCATCAGTCCTATTGTGCCTGGAAGATACATCAGCTCAGGCTCTTACAGTCTTCCCACCTCCTTTTTCTGCTGAGATTAAGGGGAGAGGTTTGATGGAGACATCCCATTTAAGACCGAGTGCTCCAAAATCTCCCCTTCTCTGCACATTGTCCAATGGTGAGTCTGTGTTGATCTCCATCTACCGCAAGAAGAAGCTTCTCCGATAAGGGCTGAGTGGGGCGCTGATCTGTGGATCAGCCCAGTGTGGCTACTGGATATCCCTGTAAGAAAATGTTTCTGTAGGACTGGCAGATGATACAGAGGAACGGAGATAGGAAGGCTGAGAGGGGAAAGAGCTAGGGGGACCCTGGGCTTGCACCAAGAGGGAAGTCACCAGTGGGTGGAAATGGGTTGGCAGGAGGGGCTTCTTCAGGCAGGCTGCAGCAGGACTAAGAAGGGAATCTGGAGAGACCGGAATGAAAAGTCTTTTTCTTATTTAATGATGAGCTAATTGTGTTATTGAGGATGCTCTTGCCAGCAGGTAGAGAGATCTGGGATCAGCTAATTTAGAACAACTGGGGAGTGAATCACCACTTTAATACAAAAGTCCCAGCTGTGCCAGGTCTAGAAGAATTTGGCCTTGAGAGACAATCAATTGCTGCTCCGTTTGACTTGGTGTTCCCTGTGGTGTTTTGTCTTCAAGCTAGCTTCCTTCATGATTGCAAAAGGGCTGTAGCAGTTCCAGGCATTGGCTCTCTACCAACAAGACCCGAAGAAGAGAGACACTCTTTCTTCTTTGTGACTTCTATGAAGAGCAGCAAGTGAAAACTCCCCCTGAACTACCTGTCTTTTCCTAAACTATAGCCTTTCTAAAAATCTGTTATCGGTCAGAGATGCCACCTTTTTGACCCTAAAGAACCTTCTTGCTTTTCTCAGACCAATAAGGACCCATCTGCATGGATAGCCCATTTGCACGTAAGAGCCTTAAGAGGGTGGAATAAATTTTGGATCAGTTGCTACACGTATTAAGCCCCGCGGGACCATTTGATGGGTAGATGACATAAAGCGTAAGATAATGAGTTAGCCTACATCACTCTTCAACAGACTTGGGAACTGCTGCTTAAGTGTGCTTGCGGTTACTAGCTATTATTTATTATTATGAGTAAAGGGATGGGTGTGGTGAATCTCAGTAGCCAATACCAAGGAAACATAGCTAGGGCTACTTGATTGGACACAAGAGCAAGAAAGATAGATGTTAAAGGTAAACAAAGGAGAAAACCGGCTTTTCTGTCTGACTCAGTAGTCACAAGAGGTACCCAGATCAGCCTTCTAAACAGACAGGAAGTGGGACTGCCCAGTGAAAGCCAGGGAAATGACTCTTGCCTAGCACGCTCAAGTTCCCAGGTATGTTAAACGGAAGGATATGGAGGTGACTCCGTTGGCAAAGTACTTGCCTTGAAAGCACAGAGACTGGAGCTGGATCCTCAGAACACACGTGAAAAATCTGAGCAAGGTGGCGTGCACCTGTAATCCCAGCCTGGGAGGAGGTGGGGACAGGTGGCTGCCTAGTCGGCGAGCCTAGCCTGCATGGCAAGTTCCAGTCTTAGAAAAGCCCCAAAGGGGGTGACACTTGAGTGACACCTGCAGTTGTCCTCTGGCTTCCATAAGCATGCGTGGACATATGTGTACCTGCATACACAGAAAGGAAGAGAAGGGGTGGCTACCCAGGGGCCTTGGCTTTCTCTCAGCAATTTTCTCCCACTAGCTGAAAGGAGCGGTTGGTTGCAGAGGTCATTTCTAAAGCAGCCGATGTCTTTTCATCAAATACAAAGTTAGGACTTTGGGTTAGGGAAGAAAGGGGTGGGAACAGCACACTGTGGACAGGTCCACAAGGGGATGGGAAAGGACATGCTGTAGACAGGTTCGCTCATCTCCCCATGTCTTCATGCAAAGTACTCACATAACCCTTGTCAGAAACCGCACAAGGGTAGCAGCAGCCCCAGCCATAAAAGGAAAAGATGAAGGTTGGCTTTTTAAAAGCTTTTAGCTTTGACTAAAAATAACTTTTCCAGTCTGTGTCTGATACTTAAGGAAAACTGTACTGTAAATCCTGAATGAATTTTGAGTTTTTCCCTCGCTGTCTGACTCTTGAAGTGGGTCCTTGTTGTAGCTGATGTTTTTATTTTATTATTATTATTTTTTGTTCCCGGCCACTTCATGTTGCATTTTAAAATCTAGCAGTAGTATTCAGAATAGCATCCAGGTCCTTGAAAGAAAGGAGGGAAATGCAGTTCTGAGTATAAAATTATTTCACAGGAATGTATCAGCCAAAGAGACTTCTGGGAATTCCTGATTTCTATGTATTTTTTAAAAACTTGTTCTAACAGGAGGCTGCACATTCGAGGGTGGAATTTGTTATATCAAATCCTCCCAGTTATGGGAAGCCAAAGAAGGAATGGAGAAATAGTGACACCCCGTCCCTGGCAGCAAACCCAGCAGCTTCTGTTTTCATTCTTCTTGGCCTCCTTTCTCTTTGCAAAGATCTGTTTCCTGTGTGGATGCCTGTGCGGTGTGCAGGAGGCCGCGGAGGCCAGAAGAGGGTATCAGAACCCCTGGAATTGGAATTCATAGATGTTGGAAGCCACCCATCACCTGATGTGGGTGCTGGGAACTGAATTCGGGTCCTTTGCAAGAGGAGCAAGTGCTCTTAACCTCTGAGCCAGCTCTTGAGCTTTCGGGCATTTGCTGTTGCTGTTGCTCAAGTCTGACTTTGCGTTCTTCTCTGAGTGTTGTCTTATTTATAGCCACCCTTATAAAACTCAACACGCACCAATCTCTCTTTTTGGAACTTGGCATATGCACATCTAAATACTGATCTCTTTATCTTCAGTTTAGATTTCTTCCCACCCCTACCCATTGGGGAAAGGTTCAAAGGGGATTTCCTGACATTTCCAGAGTTTTCTTTGAAGTTCAGGTTGCAGCAGGCTATTTGGAAGCTTCATGAAGCAGTTGATTATCACAAACCTGAATCACCAAGGAAGATTGTGGTGGGTGGAATGGGCCTTTTTCATCTTATTACTTAAGCATGGGTGTTCCTTTCTGATTCCCCCAGACGGGCCTGAACTCTGTTGACTTTCTCTTCCTTGCAAAGCCTTCCTTTGGAAACCAATCTTAACAGATCTCACTGTCCCCACTTATCCAGGCTGAAGACACAGAGAGATAGGATCCATTTGTACAGTGGTCAATGCCGCATGGAATAAGGCACAGAAAAAAAGATACACTCAAAAGTAGTTTATGCACAGTCCTTTTAAGATGCATGATGAGCATTCCTATAAATACCTGGGCAGCATTACACCGTGACCACAATACAGTAAGACTGATGGAGTTGTTTCCTTGTTTACTTTAAGGCTATTTGAGTCCCATTTTTATTTGTTTTATTTGAGAAAATAATGGTCTTGGGCAATCAGCTGGCCCACCTGCTTTTTCCTTTCCTTGCACAGACCAGGGAAATGCCTATCTGGTAGCAGGCAATGGTACCTTGAGATGTGTGATCTTCTTGGGACCCCTGTGGCATGCATGCTATTAGCAGTCTCTCCTCACAGATAAGGAAACTGAGGCTTGGTATGAGTTGAGCAACTTTTCCACACCCCCAGGATCAGGCTGAATCTGGGTTGGTATCTGTGAGGTTCTAAGTTCATGCTTGAAACAGTTGTGAATAGAGCTATTTCTGGATGGAGGTATTCGGCAAGCACCTCCAAGGATGCCCAGGTTGCTAAGGGAGTCTTTCCAGGCACCTTGCCCATCATTAGGCATATCTGTTCTATCCCTTGCCTTGTTTCTCACCCACTGTAAAAGATATTATACATTAAGAATCCCAGCCTAGGCTGCAAAAAGTCCAAGGTTACTATGATGTCCTTGTGTTTACAGAGCTCTTTATGATCTCTGGACTCTGCTCCATCTATGCTGTGTTTGGCTGGTCATGACCCTGTCTGCAAGAACAGTGGAACATTTGGTAATTAGCATGGGGTCAGCTCTGGTGTAGGAGGGTCCTTCTGTGTTTCTGTTGCTTTCATTGGTTGAATAAAGAAACTGCCTTGGCCTTTTGATAGGGCAGCCCTTAGGTGGGTGGAGTAGACAGAATGGAAGGCTGTGAGAGAGAAGGCACTGGGGCAGACGCTATGTTTCTCCAGCCCAAGATGGACTTTGATTAGAATCTTCCTGGTAAGCCACGACCACGTGGTGATACACAGATTACTAGATATGGGTTAAAACTAATGGGCCAGGCAGTATTTAAATGAATACAGTTTGTGTGTAATTATTCCGGGTATAAGTTAGCCAGGGTGCTGAGGAATGCAGCCCCCACAACCTGCTCCTCCTCATTACTACAAGCTCTAAGTCAGGCACTGCACTGAGGAATGTTAAGGCATATCCCTACCATTTAAAGATTGTGTTTTGCGTGGACCATGGCACCTGTGTGAAGGTCAGAAGGTAACTTAAGTTTCCCTGGTTGATCCTCTTCTTCCACTGTGGCTTCTTGCAATTGAACTCAGATTGCTAGGCTTGCGTGGCAAGTACTTTTACCAGCCTAGCCATTTTGCCAGCCCACATTCCTACTCTAATGAAATAATGGAGGTGAGACAGGAGAGATGGCTTTCTCTAGCCCAGCGGTGACGTCAGCGGCAGTCATCCAGTGGTTATGGTCTCAGTTTAATTTTTTCCCTTGCTTAGGAACGCTGACTGCTTTTTGTCTACCTTGTGTTGTTGGTCATGGTACCCTGACCTTCCTTAGAGCACCCTTTCTCACTCTGACTCTTTTTTTTTTTTGATCATTCTTTGTCATTGGGTTAATTGTACCCCTGGAATCCAGGCCTGGCCAGTTAGAACTTCTCATACTCCCTGGCCATGGAGACTCAGGTCTTCAAAGAGACCTGAGCCAGGCCAGTAAGTCTGTGCTGGGACTGAGGCAAAGAGGAACTCTGGTCCCATGGGGGTTGCTCTAAGCAAAACAAATAGCAGTTCTGTTTTAGCAAACAGTTTTGAACCACATTCTTATCTTGGAGGTGGGGAAGAGCCTCTCATAAACACAAGACCTCTCTCTCTCTCTCTAGTCTAACCCCACCCCATTTCCATCTGAGAAAACAAACTCAAAGTTCTGTGTCATGGAGTAGCCCCTGGGACTAGCAAATGGGTTCTGTGTACCCCCTTTCCCTGTGGGATTGGAAGAGGTCTTTAACTTTCATCTGAACCATAGCTCTGATCCACAGAAGTGGCGGAAAAAATTTATGTTTAGCTATCTTAGAAACCACCTGGTATATTCTGAAAGTTATCAGTGATGGGCTAGGAAAGGGTTTTTAATTTTTAAATTTTTATTATTTATTTGTTTTTATTTTGTTTTGTTTTATTTTGACTGTGGGGATGGTAGTTTGACAAAAATGCAAGACAGTTGACTTCAAGTCCATGAAGCATGGATGAAGTGACTGCGTCTGGGATGTGCTTATAAACACAAGAATGTGAGCGCTCCCTTTGAACTTGCCTGCGCCTTACATCCATCAGTCTGTCCTTTCATACTGGGGAGAAGCTAGAGGTGACCTATCTTTCTTGGGCAGGGACATTTTCTGAGAGTGTGTTAGTCACCTTTTTCTGTTTCTGTGACAAAATTCCTGACATAGCTTGAGGGGCTGAATTAATTACTTTGGTTTATGGTTTTAGGGGGTTCAGTTCAGGCTCTCTTGGCCCTAACCCTATGGCAGCTGTGGGAGCATATGGCCAAGGACAGCTGTTAACCTCATGGAGGACAGGAAGCAGAAAACATAACAGAAGGGACCAGGGTCACGATATCCTCATGGACTTCCCCCACTCATGACATGATCTTCTTCCTTCAAGTTGGTCCCACATACTAAAGTTTCCAGAACTTCATTGCTATCAAATAGAGAGCAAGCACTTAACAAATGAGCCCAAGCAGGACATTTCATATTGAAACTAACAGACAGGAATCTAAGTTGTACTCCTTTAGAATTCTAGTGTTTGGCAGGTAGAGACAAAAGAGTCAGGAGTTCAAGACCAATCTCAGCTACATCGTGAGTCTGAGGTCAGACCAGGCTATGTACAACCCTGTCTCAAAGTAGCAGACAAACTGGAAATGTGAGAATGAAGAGGAAAGTGATGGCAGAAGGGAATGAGGGGACTCGGAGAGGGACAATGTCCTAGACCTGTTGTTGTAAAGAGGCCGCTAGTGTGTTTCCCGACCGCCTGGCCCCAAAATAATCACACTGAATTAATTAAAACACTGCTTGGCTCATTAGCTCTAGCTTCTTATTGGCTAACTCTTACATATGAATTTAACCTATCTCCATTATTTTATATTTTACCACAAGACTTGTGGCCTACTGGCAAGGTTTCAGCATGTCTGTTTCTGGCAGCGGCTCTACGGCTTCTTCCTGAATCTGCCCTCCTTTCTCCCGCATTCAATTTAGTTTTCCCCACCTAGTTAAGTTCTGCCCTGCTATAGGTCCAAAGCTATCCTTTATTAACCAGTGGTATTCACAGCATACATAGGGGAATCCCACATTAACCTGTCCAGCGTTTACACTAGTACTGACTGGTTTTGTGTGCCAACTTGACACAAGTTAGAGTCATCAGATGAGCCTCAGTTGAGGAAATAACTTGATAAGATCCCATTGTAAGCCATTTTCTTAATTAGCGATCAATGGGGGAGGTGCCATCCCTGGGCTGCTGGTCCTGGGTTCTATGAGAAGGTGGGCGAGCAAGCCATGGGAAGCAAGCCAATAAGCAGCTCCCCTCCATGACCTCTGCATCAGCTCCTGTCCCCAGGATCCTGCCCTGTGTGAGTTTTTGTTATGACTTTCTTTAGTGATGTACAGCAATGTTGAAGTCTAAGCCAGATAAGCTCTTTCCTCCCCAACTTCCTTTTTTGTCGTGGTGTTTGATCACAGAACAACTCTCTAGATGATATACCATCCAAACATTTTCAACTAGAGGTGGATGCATTCTTAATCTGGTTTGTAATTAGTTCTGTAAGTATTGGTGAACACATTTACTGCACCTTGGTGAAATGTGATTTCTTTGTATTGTTAGATACCTTGTCCTTATCTGTAAATAAGGTCACATGCTATATAATGATTCCATGGTTCATAAAGAATCACAGGTATGATGTTATCTGCCATATAGCCTGAAGAGAAGACGAGCTCCTCTAGCCTTGAGTAAGCCTTCTCTATAATGTTGACACCACAATGAAATTGTCTAACAATGTAGTTCCCAGAATGTATATTCCTTTTTGTTAAATAATTCAAGAAATAATTATTTTTTGAAGTGAGGATTTTCCTGGTTCATTTCTTTATACAGTTACTCATTTAATCTTTATGACAGACAATATTCTAGAAACTGAAAAGGAAACACTGGGACAAACCCAACTGCCTCCCTTCTGAGTGCACACTCCAGCTGGTTGCCCCCTAGACACTCGTGGCAGTTCATTTTTGGATGCCATAGAATGCTCAAAGAGACCCATACAAGCTAGTATAGTTTTTGGTTTTATGTCACTTTCATTTGTTCTCATTTTATCATGCTGGTGTTGAACCCAGGGCCTCATGCTCCCCCAGGCCATGTCCTCAGCCTGCACTTTCCCTTTAGGAAGCACACTTTGCAGAAGCTGCCCACGCCACTTTTTTATATCCTCCGGCCATAACGTCCACGGCCACCTGGCTCAAGGCAGGTCTTTATTCTCAGCAGCCATGTGTTGGATGCTCTCTTAAGACTACCCTGAGAAACAGGAGAGCTCATTCAGGAATCACAGGCAGCAGAGTTAGGCTTTTTTAGTTATTTAGCTAAGATTCATTTACATGCTAAACACTTCCCATAAGAGCAAGCATTTAAGCTTTTCAGTTTTTTAGCTAAGCAGTACTCCTTGGGAGCTAAGATCCATTCACATGTTAGATGCTCCCCAGCTATCCCTATAACTTAAGAGCAGAGACTTAAGAGCTAAGCTGTGGTTTGGTGGTAGATCACTTGCCTCACATACGTGATGCCCTAGGTCCAGTCCCCAGCACTGCCAGAGAGAATCAGAAGGAGCAAGAGCTTACCTTTTCACTCCTTTTGGGCCTCACATGGTCATTGGTTGATCAGTGTTCCAGGAACTTAAGGCATCATACCCAGGGTCCAAGAAGGACAGAAACCTACCTGACAATGATACTCACAATTGTGGTAAAGACACATTGTTCTAGAAGTCTTGAGGGGAGGAGAAAGTATTGTGGAACTGAACACAGCCCATCCCTATGATGCATATGTATTGCCTTCTTTTTCCCTTCGGGACACATCTGTCTGTGGAATCTCTCATGCTTGTAAGGCCCTGGTCTATCCCAAGTCCAGAGTACTAGTATAGCATAGTGACCAAAAGTTGGTTCCTGAAGGCAGAATGAATGGGTTCCTATGCTAGGTTTGCCACTTGTAGCTGGAACAGCTGAAGTCTGTCTTCTAATCCTGTGTTTCCTTATCTAGCGAGTGGAGGTAGTGATTGCAGCAGCACTCATAGCAGGCACACTACAGTGCTGTCAGGAAGCTGTCCTAGCACATGCCTGGACTCTGGAGCAGACGCTGTAGATTCAGTAATTATTGCTAGGTTTGGTGGTATAAGGTACCAGACTGTAGTCCAGGCTCAGATAACTGAGGCAGAATTTTGGATTCAAGGCCAGACTTTGCTGTATTTCAAGATCCTGTCTGAAAAACACACAAACAATGTTATAAATATACAAGCCACACTTTCTTCCTAACTCTTCATACAAGAGGTTATTAATTATTTTCCATAAACTTGAGTCTTATTAATCTGCTCAGTCATGTTCTGAGTTCTTTGACAATCTCATAACAAGATGAATCACAAATTGGGGCTGCTGTTCATACGGACATTGTATATAGTTTATTTAAGAATATAAGATACTATAGGTGATAAGGCTAAGTGATGTGCTACGTTATAGAGTAGGATACAGGACATTATACATAGTTTATTTAAGCACACCGGACACTATAGGTGATAAGGCTAGTGAAGTGCTACGTTATAGAGTAGGTTACAGGACATTGTATATAGTTATTTAAGAACATAGGATACCATAGGAGATAAGGCTAAGTGATGTGCTATGTTACCAAGTAGGATACTAAAGTCAGACACAGCACCCTATGGATTTCTAGCATCCAATGGCAGATGTTCATAGAATGTTTGTTGTAAAGGTCCAAGCCGGTGATAACTAACATTGCCAGCTCAAGCATAAACTTGAGGAAGAGCATCATACTGTGTCTGTATATTGGAGACGATTCTAAATTCTATTTACCGAACACTTGACAAATGCCTTTCACAAGCTAAACAGTCCTTCCCAACACCTGTTCACATCAGACACACCAGAAACTGAATGGGAGACAGGACTTGCTTATCTTTTGGAAATTTGGACAAGAGGCAGATTTCTGGTTGACAAAAAACAAAAAAACAAACAAACAAACAAAAAAAAGCTTTGTAAGTGGAAATCAGAGGCAAATCAATGTAAGAGACGTGGTCTCTATCTTTGGGTTTCTGTTGAGCATTCTATGTCATCTGCTTTCTTTGTGTGGCTTTTATTCTCCTCCTTATATCCTTTATCCTAATGGTTTAGGAGGGGGTGGGGGTGAACATAGCGGTGGGGTGATGGCAATACATGGACTACTGGAAAGTGGGGCTTTGTGGTGGTATAAGATGGAGCAGGTTGATCCAGCCCAAGCAGTGCATATGCTGAGGGGAAAAGGCTGACAGAATGGAAGAGGGAAAACCTTACCCTCCTACCGTAACAGAGGGAGTTTGAGTCTTGAGGCCATGGTGATGTATAATACTTAAGAAAAACTGCACACAAATTGAAGAAGTTGATTTCAGCAAGGAATGCCTCATGACTAGGGCAGCACTCAGGACCAGAGGAGGTCGACAACCCTCCCACCAGTCATGTTAACAGTGAGCTTTAATAGAACGGGAAGCAAATTAGAGATTCACCTGATTGGCTGCTGTTAGGGATTTGGCTTATTTGAACATCATGCGACTGGTTGACTGGCTGTAATTGGCTAAAACTAACCTATTTGTTACTAAGTTTTTACACTTCCAAAATCTATAGTTTGTTACTTAAGGGCCTTGAAATGTGAAAGTCTCTTGGTATGTCTCTCTGTCTCAAGAGATTGACTGAGATCTTAGCCATTAGGGCTTCTTCATCCCCATCCTAATGGACCTGTTTGATTTCAGTACAGACTCTGCAAGCCATGATACAAAGTCAGCTGAATGATCAGATAGTCTTCTCTTGTGTTTTCTAGCAACATTTGGTGCCCAGTGAATGCCTGTGTCCACGCACTGGAGACACCTAAGAGGAGATGGTACATACAGTAGGGGATTCCTTCAAGGGCTGTTAGGAGGGTTAATAACATTAAAGCCCTTCATCTATACTGACCTCCTTCCCCCTCATTTGCTGAGAAAGAGTTGCCAGCACATGTGGTTGGTTGATGAATCTTGCATAGATAAAAGTATATCCTAGATGGGCTCTGCAAACAATTCCTTTGGGATGTTATGAGTCACCAGTAAGGCAACCCAACTAGTATCTATCTACCCAGTGATCACTCTCAAATTATTGTGTGGCTGGAGGCTACTGATAGCGGAAACTGAAGAAAATGTATTTGTCTACAGATGCTACTTTTTCTGTTGTTTTCTTTATCTGTTTGGAGCACAATTTAACTGTAAAGTCTTCAGGATAGGTTTGGCTACTATTAAATTTAAAGAAAAAATTGGTATATAAATCAAAAGACTGACTGTAAAGAGAGCCAGATTTGAATCACACTGGCATTGTCGGTGGCAGGACTTTTTGCATTTTTCTTATTATGACCCTGGGTATATAGATATATAAAAATGGGCACAAACATCTCCTTAGACCCAGAGAGAAATTTCTTTTAAAACAATTATTTAATCTCAGTACTCCAGGGCAAGCCAGAACTATATAATGAGATCTTGTCTCAAAACAAACAACCCACCAACTGCCAATTCTTTGGCATACATGTAGATTTCATCATTTGATAAAAATGAAAGCTACTTTTGACAGTTATACTTGCTGGATGTACAGATCTTCAATAATTTTCAGGGTTGATCAATATTTTGATTTTATAACCTTCAATGCCGAGAATGGCACTTTATATAAAATGTATCGTACAAAATGGCAGAAGTATGTTTGGGGCCATTTCAGAAACCACTGGAAATTTTTTCCTAATCCCGAGCCAAATTTCAGTGAACAGTTTTTGTTTGTGAAACTCAAGTAGCAGCTTTTAAACTTAAACATCCTAAAATAATATAAACTACAGATAAACGACTTTGATTTTTACATACTAAGTAATAACTGTAGGAAAACATAAGTCTTTATTTCCCAGAATCAAACCATTATGCTAGTGTAAGAATAGAAAAATTGGTACATTAGAAATACTAAGTTAAATTATGCCTAAAACTGTCGAGTAGTACCATCTGAGCCAAGGTGTTTTAGCAGTGTTCATTCACTCTGTGACAGCGTGCACAGTGTCACACGTGCCTGGCAGCAGCAAAGTCCAGCAATGAGACATGGGCCGGTACTGTGAGAAGCCCCTGGGATTCACTGTGTTCCCAGAAGCCTCTTGCCAAAGTTTTCACGCTTCCCATTCGGTTATGTGGCAACATCGGTGCTCATGACCCATAGTTAAGATCTAAGTTTAACATAACTTATAAGGAAACCCAGCTGAATGCTAGCTATGAATCCTAAGCATGCTATTATCTTGCCACACATAAGCAAAGATACAATGCAATGGGAAAGGAGCAGACCAAGTGCTTCAGGTAAGAAAAGTCATGATCTCGGTGACATGGAATAGTCACACCCCCGCCCCTGCCCCGACTCTGGGGAATCTCCCTGCTGCTCATCTTAACCTTGAGGCCTCCAATGGAGACACACTTCTGAGAATCTGGACAGGGCTTCCCTGAGAAATGAGGCCCACCCATGACTTGGAGCTTTTCTGAAGCCTTGCATCAGTGTAGGTGCTGAGAAGAATCTGGTATGGGCCCCTGTGAACCCTGGTAGGCTGGTTGTCATCAGTTGGTGGCCTTTCATGCTCAATCTGTGCTCAACACTGCATGTATGCCATGGTAAGTGTCAATCTGCTGCTCTCCATAAGATGCACAGGGTTGGTTATAGAGTGGGTTTGTCATCAACTGGCTTAGGATAGCATGCTCTGAGTCATTTGCTGTACTGGTATTCTTCACTAGAGTTCTGGAAACACCCCAGTGGACTGATCTTCCGTTTCTCAGTAGCTTACACTTTTAAAAGCCCGTCCTTTGAGCATCACACATGTGCTGTATGGTTGTGTGCAGTATCTGTCAGAAAAGCGCTGGAGTAACGGATGGAGCTTAAAATTGTGTGGACTGGAAAAACCATTATAATGCAAATGAAACGGAAATGTCGTTGTTTGTACAACAACATTTTTAAAATAATAACTACTGGCTAGTTTATGTCAACTTGACACAAGCTAGGGCCATTTGGAAAGAGGGGACCTCAACTGAGAAAATGTCTCCACCATATTGGCTTATGGGCAAAGCTGTGGTACATTTTCTTGATGGATGTAGGGGGCCCATTTCACCACTGGCAATGCTACCCCTGGGCTGGTGGTCCTGGATATTAGAAAAAAAACAGGCTAAGCAAGGTAGTAAGCAGCATTCCGCTGCTGTGCAGCAGTTCCTGCCTTCAGTTCCTGCCTTGGCTGCCTTAGATAATAAGACTACAAGCTGTAGGCTGTAAGTTGCTGGTTGTGGTGTTTTATCACAGAGATTGAAACTCTAATAAGACAATAACTAAACCTTGAGTGTTAGCATTATTCCAGAAATTTTATGCAGTTAACAGAGGACATCAATGACAGGCTCATATGATTAAGTTCACTAAACTTACTATTAATGTTTGATAAGATTAATTAATTTAACATTCTTGTTTTGCTTTTGGAGACAAAGTCTGATGTACCCTAGCCTAGCCTCTAACTTTGGTTAGCCAAGAATAAACTTGATTTCCTGGTTCTCCTGCTACCACCTCCCAAGTACTAAGATTATAGACATGTGCCACTTATAAAAAGGAAGAACATAAGCATTCAAGTATTATAGAGGACCTTTGGGAAACTCAAAGCTAACAATGAGGTGAAAAGGTTTTAATTTAGAGTTTGATTTGGGAAGGTTGTCAAAATGCTGAATGTTTTTAGGCGTTTGATTAATATAAGGTCAGAGGTCACTGAAAGACAATACTTAATTTGAATTCATAGATAAATACACTCTAGTTATAGAAAAACTTAGATCTTTAATAATGAGGGCTCAGCTTCCTTAAGCAATAAAAGACCTAGTAATTACTATGGCCAATTACTTCAGTGAGAGAGCCTATTACTTCTCCTTATGGGCAGAAAGTGAGGGAGAGGAGAAAACAGCTCACTTTGTTGTTGTTGTTATTATTATTTAACATATTCCTTCCAACAAATACAGGAAGTGAGTCTGGCTGCACTTGAAAGCAAGGCTCTTTGAGGCTGAGACTAGGCAGTCATGCAACTAGTTCATAGTTGAGGTCTTGGTTTCAGATGCATGAGATGCTGCATCCAACTTTCTTTCTAGTAAAAACCCACCCTCATTTCCCTTTGACTAGGGGCCATCGGAACCCCCAAGGCAGCTTCTGTAGATAGCTCTTCCATCACTAGGATTTCACTGGTGCACCAGTTAAGCTCTTCCACTGTGTCATCTTTACTCAGATCCCACAGGCTCATGAAACTGACATTCTTCCAGATCCTTCCATTACAGTCTCCTGGAACAGCCATCCCCGCATTGCATTTCCCAATGGTAACACCACATTCCCAGGGAGAAAGGTAAACTAAGCACAGAGGAAAAAGAGCCATTTCAACTATCCTTTTGCTAGATACCTTTTCTTTTTGAGGATTGTTGGCCGGGGTGGGGGTGGGAGGAGTGGAGGGGTAGGACTCCATAACTGAAATAGTCTGATGTACTTAGAGCCATTTTCTTTTCTAAAATCTCCACTGTCGGTTTTCTGTGCTTTGCCAGGAAAATCAGCCTGTCTCAGGCATTCAGATCCACTATCAACACAGGAGTCAAATTAGAAACGGTGAAGGCCCTGCAGTGGGCATTCCATTCATCCATCTGGCCATCTGTGCCTCCTTTAATCCTCTAACCCTTTGATGAATAAATACTTAACAATTTGTTGTCTAGGAAATTCTTAGAACTAGTCAAAAAAATTTTTAGAAGGTACTTGGTTATAAAAAAGGATTTAAACAAATCGGGATCTCACTATGTAGCTGAGACTGGCTTTGAACTCACAGCAGGTGTCCTGCTTCAGCCACTCTAGAGATGGGATTTAGGTGTGGGTCAGCAGGCTTGGGTGGTTTGTTTTTTCTTAACAGGATTGACTAGGCTTTGATTTCATCACCCTTTAAGATGTTACGATGACTTTATCAGGATCACTGTGCAGTTTTTCTATTTGGTCCTTTCATGGGAGGACCTTCTCGGAGTATCTACTTTGTTCATACAGGTCAGCTGACATCTAGGCAAAGTCAACCCATCCATCTCTACAAATTATTAAATACAATACCTGTGGTGAAACATAGGGCTTCCTTTCATGTAGCTTCAAGTTGGATTTAAGTTAAAGCACAGGAACAAGGGTTTACCTAACTCAAAAGAGGGGCTTCTTTTCCATCCGAGTGCAGGGGACAGGCTGTAGATATGTCCAAGGAATAGGGAGTGGAGTTGGAAGTTTCTCCTTGGGAGCCTCTTTATTTTTGTATAGTATTAGAATCAAGGTCATCTTGGAAGACTGAAGAAAGATGGTAGTTGGGGGGTGTTAAAGAAAGGATAGCCCCGTTGTGAGGAATGGGAAGAATTGACTTGTGATAAGCAAAGGGACAGCTGGGCAGAGGTAGCATCAGAAAAAAGAGTGTATAGTGGCAACAATGGACATCTGAGTGGTAGGACTGGAGCTAGATCTCTAGCTAGGTGTGGCCTGGTGTATTGGCAGGACAAGAAGTCAAGAAGATAGAGTAGTCGAAAACACATCATTGATTCACTCTCCAAACAAACACAATAAAAGACATTTTTGCGGAACACAAAAGGAGGTGAAGACATGAGCACACGGAGACTTCTAGAGAAAACCTATCAGGAGACTAGAATCATCAGAAGGTTAATGCAGCAACGAAAGTGATGGATAAGGGATCTGGGAAGATGGCATTGGAATACTGAACACTTTATGATCAGAGGCTGTGCTGAATGCTTTGCACATATCAGCTCAACTATAACTCTTAGGATAATGTTAAGACTTAAAATTTAGGGGCATAGAACAATCAAGTAAATATGTCCATGATTTCCTAGCTAATTCATGACAGAGCTTGGATTTTTGTACCTAAGCGTTCTGGCATCAAAACCCCAGATCTTCATCTAAACCATCCTTCCTTTAGAACGCCATGGGCAGAACGGATAAAATGTTTAATTGCCTGCAGTATTCCATCTTAAACGGTACTGGTATTATCTGAAAAAAAGGACCTAAAGCAATATGTAGATGAAGGTCACTGGAGACGAGATCTTTGGGTACACCATCTGTATGGTTGCTATGTCAGGGTCAGCAGGATGAAAAGGCTTGGGAGAAAATGTGGGGCCTGGATAATAAGAACATTTACAAGCGTGGGCTGCTAATCAGAAGGCCAGTACGTGACAGAATGAAGAGCTTGTCGTGCAAGCAGATGGATGAGGTCCCCAAAGCTCAAGCTTATGTGGGTGGAGGAGGAATTGAGTAAAAACGCTGCTGTTGGATAAGGACACTGCTAACTCTTGCCCCCAGCCCTGAATCCCAATGGGCTGAACAGTTTTGTTCTTGGAAAAGAGCCAGGCATATCTCAAGGAGGAAGATGGAAGGGGCATGCTCCACACAGAGCTGAAGATGTTTGGAGACTGAGTTTGTATACTGCAAAGTTCCAGGAATCTGGGGAGACTGGGTAAAAGTATAAGAACATAAGAGAGCATTTACGTGGGAGGGAAGAAAAAGAATGGGCAGCAGAATTAGCGAACATGTGGATAACGACCACGGATGAGGAACTGTTGATGCCACAGCTTACCTGGGACTCTGGAGGCAAAGTTGCAAGGATGTCAGAAAAAGACCCAATCCAAGGGTACAAAGAGTCTTCCATTTGGATAAGGAAAATATTCATGTTCTTTCTTAGCATGCTGACTCCCTATCAAGTGGGTACCACGCTCTATCCTTATCACCGTGGCCTTTTAACATTTTCTTTCCAGTGGCGCTCTTCCAGAGTCTGGTGAAACTATGGACCCCGTTTCAGAATAATTACAGATTACGTGCTGACTAGTTTTATGTCAACTTGGCAGAATCTGAAGTCACCTGAGAAGAAGGAATTGCAATTGAGAAAACGCCTCCTAAGACTGCGTGAGCATTCTTATGTGTCTACAAAATACATTAAACTCATCTTTAACTTGAGAGTTTAGTAGGGATGTAATCCACATTTAGTTACAATTCATCGTTACATAGAGGTTGCAATTCTAACCAAACAACAAAGGACTTGGGTGGAAAGGCCTTTGTTGCATGAGGAGGAGTGGGCTGTGGGGGCTGCTTTCCCGGCTCCCAGCTCCCGGCCGTGGGCCTGCTTTTGGTCCTGGATAACTTATACCCGAAATAACCACACGAAAATTATATTAATTTATTACACTGACTGTCCCATTATCTCTAGCCTTTTATTGGCTAACTCTCACATCGTGCTTTAACTCATATCAAGTCATCTATATATCACCACAGGAATATGGCTTACCAGCATGAGTCTAACCTACGTCCATCTCGGGCTAGAGAATCATGGCGTCTCTCACACTTCCCTTCTTCCTAGAATTCTGTTCTGTCTACTCTGCCCACCTAAGGGCTGCCCTATCAAAAGACCAAGGCAGTCTCTTTATTCAACCAATGAAAGCAACAGAAATACAGAAGGACCCTCCTACACCAGGCCTTAAATTCAAGAACTCTTCTAAGATCCACCAGAGAAGGTCACAGGCCAAATTATTGCACCCCCAGTTGGAGAGAGAGATAAGCTGGATGCAAGATTCATAGCTTATTAGAGCACAGATGTCCACAGAAGCCAGCACTAAGGTCAGAATGACAGAACTATGCTGGGAAAAAATACCATGGATTCAGAACACTCAAGTCTGAGAGACAAAAGTTCCAAGGTATTTTTTCCACTAGTGATTATGTGAGTTTGTTGTTAAGTCCTCATCGTGAATATTGAAATAAAGATCCCTGCACTTCTGACACAGGGAGTTAAAAAAAAAAGGTACCATTCTATGTTCTTACAGGTATATTGAACATGTTCCCTCTTGTTTGTTTTTCTGGAAAGTGTGTGTGTGTGTGTGTGTGTGTGTGTGTGTGTGTGTGTGTGTGTGTGTGTGTTTGTGCACCACATTTGTGTGGGTGGATGTTGAGGCCAGAGGAGGGTGTCTGGTCCTCTGGACTCGGAGTTACAGGCAAAGAGCCACTCAGCATGGGTGCTTGAAAGAAACCTGGGTCCTTTGGGAGAGCAGCAAGCCCTGTTAACCACTCAGCCACCTCTCCAGCCCAAAAGGCAACATGTTGAAAGAGAACAGATGTCTTCAATCAGGAAAATCCGTGTAACCAGAGCCTAGACAACCTAGGAGAAAAGAAAGGTTCATTGGACTATAATATTTTATATATTCTGCATAAAATACCCAGTTCTATCTCACTCAAGTCATGGTAGTTCTTCTAAGGGGAAGGGGACACTAAGAAGTATGTGTGAAGGTCACAAGCTCTCTAAAAGATGAGGCCCAATACTGCTTCTCATAGAGTATCGCCTGACCCACTGTCATTGTTACTAAGGCCTGGGTAGTGCCACATTTTCTTTACTTATGCCAGCTTTTCAACAAAAACCTTCCTCACATAGCAAAAGCGAAAAAGCTCAACATGCTTCACAATGGAAATCTGATATGGCAGGAACGTTGACTTTAGAACATGAATTTTTTTTTAAAAGAATTTTACTTATTTATTAAGTGTACAGTGTTCTGCCTGCATGTACACCTGCAGGCCAGAAGAGGGCACCAGATCTCATTCCAGATGGTTGTGAGCCACCAAGTGTTTGCTGGGAATTGAACTCAGGACCTCTGGGAGAGCAGCCAGTGCTCTTAACTACTGAGCCATCTCTCCAGCCCCAAGGACAGGAATTTTTAATAACCATAATATGCTTTATCATATGATGATACATAAGGATAGATGATAAGGATAGTGTAAACAGAGGGGTAGAAACATTGAAGAATCTGAAATGAACTGTGGAGATCAAGGCAGGTGAAGCGTGTTCCCGGGATGAACTGGGAGCACTGTGAGCTCCAGGTCAGGTAGAGGCAGAGGATGAAACCTGTCTCAAAGTTAAAGAGATGAAGGTGACTAAATACAGGATGCCCTTTATGGATTCATTGGAAGACTGGTCATAAGTAAGGAAAGAAGACAGGAGATGCTTCTAAAACTGGGAAGCAAAGAGCACAGAGACAGGAGGTTGTCTCTGTCCTCTTGACAGCACAGTCCTCATGAGCTATTACAAGATGTGTAACATAAATAAGGGGACATCAGAAGGAGTACGGAGAAATATTTGGAGCAATTACCACAGAGCATTTTCTAAGTTAACCACCAAGCCATGGACACAGGAAGTGTGAGCAGCGTCAGAGCGGATGAATGCCAAAAGACCTGGGCATATTATATCCAAATGTTAGAAAATCAAATAACGTATCTTAAAAATACCCAGACTTTCTCTCTCCTCACAAAAGAACATCCCTATCAACATGGGAGCAAGGAAGAAGATGGTGGGGTAAAATGTTTAAGAGATTAAAGGAACAACCAAGTAAGAATTCTCTGCCTTGTGGAATTAGCCTTCAAAAATGGAGAAACGGGCTATCTCAGAATATTTAGGGAAGACACTTGTATTTTGATGAAAAAAGGACACATATCAGAGAATTCATAAATGGAGGTAAAATAAAAGCAAATTGATCATATTCTTAATGTGCTCAGTTATATGCCTACACACATACACATATGTTATGCACAGTGAAATTAATAATGGCAATAATATAGGATATGGAGCTGAGGATTATTTTGTTCTGATGTCCTCACACCTGTAAACTTAAAATTGATATGGTAGGAAAGAAAATGAAATCATATGACATGCTCAGATTAAGCTCACAAAAACTATGGAAGAAAAGACAAAATAGGACAGAGAATGGAAGGAACACATAGGACCTTACCTGGTGGTGGATGTCTTTAATCCCAGTCCTTGTGTTTTAGGGGTTCTATTGCTGTGAAGAGACACCATGACCATGGCAACTCTCACAAAGGAAAATATTTAATTAGGGCTGGTTTACAGTTTAGAGGTTTAGTTCATTGTAATCATGGCAGACAGACATGGTGCTGGAGAGGTATCTGAGAGTTCCAAATTTGGATTTGGATTTGTAGACAGAGAGAGAGAGAGAGAGAGAGAGAGAGAGAGAGAGAGAGAGAGAGAGAGAGAGAGAGAGAGAGAGAGAGAGAGAGGAGACTGGGCCTGACTTGGGCTTCTGAAACCCCAACACACCCCCCCTCCAGTGACACACTTCCTCCAACAGGCCATCAAGTAACACCACTTTCTAATGACCAAACATTCAAATATATGAGCCTATGTGGGCCATTCCTAGTCAAACCACACAGCCCCCCAATAATCCAATAAATAGATAATGGAATCAGGCAAGTATTAAAAGTATACTTATGACCAATAAATGTATGATAGTGTTTAGTATTCTTAGCCATCAAATACATAAATTATAAACAAAAATTGTATCTTATCCCAGTCAGAGTAAATGATGTCCACCAAGAAGTCAAGAGAACAGCAAGTGTTCCCAAGGATGTGGGAGTAGTGTGTGATAGGGAAGAACTTTACCCCTAGGAGAAGTGAAAACCAGTGTAGCTGTGCTATTCCTATACATCTGAAGGAACTCAAGCAGCTTACAACAGCTCTACATCCATACTTACTGTAGCAGTTTCTCACAGCAGGCACGTTTTGGAATTAGCTGATGGACACCATTAAAAGATGAATAAAGAAAATATGGTATATATATATACACACACACACACTCACACTCATTGCATCGTTTTTCAGGACATGGATGTAATAACAATCATCACATTAAATGAATTAAGTCAGGCTCATAACCACAAACAGCATGTTTAATCTCATCTGTGGAATCTACCCTTTAAAAGATAAGACAAAAATCGAAGGGAGGGAAAACAGAAGCAATGTGGTGGCATCACAGGAGACAGGATAAAAGGACACAGTATTGGGCTAAAATGAAACCCATTACCTTGTACCATAATATACCTTAAAATAATAAGGGGTTAGCTGCTGCAATAGAGAGCAAGATAAGAGATACACAGGTATGCGATTCGTGAAAGAAACAGTAGATAAGCCGGGCTTCTTTAAAATGAAAATAAGTTACTTGCAAAAGATGTCAGGAAACCAAGGTGAGCCACGAACTGGGAGGAAATACTTGTGGCCCACATATCTGAAAAAAGAATTATTTAGAAGATAAAACCTCAAAATGTTAGTAAAAAAGTGACATGACTTAAAAGTAGACAGCAGATCTGAAAATAAAACTCGCCAAGGAAACATACCAGAGACAAATAAGCCTATACAAAGATGCTCAGTACCGTAAATAGCCGTGAAGGTAGTGAGCAGCACAAACTCGAAATCGCTGTCAGTGGGAGTGCAAAATGGTACAACTGCTTTGGCAGCTGTTTAATTATAAACGTAAACATACTCTCTCCAGGTGATCTGGCAACATGCTCCTTGGGCTCTAATAAGTTGAGAACTTATGTACACGCAAACCAAGCATTTAGGTACATATAGTGAATTCATAGCTGTTAGAAACCTGAGCCATCCCATTTGACAGTCTAGAAAAGACCAAAGGCTGTTAGCTTCCAGGGTTAGTGGGGAGGAGGAATGAACAGGAGGAGTGTGGAGGATTTTCAGGTCAGTAGAGATATGCAACATGATTTTCAATGGTAAGTAGCCATTCCTACACATCTACCAAGACACACACCATTCAAAACCAAGAGTGAGCCCGAACACGACCTACCGCTGTTGGGTGAGGATGGGAGTGGACGCCTATGGCGGGGGACTTCGTGCGTACGTGTAGACAGGGCATATATGAGAATTGTCTCTACTTTTTCTGTTCAGTTTTGCTATAAACCCAAAACTGCTCTAGTAAATAAAGTTTACTGATATTTTCAAAACTAGAGTAGCTCAATAAGATAGCCTCTGGAAACTGTCCACAAACCAGAATAAGGACTCCCGCATAGAGAAAACACTTGCATGCGATCTAACTCTTAGACTGTGGATTTATGGCTCTCCTGCTTGAGTCCACCACAGTTTGTTATAAGAAATGGTAAGTTATTGTAGGAATTTTAAGCAGAAAAGAGTTGAAAATAGAGAAGTTTACTCTTATAAAACTGCTAGCGGGACACGATAACTCTCCGAATGCCGCAGACACGTTCTACTAAAGGAACCGGTACGTCTGCCAAAAAGCATCTGCGGGGAGGCCAAACACGGCTGCGTGGAGGAGCAACAGTTGGCTATCTGCACCAGACTGTTTGCCTTTTAAATCTAACCTTTTTATATAACCACTGCAGGGAAATCTTGACAATACAGTTTTTCAGCCTCCGGCATCTATTAAGGAAGATGAAGCTAGGCGAGGAGTGAGTCGCATTCCACTGTGGCTTTCATACATTGTTCATAGCTAGAAGCCAGTATGATTCTTTATTTCTGCATTGATGGGCAGATAATCCTCCCTCCAGGTGGTATACTTACCAGAGCTTTGAATCGATCTCTGCTCATTTCCAAGAGTAACCGAAGCCAGACACTTTTTTTAAAAAATATTTATTATGCATACAATATTCTGTCTGTGTATATGTCTGCAGGCCAGAAGAGGGCGCCAGACCTCATTGCAGATGGTTGTGCGCCACCATGTGGTTGCTGGGAATTGAACTCAGGACCTTTGGAAGAGCAGGCAATGCTCTTAACCACTGAGCCATCTCTCCAGCCCCAGCCAGACACTTCTTACGCAAGTCCTGTTCCTGAGGCACACATCATCCTCATGCCCTCTCTCCGCCTTGTTTTGTTCTCTAGCTATGGTTTCAGAATAGGTTTCTCACCCTCAGAGCTATTGATATCTCAAGCAAGATGAGCCCACTGTGGTAGTGGATGCTATAATTCCACTATTGCAAGGGGGAGGCAGGAGGATTCAGAATTCAAGGCCAGCCTTGGCTACAAAGCAAAGTCCAGACTAGCCTGGCATACATGAGACTCAGGCTCAAAAGAAAAGTAAAACTAGTAAAATCTCAGGATGGAAGAGTATTTGTCGTGGGAGGCTGCCTGGCACTTCAGAAGGTAAACAGCACCTGAGATCTCGGCCTTCTGATGCCAGGAACACCATCTCCAAGACATGATGAGTAATCTCTGGGCACTGTCAGATGTCTGCTGGGGAACAGAATCCACCAACTGAGAGTCATTGTTCTTGCACACATGTGACTTGGCAGTTGCCAAATGCACAAGACGGGTTTCTACTGCACACTTGAACACGCCACCCCATCCCCAAATGCCGTATTAACCTCCGCCACTAATGCAGAGGACTGTTAGCAGACAAAGAACTCCCGTGCCAGTCATCAGGGAAGAGCATTTCCCAGAGTTCACAATGTCAACAGAAATTAGGCAGCACATGCCCTGGAAACACTGCGTGATTGGGCTCATTCCTCTCAGATGTCTTCATCTGTTAAATGTCTTGTGAGAGACATGTAAGATCTCTGATCCACTGAAAGTCGATGACCTCTTACCACCAAACAGAAAATAAACTGGAAAGTGTTACATCCTTCCATGGAGAAACCTTATAATTCTTGCCCTGAGCTCCTTTCTGAAATGATTAGAGATGTACGTGGTAAAAATGGATTGGCTGAAACTGAGTGTAGTGTGAGGACTGACTGATGTCATATTCTACTTCTGCTACAATGGGAAACTGGGAAAATCTGAAATTATCTCCTATTTTATTTGTTCAAGAGCTGTCATTTCACTCTGCAAGGCAACTATTAATAATGTCATTTCCCACATTCTGCTTGTGAACTGTTTTCTAACGCTCATTCATCTGGTCACAGGAATTTCAGAGTTGGGAATGCAGCTCAGTCGGTCGAGCGCTTGGGTAGCATGTTGAAGGCCAGGGTTCCATTCCTAGTCCTGGGCATTGTGATATAATGTTCAGTATCGGAAAACTGGAGAGGTTGAGGCAGGAGGATTAGAAGTTCAAGGTCATCTTCAGCTATGTAGAGAAGTTGAGACTTGGTCTGGGATACCTGGAATGGAATCTGAAATCCTGATTCCATTTTTCCCCACTGTCCACTTCAAACTAGAAACCCCTTTCTCTATTCTTGTGCCCCCAAGAATACCGCATCTCCTCACACACTTCAATTTCCTCATTTCTAATTTATTTTATATATGGTGTCTGTGAATGTATGGTGTGTGTGTGTGTGTGTGTGCGTGCGCATGTGTGTGTGTGTGTGCCTGAAGAAGGCAGAGAGTGTTGTAACTAGGAGGAGAGGTCTGTGTTGTGTTCCCCAGCTGCCAGCTGCTGGCCCGCTCAGTCGCTGGCCGCCTGCACCCGAAATAACCACATGAGAACGGCATTCATTCAAACTCTGTCTGGCCCATTATTTCTAGCCTTTTCTTGGCTATCTCTCACATCTAAACTAACCCATTATAAAAGTCTGTGTGTCACCACGAGGTGGTGATCTTACAGGGGATCATTCAGCATGTCTGACCCTGGAGGCTTCATGGTGGGCTCCTCATGGTGACTGTGTCATTTCCTTTCTCTCTCACTGCCTTCTGCTCTGTCTACTCCGCCCACCTAAGGGCTGTGTCCTTAGGCAGTCCTTTATTCAACCAATGAGAGTAACAGAAATAAAGATGGACCCTCCTACAGAGAGGGTGCTGGTAGTTGTGAGCTGCCACATGGGTCCAGATAACTGCACCTGGGTCCTTTGTCAGAGAAGCAAGTATTCTTCACGGCAGAGCCATAGCATCAGCCCCTTATTTTGCTTTCATGGCTTTTACAGTTTTACATTTCTATATATAATATTCTCCTTATTCTATTAGACTGGCACCACTGCATACATTTAAATATGAGAAGCATGACCAAGAAGTTAAGGATCCCACAGGATCCAATAGTGTTAGGTTATTTTAAATGGACTCCACCTTAAGTCAACTTGGACCCTGATGGACCACTGAAGAAGGCATAAAAACTGGCTCTAGGGAGCCACTCAGGGTGAAGGCCGTCGCTCTGGGGATCGATAAGATGTGGCTGAGAGTAACAGAAAATCTATGGCAGAGGGAGTAAGCTCTGTTCCCCAGGGGCCTTAACTGGTGTCTGTGTGAGTGTTGTCATCTGTCAACATAAGGACTTGGGCTTCACCAGAAGGATTGCAGAATCCCCACAGCCTCTCAGGGATAACAGCCCTTGGCTCTTTAAGGCTATTTTGACCTCAAGGAAAAGTCAGAGGCAGGTTGTCAGAACACAGGCATTAATATGTCAGGGCTAAAAGTGAAATTCAGCCGGGTGGTGGTGGAGCATGCCTTTAATCCCAGTACTCGGGAGGCAGAGACAGGCGGATCTTTGTGAGTTCGAGACCAGCCTGGTCTACAAGAGCTAGTTCCAGTGCAGGCTCCAAAGCCACAGAGAAAGCCTGTCTTGAAAAACCAAAAAAAAAAAAAAAAAGTGAAATTCAGCAGAAAGCCAAATCTGTCATTGTCCTTCAGTATTGTCTTTCTGCCAGATGGTCCCATTGGGCTTTGATCTGCATCTCCAGGGACTGGCAGAGCTCTACTCCCCGGGGTCACAAGTACCCCTTTCACAGCAGTGGTCATGGGATAGAAATCTGCTTGTCCCATCACTGTGGATTCTGGAAGAGTATGTGTGTCTTCCATGGAGGAAGATCCTCTTGCCAATGGAGAATGACTCACTCCAACATGTCACGATTGCTGAGGGACGGTGTAGTGAGGAGACCTGGGCACTTCACATCTTACTTCAACAGAGGCCTCTGCAAAACCCTATCATGCAAGGTCTCACAGCCAGGCTGATGCATTAGTCACCTTGGGCGAATGTGACAACTTAGATGCTGGTATTAAACGGTCATCTCCACAGAGAGTAGTAGAAAGGACTGAGGTCCACCCTGCCAAGGGGCATGATGGCTCTCTAGCAATGAGTTGGTTTTGTGTTCATTTCTTCAGTTCATCTAATCTTGGTTGTCAAGTTGAACGCCTTGGAGAGGAACATCAGTCTGGCCTGGCGGCATGTCTGTGGGGCATTTTCTTCATAGGTGACTGACGACAAACCTACTTTGGATGTACCATCCCTAGGAAGGTGGGCCTGGGCTATTTAAGAAGGGAGCTGAACATTAACCCGAGAACAAACAGAATCCCTCCCTAGTCCCTGCTTCAGTTCCTAGCTCTGGTTTCCTGCCCTGACTTCCCTCCATGTTGGACTGTAACCCGTAAGTCAAATAAACCTTGCTACCCCAATCTGCTTTCAGGTGTGGTGTTTATCACAGCAAGAGAGCAAACTAGGACCACACTGATACACGCATCAAAACATCAAGAACTACAGTTCAGAAAAAGGGCTGGGAAGGGCTTAATAGAAAACAACTAAGAAAAAGGACCTCCTGTTTGCTTCTCCTTGTCTTATGTTCTTTATGGCAATGTCTCCTGTGCCTGGGCCCTTGTGGGTTTTTTCTTTCCATAGTTTTGGCTTTCTGAGCTCTCTGAGAGATCAGAGTTTGTGTTTGTTATTGAGAGTTCTTCCTTGGGATACCATCTGACTAGCTTTCTAAGTCCTCAGTCATAGCTGTCACGAGTACCTTCTCAAAACCCGCAGCATGTCTACATTCAGCTTTGTTTGGATTATGTTGCTATGCCGTCCACTGAAGCTCTGTGTGCACACACCTGCTTTTCTTGACATCTCCCATATGCCCTAACATGCCTCCAGAAGACACTTAGGTGAGTTGCTTATGACTTGGCAATGTTCATCTCTTGGGTACCTAGAGAGGGGCCCTACAGTCCCTCTCCATTGTAGCTAGCTTTGTGGATGGGGCCTGCAGTCTGGGACGGATAAAACCTACATATCTTATTAGTGCTTTTGACATGTAGATCGAATTTCCCGTGAAATTGAAAAAAAAAAAAGAAGTTTTCTGCTCCAGATGATTCTAACAGGCCCCATGGGTTCCATTCGGTTCAAGTTGGCCCGAACAGGTTCCATGTATTTATTAGAAAATGAGATGCAATCCCTTCAAAGTGATTCTGAATCCCTCTGGAGTGTTTTTGAAATAAAGAGTGTGTGTTAGGGAATTCATTCCTAAGCTTCCAAGTTGTTGTTCTTTAGTTGTGTGCAGATTATAATCATTTGTGGGGAAATCCTTTCTGTGTTAAAAATAAGCCCATTCTGCTGTCTTGTAGTGTGAAAGACCCAGCTTCTCTTAAGTAGTCAGTCACTGTTTT
>JAQHUG010000292.1:1835963-1865553 GCA_028555095.1 Dicrostonyx torquatus
GAGACAGACATATGATAGGTACCCCCTACACACACAGAAAGAGAGACAGACATGTGATAGGTACCCCCTACACACTCAGAAAGAGAGACAGACATGTGATAGCTATCCCCCCCCACACACAGAAAGAGAGACAGTCATGTGATAGGTACCCCCCACAGAAATAGAGACAGACATATGATATGTACACACACACAGACAGACATATGATAGGTACCCCCTACACACACACACAGAAAGAGAGACAGACATATGATAGGTACCCCCCCAAACACAGAAAGAGAGCAGACATATGATAGGTACCCCCTACACACACACAGAAAGAGAGACAGCCATAAGATAGGTACCTCCTACACACACAGAGAGAAAGAGAGACAGACATATGATAGGTACCCCCTACACACACACAGAAAGAGAGACAGACATGTGATAGGTATCGCCCCACACACAGAGAGACAGACATGTGATAGGTACCCCCTACACACACACAGAAAGAGAGACAGACATGTGATAGGTACCCCCTACACACACACAGAAAGAGAGACAGACATGTGATAGGTACCCCCTACACACACACACACAGAAAGCGAGACAGACATGTGATAGGTATCTCCCCACACACAGAGAGACAGACATATGATAGGTACCCCCTACACACACAGAGAAAGAGAGGCAGACATATGATAGGTACCCCCTACACACACACACAGAAAGAGAGACAGACATGTGATAGGTATTGCCCCACACACAGAGAGACAAACATATGATAGTTACCCCCTACACACACACAGAAAGTGAGACAGACATGTGATAGGTACCCCCTACACACACAGAAAGAGAGACAGACATGTGATAGGTACCCCCCCACACACACAGAAAGAGAGACAGACATGTGATAGGTATCCCCCCCAGAGAGACAGACATGTGATAGGTACCCCCTACACACACACACACACACACACACACACACACACACACAGAAAGAGAGACAGTCATGTGATAGGTACCCCCCACAGAAATAGAGACAGACATATGATACGTATACACACACACAGAAATAGAGACAGACATATGATAGGTACCCCCACACACAGAAAGAGAGACAGACATGTGATAGGTACCCCCTCACAGAGAGAGAGAGAGAGAGAGAGAGAGAGAGAGACTTATGATTGGTACCCCCAACACACATAGAAATAGAGACAGACATATGATATGTACACACACACACACACACACACACACACAGAAAGAGAGACAAACATATGATAGGTTGATAGGTACCTCCCCCATACACACAGCAAGAAAGACATATAATAGGTACCCCCTCACACACAGAGAGACAGACATATGATAGGTACCCACACACACACCCACACCCACACACACACAGACAGAGATGAATAGTTTAAAAATAAGATAGAACAATATGATTTTCTAGCATTTGTCTCTCTCATAGAAACATCAATTTGAACAACTCCTCATGTACAAAATATAATTTCACACCAGGCTTGGTGGTGCATGCCTAGCACTTGGAAAGCAGAGGCAGGTGGACCTCTGAGTTCAAGGCCAGTCTGCTCTACAAAGAGTTCCAGGACAGCCAGAGTTACACTGACTTATGTAGAGAAACCCAGTCTAAAAAAAAAAAATAAAAATATATAATTTCACAAGAGGTAAGGAAACCTTATGAGAGATAACAGTACCTACTTGGAGTCAGACATGGTGGCTAATGTCTTTAATCATAGCATCTGGGAAGCTGAGGCGAGACTATTGCCATGAATATGAAGCCAGCATGTTCAGTTATTTTAGCCACTATCTCAAGAAAACAAAAAGCAGACAAAACCAAGAATATGTGGGTATGGAATAGAAATAAGAAGAGACATTCTCAATAAGGTGGAAAGTATTTAGACTCTTTATAACACTACTTCCCCAGCCCCTGAGGCACACACAGAGGGACACCTTTCTACTTAGCCCCAGACTCCTCCTAGCTGGTCTTGTCACCAGGCCCAGAGTCACCATTGTGTTACCAGTAGCTATGACCTGTAAATTCCACTGGTAGGCCAGTCCTTGTGACCCAGCCTTAAGTTTCACTTCAGACCCGAGGTTTGACCCACATAATCCCAGGCTTCAGACCTGCCCCAGTGTGGTCTAACACTTGAAAACACTGAGAGGGGGTGCTTACTGCCACATCCAACATACCCGGGCTCATCCAATTTGGTCTGATTTGAACGTGAAGCATCTCACACAGGTGTGTGTTTGACTATGTGGTCCCCAGCTGGTGGCATTGTTTTAGGAGGCTGTCAAACATTTTGGATGTTGGACCTCCCTGGCGGACCTGGATCAAGAGTTATAGGCCAGACTCACCTCCTATCTGCTGTCGTGCTATACCAGCCACCCCCAAACTTCAGTCTCTCCAGTCATTGGAAGATAGTCCTGCCACAATGGACTGTGTTCTCTAAACTGTGAGCCAAAACAAGTCTTTCTTCCCTTGAGGTGTTTCTGTCGGGTGTTCTCCTACAGTGGTGAGTAATTAGCTAATACACTAGACTGTCCCATTGCTAGGCCATCCCTTAAGGACTTAGGCTGTAGGCACCAAGCCAACCATGGGTGTGGATGCAGTATACCACAGTCTAAGCCTACTTCCTAGATTCAAAGTACCAGACACTCCAGCAGGCTCCACGGATTGATTCCTATGGATGCAAGCTCCAAGTCTATCCCTGAAGACTCAGGATCATGACAGTTGCTGTGGTTAAAGGGCACAGGTCCACCTCTGTGGACTTGGGTTGCAACTATGTCCAACGCACTAGGCCTCTATCTCAGCACTGCACTGGCCTCTGCGACCTAGACTTACTGCTACCAGAGGGGCAGCTCAGCTCATATGGACTTAGGCTTCAGATCATCTCTAAAGGCCTAATTTAATTAACGGAGTCACCCTAGTAGATCTAGACATGATCAGCTTTCCTAGAATTTCTGGACTGGCTAGTGGTTAAAGGCTTTGCCAGACAAAAATAGTTTTCAAAGACTGGACTATGCTCCTACTCCCACAATTGTGTATATACCATAGATGACTACAAGAATCAAGACAGACCAGGAAACATGAAAATATGAAAGACCAATAGAAAACTCAAGTTAATGGGTTCTAAAGAGATGGGGACATATGAACTACCTGACAAAGAATTCCACCTTTTAAGGAATCTCAGCAAACTTTAGCAAACCATTCTGTAAATTAGGAACCCCCTACCATCACCATCACCCACAGAAAGTCAATAGGGAAACAGACTTAAACTTCATTTGAGATCAAAGGGACCAAACAGAAACATATATACATACATACATACGTTCTACCTAAGAGTAGCAAGTACTCATGGCTCATTCTGTAAAACCAATAAACTAGGCAAAAAAAATTTAACTATTCTGGAAGACTGAAATAATATCAAGTATTTGTTTCTGGCCACAATGGTATGGAACAGGCATAATTTCTAACATATTATAAGTATGTGGAATCAAACTTGAATGCTCTTGAATGTGCAAATGTTCAGGAAGAGACTGACTATGATCAAGTTTGATTTATCACAGAGATGCAAGCATGGTTTAGCATATATAAACAAGATGTAGCACATTCACAGAGGGAAGCAAAACTCATGTGGTCATCTCAGTTGGTACAGAAAATATGTTGACAAGATCTAGTATCTTTTCATGATAAAAAATTTCGATAAATCAGGCAAAGAAAGAGCATATCCCAACACAAAAAGGCCACATACTACAGCAAGGAAATAGAATCAGCCTAGGTGTCCATCAACAGATGGATAACGGACATGTGGTATATAGCTACAATGACATTTCATTTAGTCATAAAGAAAAATGAAACTCTGCAATATGGAACTGGAAAACATGGATGGAACTGGAAAATAGGTTCAGAAAGACAAACATGAAATATTCTCTCTTCTCTCTCATATATAAGGATCATGACTTCCAATTTTCACATATATGTACTATGTGGGAGAGAAAAGGGTCAGCCAAAACAAGTATGTATGAAAATAATTTAAGGAAACTACTATTTTGGATGCTACAACACATTACATACAAATTGTGTGTGTGTGTGTGTGTGTGTGTGTGTGTGTGTGTGTGTATGTAACATACCCACAGCTAATATCAAATACTCGTCAGTGAAGTGGTCAAAGCTTTTCTTTCAAGACCAGTAAAGATGAACAAAAGTCATTCTCACCACTTCTATTCAGCACAGAACTGAAATCAGAGCTCGAATGGTCAGGCAAAAGAAGAAATAAAAATCACTGGAAAGGAAGACATTATATTGTCTGTGTTTGTGATGATATTTTAGGTAGATATACAAAGCCTGGAGACACCAAGAAAAAAGTCTATTTGAACTAATAGGCAAATTCAGTGAAACTGGAGAGTATACTCCAACAACTTACCTGAAAATAAACAAAAAATAATCCCATTTACAAGAGCTACAAGAAACAATAAAATTCTGAGGGATGAATTTACCAAAGAGGTAAAAGAGCTCTTCTATTTACAACATTGAAAAAAAGAAATTAAAGATGGCACAGGCAAACAGAGATATCCCAGGTTCATGTAGTAGAAGAAAGAACACTGTTCAGATGTTCCCACTCTGAGATGACCTGCAGATTCAAGGCAATCCTCAGCAACATTCCAGTAATTATTTCCACAGGAATGGAAATTCCATCCCGAGAGAATGAGGGAGAGGTTGGTAAGAGCTGAGGCACCTCTCTCATTCTCAAAATAAATTCTCCTCATCACTAGTCATTAGAGAAATGCTGATTAAAGCCACCGTGATCGTATTACCTTGCACCTCTTAGAATGGCTATAATTAAAAATAAAAGTGAAGGGTAAGTTTATTAGTTACTTTCTCATTATTACGACCAAATACCCAACAGGAAGCAAGTTAAGGGAGAAAGAGTTTACTTTCGGCTCATAGTTTGAGGGTGCAGTCCACGGTGGTGGGGAGCCATGGTGGTTAGGGATAGCAAGAGTGAAAGCCTACTTACTCACGTCGGGATGGATCAGAAATCAGAGAACTGGGAATGCTATCACTCATCTGGCTTGCTCCTGTGTTTTCGGCTGGTCCTCCATCCCATAGTATGGTGCTGTTCTTATTCAGGGTATGTGTGTGGGGTGTGGGGGTCTTCCTTTCACAGTTAATATTCTCTGGATATGCCTTCGCAGACAAAGTCACTCTCCGAAAGAATTCTAAAGGCAAGTTGACAATGAAGATTAAGTACTGCAGTACGTGGTGGGGGAATGGAGCCCTTGTACCCTTAATGAGAATTAGCTATAAATTAATACAGAGATTGTAGAAAAGTGTGTGGAAGGTCTGGGGGTGGGTTCCAGTAACCTCACTACTGCGTATCTGAAATGAAACGGTGTGAGTGTGAAGGACATGGACTAAATGTATTAATGAGAATCTGTGCTCCATGCTCACTGCTACATTAGTTACAATCACCAAGCTATGATGTCGAGCTAAGTGTCGAAGGACCGTATGTAAAGTGAGATAAAACAGGCCTATGACCGTACTTACATGCAAAAATCTAAAAAGAACGGTAGCACTGGGCGTGGTGGCTCATGCCTTTAATTCCAGCACATGGGAGGCAGAAGTGGGTGAATCTCTGCGAGTTCAAAGCAAGCCTGGTCTATATGGTAGTTCTCAGGGCAGCCAGGGCTGTGTGGAGAGACCCTGAACTAAATAAAATAAAATAAAATAAAATGAGTAATCTCCTGGAAGCAGAGACTAAGATGGTGTGTGCCAAAGGCCAAGGGTGAGGAAGATGGGATCTTTGCTTGGAGGATACAAAATTTCAGTTACATAGGACGAATAAAAGTTCAGTGGCCTATTGACCCTTATATGATATGCCTAATCAATATACCATACATATTATGTAAGTTATAAATATTTATTATATCAAATGTATATTATATGTTTGAAACTTGCTGTAAGTGGGACTGGAAGTTAAGTGAGAGCTGCTACTGCTCTTCCAGAGGACCTGAGTTTGGTTCCCAGCATCCACATTGGGTGTGGTTCACAACCACCCATGACTCTAGCTCCAGGCCCTTCTGATGCCTATAGCTTTCATGGGCACCCGGGCTCATGGCCACATACCCACACAAGTATGCATAGGTAAAAACGACCAGAAGAAATCTTTAATGAAAAAAAATTGGTACCAATGTTGTCATTACTAAAATTATGTGAGATCATGCATGTTAATTACTCAATTTAGCCATTATAAAAATATATATTTCAAATATTCATAAATATATATGATTTTATTTGGTAACAAAAATTCATATTTTTGGCATGTTGGGAATCAAACCCAAGGCCTTACATATGCTGGGCAAGTCATTTATGATTGAGCTATACCCTTGCACCATTTAAAAAAATAAACAACAAACACTAATTGATTTATAACCAGGTTTTTAAAAAAACACACTAAGAAAAATGAGAATTGTCTTTGAATAGTGAAATCACTTACTTCCTGTGTTTTCCAGCAGTTTCCAATACTTTGATAACTGATCGTTTTACTCATCAAGGAAGGTACAGCGGTGACTGTTCAAGATGAACAGGGAATAACTTGGAATTTTATATAAGGGAAGGTTAACGAAGGCGTTTTAAAACTTATTTACATTTTCACTTTTCCCTGACAGACAATATCCACTTCTTACACAAAGGATCTGGCCAAAGCTGCACACTGGGTAAAGTCCTTTAAGCCAATGGTTTCCACATGGAGATTTTGCCCTGTGATTAAAGCTTTCCAGTTTTCAAAGACTGACTCCAACACATGCCAGGAAGGACAGCCCTTGAACTGGCAGCAGTGTTTATCACTGTCTCTGAGTCATCCATTATTTGTAACTTTTCCAATCACATTTTTACCAAATAAACTATCAACTGAGATTTCATTCCGGGACATAAAATTATTGACTGAATCTGGCTGTCAGTGTGTTGCCATAGCCACGTCAACATGTAAGTGATCTCTAGGCTTCCCCATGCCACTCTGTGTCGTCCCCGCCACCCCCCCCGACAGTCTCAGATTTAAGAAAGGCAGGGGAAGGCTGGGTAATAACTCCACCAGTAAACTGATCGTCATGTAGGCACAAGGACCCAAGCTTGAACCCTAGCACTCTACGAACCTGGCGTGTTGGTGCACACTCTGATCCTGGGGGCCGAAGACAGGAGGATCTCTGAGACTTGCTGGCAGCTAGCCCAGCTGAATCACTGATGCAGTTCACTGAGAGCCTATCTCAAATGTAAGGTGGAGAGCAATATTGACCTTGATGTCTATATGCCCACACATGGGGAAATAGCCACAAGTGCATGCGTATGCTACTGAGAGGTAGGAGAAGGAGGAGGAAGGGAGGGAAGGAGAGGGACAAGGAGTGGGGAGGAGAAGTGGGGGCAGAAGAAAGAGGAAAGGAAGAACACTCCGGAAGTCAGCCAGTATCCAAGTCACGTTTGAAGCAAAGTCTTACAAATTCCTGCTCTTTCCAACCTAAGAAGGCATAATAGGTCTTTGCCCCTTTCAGGTCCAGGGCCACCTGTCTTAATTCAGGAGCATAAAAACTTGTGTCTACACTTGATAAATTCTCCCAGGTAAACAATCTCAACTGAGTCTGGCCCTGAATGTAGCCATGTGGACAGAGTCACTGTTCTCTGAGAAGTAAACATGAGCAGGCTCTCAGCTCATACCTTCCCATCACATGCCCCAGTACGGTGGGTGGCAGGAACTCTGGGATTTCCAGCCAGCCATGAGGATGCCAGGCAAATGCAGGAGATGAAGGAGGAGAATCAGAGTCTTCTGCCTCTCTCAGTGGAAGAGTCAGAGGCTGAATGCTAGCTACTTGCATAAGATCAAAGGTGGACTGGGTGAATGGCATTAGTGGGATGGAGCAGGAGCCATGGTTCTGCCCAGGAATCTGCTCCTCGGTGGAGCTGGTGCCATAGACACTTGGTCTACAGTCCAGCCTGACTCCCTCCATAGCCTTGTTGTTACACCCTGGCATCAGGAGTGTCTGTTGTGAGGTCAGAGCATGAGCATCATTTTAGGCATTAGCAGTGGTCCAAGATGTAACACTTAAAGAGTCTACTGGTTGCTCAGTGTAGCCTATTCATCCAGGGCCGGTACACCAAGGACCAGGGCAGGAATAAAGAAAGCCCATCTTATTTACTCCAATAGCAGCAAGTTTATCTGGAGGTTTTGAAGAAGCTACATCAGACCCTTCCACCCATGCAATGTGAGGTATTATAGAGGCTTTACGTGCATGCACATATGTACACACACACACACACACACACACACACACACACGCACACACACACCAGATCAACCATCATGTCTTTACAAACCTGAGATTCCAGGTCCTTGAATGACACTTTCCCTCTCAAGGGTCCACCGCATCAACCAGTCTGTAGCATAGAGCACAGACTGTATGGGAAGGAACATTATCTGGCATGACTGGCTAAGGGAGGATTATGATGTTTCAGGAGGCAGTAAGAGCTGGAAGATGTCTTTCTGAAACTGTTCACTGAGAGGGCTACAGATACCCAAGGCCATCATCTAGATGGCTTCCTGCAGCTAGACTCATGTCCCATCTACCATGATGCTGAAATTTTGGGGTGAGTTCCAGGAAAGCCACTAAAAATGTAAAACACCCCCTTTCTCAGTTCAGGTGGGAACCTTCTCTCCACTCACAGTGGAAAGGGGTCAGCATCAAGAGCTAAGTGGCTTTCTTTCCCAAGAAACTATGATTTCAGCCTTCTCCTGCTGGGTCTTGAAAAGCAGCTGGGGTCAGAAGCAGCATTCCATGACTCAGCACTTACCAGCCCTCTTCACATCCCGGCCGAGAGAAAATATGTGCTTCTCCCTGGGGAATACGTAGAAGGTTGCTTACTCCCGTCATAGAACAAAACTAGAGATAGTGAATAACTACTGTATCAAAGAGGACAATGTTTGTCCCCTCCACCCAGAACCAAAATAATCATGTAGAAACTGTATTAATTAAAACATTGCTTAGCCCATTAACTCTAGCATCTTATTGGCTAACTCTTGTATTAATTTAACCCATCTCCATTAATCTGTATATTGCCACTGGCAGTGGCTTACCGGCAAAGATTCGGCATGTCTGACTCCGGCTGCAGCTCCATTGCATCTCTCTTTGACTCTGCTTTCTTCCTCCCAGCATTCTGTTTAGTTTTCCCCGCCTAGCTCTGCTATAGGCCCAAGGCAGTTCCTTTATTAACCAATGAAAGCAACACATAGACAGAAGGACCTCCTACACCAGGATGGCATGGGAACAATATGATCTGGCTAGTTCTGCAGTGGAAGTCTCCTTCAGAAGACCCTGCATTATTTAAAGTCGCCTGCTGAAGCTAAGTAGAACACCGAGTCTTATGCAGTTCAGCATCTTCCTCCTGAAACACTTTTCTTATTTGCAACATGCTCTGCTTCTATATAATTTGACATGAGGATGTACAAAATAATTCAGCCAAGTAAGACAGGGAGGAAACAGAAAAAGAAAATTCACTAATTTTAGGACTCCTAGTCAAAATTAAACTTATTCTTGGGAATCAGGGACTCACAGGAATGTTGGTGGATCCCTTTTCACACTCAAAAGATCATTTTCTTGGTTGCTCATGTTCAAACCTTTAAACATTTTCTGTTTCTATTTGCAGCTTTTCCTTCTGTTAGTCATTAAGTACTCTATGTACTAGGTACTGAATACAAAGATCGTATACTCAAGGGGTTCAAGGCCCAGGACAGTCAGATGCCCCAGAAGAGAATGCTACAATGCACGCACGTGGGCTCTGCCTAGAGGAGCCAGCAAGGCCTCATGAAGGGGGTGACTCTGAAAAAAGACTTGGGGAACTCAAAGAATATTATCAATTGTGCAAAGATGGGAGAGAGGGTCAGGAGAAATTTTTCTAAGCATAAGAAATACTGTGCAAAGATCTGCTTGTTTGAGAAACCCTACTGTGGTTGATCAGAGCTTTCAGTCAGTGAGGGTCAACTATGCATGAATAAAAAAGGCTTAGTGTACTGTTTCCTCTCTGCCATATGCTCAAATATTTGATATATTAGCTACCTTAATCTTCCAGTTTTGCCTCACTGTGAAACCCCTTTTATCAAGGATGCTTGATGGCCCCTTCCTTAGCTAAGTGTAATGGGGAAGGGGCCTGGGATGAGCTCAGACAGGCCAAGTGGGGAGCCTGGGGCTCTCTATGCAGTTCTGTCCAATGGGAGAGAACTCACACTGCAAATCTTTCCTGTGACTTTAGGCTTAACCCTGTAGCCATCTTCTGCTTCCCCACGCACCTCACCTTCCAGCCATCACTTGTCTGGGGCATCTCCTTTTGCTTCTGTTGGGCTCCTAACACATAGAAGGAGACTCCTTTGATTTTGGGTGGAGCAAAGGACCCACTGCCAAGTCAAGTGCTGTCATTGGCATCTCAAGTTGTCCCTCCAGAGAGTCCTCATGGGAACTGCTCTGCTCGTCACTTCCGAGGTTGGGTGTTTCCCCAGCTTGGGGATCACTTTGTGCTAGTGTGACTTCCCTGCCTGCCTCCACACACATTTGTCTCTCTCAAGGGAGTTAAATGATGCTACAGCAAGGCTAAATTTCCAGCTGAATTACAGAAGAGCCAAAGAGAACCTGTGGGTATCTGGGCACAGGCAGCTGAGCCCCTGAACCACACATGGTGAAGCAATCCTGGCCTCCACTGTCTACTGTTTCTAGACCTTCTACAGTTACAAGTTGTATAAAGTTTACTTTTCCATCTGGACTTTTAAAATTGACCGCAGTCCACTGGGATGGAATGAAGTGATCCTTTTGACAAAGATTGTGGATACCTCGCATCAGTGTTCAGGGCAGTATGAAAATGAATGTGAGGTGAGGTGTGGACATACAAGGCCTTGGCAGGCTCTGATTCAGATGTGCGTCTGCTCTTTGCCCTTTCCTCATGCCTTGGCTGGAGACCACCTTCCCTCCTACCCCATCCAGTGGTTAACTATCACATTTTCACCTAATCTGTCTCGAGTCCCTCCTGAGGTCAAGTTTCAGATGTCCCCTGTTGCCTGGCCTTATGAAGAACCAGACAGTAAACATCTTAAGCCTGTGGGCTATAAGGTCTTTGTGAGGACTACTCAACTCTGTCATTGTAGCACAATAAATGCCACTGATAATATGCAAATATACAATTGTAGCTGTGTTCCAATAAAACTTTATTGATGTGCGGCCAGATTTTGTGATAGGTCATAGCTAGATTACCACTACTCTCCATTTTTTTAAGCCTCCGCCACCTCCTTCTCATTTTGAATCCCAAGAACATGAATGAGGTGTTAAAAAGGCAAGCTATTTGTCTTGTTACTTTTGGATAGTCCTTTTGTTTTTTTATACTTCAGAAAGTACACGTTGTCTTGTCCTTGTAGGTGGTTGTTTAAATTGAAAGCAGCTGTGAAGAAAGGACCTCTCAGGACACATTCGTTATGCCCACAAGTATGAAATAGTGATGCTCAAATGCCCTGCTTTTGGTTAGCCAGACACAAAACTTAGCGGCGTGCTGCCAAGTAACCCAGGAAAGCTTTCTACCCCTCACACTGCCCAGATACAGAATGGCAATTTTTTTTTTTTTTTTTTTTGCTGGGGAGAAAACATAAAGAGGTGAGGGGGAAGGAGGGAGGGAAAGAGAGAAGAAAGGAGGTGAAGGGGAATGGGGAAGAGAGGGAAGGGGAGGGAAGAAGAAAGCATGTAATTGAGCTGTACAAGTTTGGAAATGATGGGTGGTTCTAGACCATAGCATGGATACATTTCCTTAACCTCTGGGCTGTGAAACCTTCTCACAGAACCCAAGCTTCCTGGGGGAGAGGCATTCAGATAGGAAGATACCCAACCAAGGTACAGACAGGGGATATTCCTGTGTCTGTCCTGTCAATGGAGGCAGGTGACCTAAATGGCCAAGTTAAGATCACTTGGCCTCAAGGATGTATCAGCAGCAATCCCGTTATCCTCTCCTCAGTCTGTGGTTATAAGAAGAAAGGGTCCCTGACTAGTTACTGGGGACCTTGCAGTACCCACTACGCTGGTTTCTGTTGAGGTACTCAGTGAAAAAAGTATTCAGACCAGCATCTGAATAATATTCATGATAAAATTTCAGGGTAAAAATAGCCAGGCTAATGACAGCATGATTTAAATTTTGTTTAAAATCTTTATGCAGTTACCTATACCCATAAACCCAACCCTAGAAATGCATACAGCAAAACGTCGGCAGTGGCTTTCTCTATATGCAATTACAGATAATTTAAATTTTCCACTTTTTTATTTCTTCGTGTGACTATATATGTATACATGTTTATGTGAGGGAGGCATGTGCACATGTGTACAAGTGTGTGGAGGTCAGAGGTCAACATTAGGTACCTTCCTCAGTTATTCTTCATCTTACTATATGTTATGTATTTCTTACATTTGTATAATCAATGTATAAATACAGTATTCACCCCATAGTGCACATGGAGAGGTCAGAGGGCAACTTGCAGGAGTTGCTTCTCTGCTTCCACCATGTGGGGCCTGGAGATTAAATTCAGGTTGCCAGGCTTTTGGTGGCAGGTGCCTTTACCTGAGAGTCATCTGCCTGGCCCCATACACTTTTGGTCTTAGTGGGACCTGGGGCTTGCCAAGTAGACTAGGCTAGATGGCTAACAAGACTCAAGGATGATCCTGTGTCTAGTTCTCCCATGACAAGTGTGCACATGTGCCCTGAGGTTTTTACTTGGGGTCTGGGGAGCTGAAGCAGGTCTTCCCATTTGAGTGGGGCCAGCTAAACCATCTGCCCAGGCTTGGTCCCTTATTTATATTTTCAAAAGTTGATCTACAATCATTTCCTTACTTCTTTAGCTTTAGAAGATGACATCTTAAAAGATAAGCCTAGTTGATAAACATAAGAAAGCAGTCTCCACCTCCTGGCAGTTTGCCTATTTGCCCCAAAGCAGGCATCCTCTCCACCAATTTGGAAACTTCCAGATAAAACTTGGCTGCAGGCAAAGTGGAGGTGCTTGGGCATCTATCTAGTGAGAGTCATTTTGCCAGGTGAGCCTGGGGGAAATGCAGGGGCTCAGCAAGGATGAGCTAGGGAATCTTTGCCTTCGGGGCTCTTCCCCAAGATCCTTCTTTTCAATTCTTCAAAGAGAATGAGCAGAACCTGCTGCAGCCCAGCCCGGCATTTCCCCTCAGCAGCTCAGGTTACTGAAAAATACCTCAAAGCTAAATGAGCAAATGGAGTGGCTTGGCTTTCCTCCCCCCCCAGCAAATTTTAAGAGATTGATTTCATTTGGAAAGCATTTCTCAAACAGGATTTTCTTAAAGAAACATGTATCTGAAAAGCCATAGCTCTCCTCTAGGGGGTTCGCACTTTTTAATGGGGAGGAGGAGACTCACTGTGTGTGTGTGTGTGTGTGTGTGTGTGTGTGTGTGTGTGTGTGTGTGTGTGTGTGTAGGGAGCTGATGGCCAGAATCCAGAAGGCCCACTTTAGGTTTTATGTGTATGAAGTAATACCACTATTTCATGACATATTGGCTGGGGAGGAGAGACCTGTGTGATAGTAGTCTTGGATTATGACTTTGCTGCTGGTGACACTGGACAAGTTCTGTGAGTCCCTTGATGTCTTTCTTAGATCCTATCAGGGGAAGGAGAAGCTGTGAGGACCACAGTGATGCACTCACTAAGGAACACATTTAACCTTGCTTTAGAACTTATCATCGCTATCGTCATGATACACCCCTGACACATCTTGGTGCCTCTTGGTCTCATCTTGGCTTCTTCAGGTCACTGTTAATGGCATTTGTAGCTGGCTGTGTTATTTTGTTACAGTTGTAGCTCTTCTTGCCCTGGATTCTCCAGGATAGGGAGTTCATTGCCCTCTGGGCAGGGATGAGGACTAGGAATGTTGGTGATCTAGGAAAGCTTTGTCCATGGCGATTGCTCATGCTCCTGATCTCTTCAACTCCTTTTTGGTGTGATAGTTAAGCACATACTAGTGGATTCCATTTAAACAGAAAGACTTGGGTCTCTCTCTCTCTTTTGGATATATATATTAATCTTCTTTTATTCTGTTCTTGAAGAATCTTCCATAACACATACCTAGACTGTGCTGTAAGGAAAGTGGATTGAAAGTGCTTATTATAGCTACTATGTGGAATTTTAAAATACATAGATTTTACTTACTCACACATGCATGATAGAAATAATTAGTTCCTCAAGGAAGGTCCTCTACCCATTTTGTCCTCTGAGTGTGTCTGCATGTATGTTTGTGTGTGTGTGTGGGGGGTTGTTTCATTTTGTCCAGGAGAGGGCAGTATTGCATATGTGGTCTCCTTTCAGTCGTGGCATTCCAGGAGCCCAAAACTATTAAATGAAAAGTAATTTTGAAACACTGGTTCAATTAATATATATTAAATATATATAATAAATATATATTAAATATATATAACAAAATATATATATATTTTGGACACACACACACACACACACACACATATATATATATGTGTGTGTGTGTGTGTGTGTGTGTGTGTGTCCAAAATAGCTAGGCAACAAGAATCCCAAAGGCCAGTGTTGAGTTAGGTCTTGAAGTATTGTGATCTGCTAAGAGCACCGAAACTCATTATCCCATGTACAAATAACTGTAGGAGGGTATGGTATAGGTAGCCACATGAAAGTGAACCCACAGAAGGCTTGTGAGGTTGTCAGACAGCTGGGCATGGTGGCAAGGGCTTAGCATCCCAGCACTCAGGCACTGAAGCAGCAGATCAGGAATTCAAGGCTAGCCTGGGCTATAGTGTAAGTTTGAAGCCAGCTTACATTACACGAGACTTGTCTTTAAAAAAAAAAAAAGTGCAGAAAGAGCTGTGGGAGAATGGCACTCTAGCAGAAGAGAAACCGTGGCACAGACTTTGAGACGAAAAGGAGAAAAATGTGTTGGAGGAAGAACCAGGAGGCCAGCATGTTTGCAATTGGGCCTGCGGTGCACAAACCGGAGATGCATAGGTGGGTCTGACCATGGACTACTGACTGTCAGTGAACTTTACTGTGTAGTAGGCACGAGTCTAAGATTGTCTGGATAAAATTCATTAAATCTTCTCACCCTGTGGTTAATCTTACACTATACATGAGGAAACTCTATGTGGCCAGTCAGGCTTCCTGAAAGGGGAGTGGCTCGAGAGGAGAGGAAATGCGATTTTTAGAGGATGCTCTTGGCATTAGAGGCATACCTGGGGGGGGGGGAACAGGGAATGGAGGACCAGGGGAAAGGTGAAACTAACTATAATTCCAACTTCCCTGGGGCCCTAGTCTAGCTCATGGGACTCTGTGAAGCTAAGATGTTCCTTCAGAGATGTTCCAAGAAAAGATGAGGGGCCCTGGATCTCTTAATCCTGTGTCACGCCTCATTATTAACTACAAATGTCCCAGCAAAGGGGAGGTAAACCAGGACAGGTTCCAGAAAAGACAACAGAGGACTGTCCTTCTGCAACACTCTAAGAAGCTGGGGACAGACCTTCCAGTCCCAAAGCCAGTGTGGAGCAATGCAGAGTCCACTCACTACACTGAGTTCAAGAAACTTGCCCGATGTGAGAGCACTTAGAAGCAGAAAAGGCAAGGGGAGAAACCAGGGCAGCTGGTCTTAAAACTGCATTCAACTGTACTGATGTACTCCAGTGCAGGTGGCTGGGGCAAGATGAACACAGTCCCCCCTCAGCATGTGAAGGACACTGGTCCTGGGATCGTTCCTCAGATACCAAAATCTGCAGGTGCTGAAGTTCCTTCCGTATAAGGTCAAGTGGCACAGTAGTTGCATAGAGCTGCAGTGTCTGCGTATGACCACCTCTGAATCGTGCAGAATACTGAACACAGCAGGCATAAGACCGTTGCTGCACTCCATTGGGTTCTGAATGGCGGCAGGCAAGCCGTCTGTACGTGTTCCAGCCGCACCTGCAGAGGTGTCCTTACAAAGTGCACAAAGGAAGCAAGGGGACCATATCTTCAATGACAGGCGTTATAGATAGACTACGGGTCTGAGAGAGGGTGTCAGGCTGTAGCTGGGGACACCTAGAGCCCATTCATGTGCATTCAGAATGAAAGTGAAAATTTGATTTGGGGAATTTTCTGGATTTTATTTTTCTGGTTTTGATACGTGGTTGGTTGAATCTGATGAGGAGGAACTCACAGACACAGATCCTGCAGCTACAGAAGACTATTTCTAAGCAAAGGACAGTGATGCTCCAACCTTTGTCTGGTAGCACAGGTCTCGCTAGTGGAGAACAGGTGGAAGCAGGTAGCCGATAGTGGTGAGAAGACCTCTTATCTCCCTGTGAGAGTGGAATCTGGCTTATAGCACAAGACTCACAAAGTATACAGAAAGAAAAAGCTCAGTCCCCACACACTTCTGCCCCCTCTGCTACCAGGATATAGCCGTCACCAGTTTCCTGTGAGTTCCCTCAGAGAGAGCATCTACACATGTAAGCCTGGGTACTCGTGGAGACCAGATTCTATGGCCTTCATATCACAAGGTCCACACCATTCTGCACTGTACTTTCTATATTAACACCATGGCTGAGGTCTTGATTCAGCTGTCTTCCTATGGATCCACAGCATTACGCTAAAGATGCAAGATATGAAGCTTTTCCATTATTTTTTTTTCTCATGATGCTAGGAGTCAAACTGAGTATCTTGTGCTAGGCAAGTCTCTACCATTGAGCTTCACTCACAACCCTGCTATACTTTTGAGCCAGATCTCTTTTGATGGACATTTAAAGATGTTTTCAACCCTTAACAATTTTTATTTGGTTTTACATTTTTACAAATATATTTTGGAGACAGAGTCTCTTGAATAACCCAGTCTTGCCTCAAACTAATGGCAACCCTTCTGTTTTCGTCTCCCAAACGCTGGGATCGCAGGCTTGCATTACTCTGCTCAGCTCTTTTAAAATAATAAATGATGGATCCAGCTCAGGGGCCAAGCATATGTTTAGCATGTTCTGAGGCCACTGGGTTTAATCCTCAACACCCCCAAAACAAAATAAATAACAATGCTAAAATATGTTTGTATACCTGGCAGGTTGCACATGTGAACACATTTCTGTGAGATGAAGTCTCAGGATTACTAGGCCAAAGGAGACACAATATTTATTTTGACGGAGTCCAACTGCTCTTCATGGGGGTCTACGCATTGTCCAGTAGAGTCCTGTTGCCCCGAATCCTGACTCAGCCTAAGATGGGAAAAGAGGGCTGGATGCAGGTTGAATGCAGAACTGTATGCCTGAGGCCCCTGATTATCCGCCATCTGGAAAATAACAACCTGCGGTGGCTTTAAACTGCTTTTATCTTCGCCAGCAAGGATAAGCACCTGTTGGTTTGCTCAAGAGACAATCATGGCTCCTCCCCTGTGAACTACCTCGTATCCTTGAATAGGCCCACTGAGTTACAGGAAGTTCATTCCTTCCTGTTGCCATGACAAACAGACTATATTTTAAAGGCAAAATCTTATAAGGAAGAGGAAAAGTGGGGGTTCTGTTTGTCTTTGAGGTCAGGTGGGACTCCTGGGTGGAGGGAGACGGTCATGGTGAAGGCCATTGCCCGTGCTGTCGCTTCAGAGACTCATCTGCCTCTCCCTCTGCGCTGTTTCTGCCCCCAGCTCATGTGCTCCTCGGTGCAGAAGGCCCTGTTTGAGGAAGAGGACCACGTCAAGAAGCTGCAGCAGAAGGTGGCCACCCTGGAGAAGCGCAACAGGCAGCTCCGTGAGCGGGTGAAGAAGGTCAAGAGGTCTCTGAGGCAGGCGCGGAAGAACAGCCGCCACCTGGAGCTGGTCAATCAAAAACTCAATGAGAAGCTGGCGGGAGCAGGTGCTCAGCAACACCTCAATGCCCTGGGCCGGGAGCCCCCGCGCGCCCCCTACCTGCACGGGTAGCATGTGCAGGATGATGCAGGCCTGCCTTGCCTGTCCCCTGAGGGAATAAATGTGGGTTCCGTACACGCACTTATTTCAAACATTATAGGAGATACCCATTAGTCATTTGGTAGAATCTAACTGGGTAAAATGACAGGTCTTACTTTCTTTCCCTTTGGGTGCTGGGCCTTACTGGCCCCTCGGCTTCAGACTTTATTGTACGGCATGCCCTTTTTCTGTTCTGGTGCCGCACAGATACCTTAAAAACGGTAGGATACCTTAAAAACGGTAGGATCCCCGAGTCCATCTTGAGTCTGGCCCTCAGCCTCAAAAGTGTCTCTTCACTGTGGAGAGAACATTCTAGAATAGAACACACACGAAGATATCACGGGACTCTTTTTATTTCAGAAAAGAGTCAGTGTGAGTCTCAGCTACCAGAGCTGGCACAAGCCTGCATTCTGAAGAGACACTATTTTACAGAGCCTTCCGGAATGTCCTGCTGCTTTTGTCCACAGATTTGGAAGCAGGGTGCCCACATGCAAATGTGCGGGGGCCCCAACTCCACTCAGAATTTCCCTCCCAGCCAACGCATGTTAAGGCTTAATGAGTTCATCACAAGCAAGGGAACGGAGTAGGGAACTGAGCAGCTGGTGACGGGTAAAGGTAAATTATATCAGTTTTCCAACCCCAGATCTCCAGGGCTGACATGATACCCACAGGCTGCTACAGTCTAAAGAGTAATTGCTTTCGTGGACACACTGTGCTTCATGATGCTGGGAGTCAAGCTAGTGTCTTGTGCTTGTTAGATAAGTCTCTACCATTGAGCTGTACACTCGGCCCTACTGTACGTTGGAACCAGGACTCTTTTGATGGACATGTCAAGATGTTTTTCAGCCCTTGTTCCCAAATTGGAATTTAGCTCAGACACGGTAGAGTCTTGGTTTGCTCATCCTGCCACGACTTTGAGTTCAAGGTCAATGACCCCAACACATTGAGACTGCCCACTCTGCAAATGCATCTCCCTGCCTAGTGGGGTTCAGTAAGGGCCGTCTTCCCACCCAGGATCCCAAAGGGTGTTGTCTAGGTACTTCAACCCAAACTTCTACACACCCTCCAAACCCCTATCCCAGAAACACACACATACTCTCCTCCAGGTTCCCCACAAAAGGTCTGTGCACACCCTGCTAGAGGAATTTGTGTAACAGTGCACTTTCTCGTAATCAACTCTTTAACAAAACGTTCTCTTTGGAAAGAGCTTCAAGGCAGTTCAATAAGAGCGTGCTCACTGCCCTTCCCACTTAAGATGGATCATGTCTCAGCTGTGCTATTCAGTAGTCAGCTGAGCGGCTGCTGCTGCTTCTCTCCTGCTGATGGCCCTCCAGACCAAATGTCCTTCCATGTTGTCCTTCCAATAGAAGGAATCCACCCAAAGCCCCCTCCAGATGCACGAGGTGGATAAAATGGCCATTGCTGTCACACTGCTACCCTTGTGCTTTCCGGAAGTCCAGGCACCTCTGTGAGAAGTACCTTGTATTGTATGAGTATCATGCCCTTGGCTGGACTGGCCATGATGGGAGCTTCTATTCTGGGACCAATCTTCCTCCACCCTCACCCCTCAGCCCCTTTAACAGTGCTGTTCCTGATTTGCTACATAAGTGTGCCTTCTCATTAATTCTCCCTGGGAACACTTAAATAAAGAGGTTCTGTTGCCTCCCAAGAGAACGGAAAGCTTAGAGATGACAGAGCCAGGACTCAGAGAACTGTGGAAGCCAAGGCGCGCTATGTTCTGCTTTTCCAATAAACATGCGCAGTGGCTCCAACAGCAGCGAGACAATGAGCGTATCTTTGGACCAGGGAAGTTTTGTGATTTCCAGCTTCGGCCTGGAAAAGTGATTTAGAGCCTTTGGGGAGACATCTGGGAGTGACCCTGGGACACTGAGGACTGTTCAAGCCTGTGCGCCTGCCATCCCCTGATGAACCCCTCCTCTCGGGTTCCCATCTCTCAGCACACCTGTGCTCCTGCTCTGCCGCTCACCCGGGACAGGAGGTATCATTAATCAATGTCTTCAGACATGTACCGAAGTCTTGCTAAAGGAAACCCCCCAGGTCCCATAGTCTTCTGCCTTGTCATATCTTGCCAGAGCCACCTGTTACTCATATGAGTGTGATGTTTGATGTTCCATAAAAGGATGACTCCAAGAACATGACACACTTTCTCCAGTCTGTTCTGGACCCTTCCATGAAATGCAGGCTACTGTCTCATTTCCCTTCAAGGTACCAGAAGATGAATTGTCTTTTCTAAAATCACACAGTAAGTAAGAAGCAGACTCTCGAATCTTTAAACGACCGTCCCCAGGAATGTCCCACTGGCCAGGTGTGGATGGCAGCAAGTGTAGGAATGAGACTTCAATAGCTCCACAGTATGCCGAGAGTCAGTGTCTTTGGCGGATTCCCATTCAGGACACCATCTCTGCTGTACTGTCCACTCCCTTTGAACACTGTTTTACACACTGGGCTATATTGCACATTATGACCACGCCTGGTAGAAAGTTACTGGAATCCTGGCATCTAGAGCACAAGACTTACCTAACTTTGAAGAGAAAGACTGCAAACTCAAATCACAACGACTTTCAATCAACTGGCAGAATCAACAATTCATAGTCTGTGAGGGATTTTGTTTGTTTTATTGCTAAAAACCAAGCCCCCTAACTGCGGTGGTGGCACGCACCTGTAATCCTACAGTTGGGAGGCAGAAGCAGGAGACTCCTAAGGTTGAGGCCAGTCTGGGCTGCGTAGCAAGAGCCCAACTCACATCTCTCTCCTAGAAACACTAAGCACCCCAGCATGTATTAGACTTGTTCTTGCAGATTATTTCATTTAATAGTCTTCATAATTTTTATAAAGTTAGAAATCCCCATTCCTGTTCTCTAACAGGTGCACAGCAGTGCGGGTGGTTAGACAAGCCCTCATTTCTACTTCACTTCCCTCCGTACCTGCTCATCTGTAAATGGGACAGTCCCGTCTCTTCAGAGATTGGCAGGAAGACCTTCTGCAGCGTAGTCCTAATACTCATTTGATCCCTTCTTATTCCTCTACTTTTTCTTATCAACATTTACCAGAAAAGTTCAATGTGTGCTATAGTAAGGAAGTTTACCAGACAAGAAGAGAAATGAGGGAGAGCTGACTACAATCAATCATAGTACATGATACTTGTATGTATGTGCTACGCATGCATGTGAAAGTCACAAGTCAATAATTTTGCACGTGGATAGGACATAATCACCTTTGTTGGAAAGAGACTATTTGGTAGGATTGCATATAATTTTCTTATTGATCCCCATATGAATCTTTGGCCCTTCTTTTCTAGCTACCATAAGTCTTTTGCTTTTTAAAAAATATCTTAGCATCTCCCTTTCTTCCACACAGAGTAGTTGGCTGTTCCTCCAGTTTATAGAGAAAATACAGCCCTAGCGTGTTCCCTCAGTTCTGCCACCTTCTTCACTCACACTCTGTAGGTTTGCCACCCTCCCCTGCTCCCTCCGTCAAGGTTAGAAGCCTGCTTCTACTGCTACATACAGGGTCTTTAAGATAGCCTTTCCCTGTGATGACTTCATGTGTGTTGGAAACAATCTCAGATATGCATGTTGAAGGGAGGACTTTTGGGAGGTAATTAGGAGTTGATGAGATGAGAGTACCCTACCAAGATGGTATTAGCAGCTATACAGGAAGAGAGAGACCTAGCTGGTACTATTGCATTGCCCAATGTGTGATGCCCTCTACCCTGTTATGATTGACACTAGATAATTAGTACCAAGTCCTTAGGCTTTCTAGTCTCCAGACCATGTGATAAATAATCCTCTATTAATGAATCACCATATCAGGTATTTTGTTATAGCAACAGAAAACAGACTAAAATGTCTGATTCCAACATTCCCTTTAATCACAGATCTGCATTACTGGGGACTCATTTCTTTATCTTCTAGACGTTCTCAGACCTATTCACACCTTGACAAAATCCAGAAAGAATCATGCTAGTCCCAAGCACAAGAGTGGTCCATGATGGCCCCGATACTCCCTGAGACCATTATCTCGGTTCTGTGCTTGAATCCCCAGTGAAATGTCTGAACAACTATCGAGAAGTGCTGACTTTTACATTCTACTTCTCACAGCCTCCTCAGCCTGTGAGGACTGGCAAGAAGCTACTTTCGCCCAAATTTATCTCCCACATTTATGAAGCTATCAAAAGGAAACACTGACCACTGTTAAACAATTATACTAGCTTTCACCAACCAATACTTAAACTGAGAAATTCTAATGACAACAAAACTGCCATTAATAAAATGTTATATGTGTAGTTATGCAGGTCTAGGTCAGTGGTTCCCAATAGAACCATCTTCTGTAACAGAGATAGTGGAAGCTGCTAGCTCTGAGAATGTGGTTAGTGTCAGGGGCTGGAGAGGTGGCTCAGCAGTTAAGAGTACTGGCTGTTCTTTTAGAGGATCTGGGTTCAATTCCCAGCACCCACATGGCAACTCACAAACTGGGGATCTGGCACCCTCTTTTGACTTCCATGGGCACTGCATACATGTGATACACAGACTATGTGCAAAAGAAGCTCCCATATAGATAAAGTAAAAATAAATAAATCTTTAAAAAATGATTAATGTTACTAAGTAGCTGTTTTTACTTAAGACTCCTTTATAATTTAAAAATTGTTATTTTACTTTTATCTAAGATGTGGAACACATTTCCTTTTGAAAGTGTTGAGTTCCGGCATCCCTGGGAAGTGGAGAAGTAGGCATCCTCTGATCTTCAGATGAGAGAAACCTGTGGGAAATACTCCCTACGGCACAGAAAACACAGAGTATGCTGAGCTTCAAGAGACAAAGGGATCATGCTATCTGTAAAAGGAATCAGAGCCAAATAAGTCACCCAAATGGGTGGTCATGAGATTGCACAGATGAAACCAACCAGTAAACATCAGACTGATCACTACAACTAACATCAAGCAATCTAGATCTAGCAATCAAAAGTCTGCTTTTAGTCTCGACTTTCAGGGAGTCATAGCGCTGATTCTGAGACCTAGGAGAATTCACAGCATCCCTTGAATAAACAGAGGTCAGGAGCCCTGTTGGAGCAAAGTCCCGTAATAACACTGTAATATAGTCTTAGTTTTCCTAGACTTGTACAAAGGGAGCTGTGGGTAATTATTAGTGTCAGTATGCACAGAGCACAGGAACCCTAGGCCACTGTGGTGTTATGTTACTGACACTGAACTGTATCTGAGACAGAAGCCAAAGGGATGCTCATAGGTGAGAGTTCCTAGTGTCGTGGTATAAGTCCATCTCATAGTAGGTCTCACTAGTCTGTGAGCCCACTCTGAGCTTACTTTTCCTAGCTCTTGAGTAGGTAGTTAAAACAGACACTCTGTCTACATTGCCAAAATGTCCACATTGATTTCCTGAGCCTTGGGCCTAAGGCTGTTTATATCAGGAAAGTTAAGAGAATTTTCTATTATTTAGGGATACTAAAATAGATAAAGAATAAAACAACAACAGCAAAACACCAAGAAGTCAATATCCTACCAGACAGAACAGAAACATCAAATTTTTAAAAAGCATTTAGTATGAATTCTAGAGATGAAAAGTACAATAACTGAAATGAAGATGCTACAAGAGGAATTTCATAACAGATGCAGGGAAAAATAAAGATAAATCAATTGAGATTAGTTGTCCAGGCACAAATAGAGAAATTAAAAATAATGGGAAAAATAAGCAGGGCCTAAGAGATTTATAGGTGCCCTCAGGCAGACCAGCACACACATGAGTTCTGGTTCCAGAAGGAAAAAGGACAGCAAGTAGATTGATGATTGCCAGGTGCTGGAGTGAATGGAGAATGAATGGCTTTAGCATTCCTTTTGAGGGATAACCATGTTCCGGAAGCTGTGGGTGTAGCTGTGGTAGTTAGCATGCCTGGAGGTCCAGGATCAGCCTCAATGTCAGAAAAGAAAGTTTTACAATCAATAATGATGATTGCACAATATTATGAAGGTGAAACAAACCTCACTTAATTACATTATGTCTGTCTGTGTGTACATATATATGCATAATACCTCAACAAAAACCAGTCTGCTCAGTTCCTTCTGCCTTGTCTCCCTCTGTATTTGTCATTTTCCTTATTGCTGTTATGAAATGCCTGACCAAAGAGGCTTAAGGCAATACTTCATTCTGCTCACAATTTGAGGGACAGCCCAGCATGCCAGGGAAGACATTGCAGTTTGAGGGTACAGCCCACCATGCCAGGGAAGACATGGTACTTTGAGGGTACAGTCCACCATGCCAGGGAAGGCATGGCAGTTTGGGGGTACAGCCCATCATGCCAGGGAAGACATGGTATTTTGAGGGTACAGCCCACCATGCCAGGGAAGACATGACACTTTGAGGGTACAGCCCACCATGCCAGGGAAGACATGGCACTTTGAGGGTACAGTACAGCATGCCAGGGAAGACATGGCACTTTGAGGGTACAGTACAGCATGCCAGGGAAGACATGGCACTTTGAGGGTACAGCCCACCATGCCAGGGAAGGCTGGGGAGTTCAGGGGAATAGTTCACCAGGCCAGGAAAGGCATGACAGTTGGGGATACAGACCACCATGCCAAGGAAGGCATGTCAGTTAGGGGGTACAACCCATCATGCCAGGGAAGGCATGGCAGTTCAGGGGTACAGCCCTCCATGCCAGGGAAAGCATGTTAGCCGGAGCCTGAGGCCGCTGGTCGCACTGTATCCACAGTTGGGAGATAGCATGATGACCTGCTGAGGCTCAGCATGCTTTCTTCTTTTCTTTCGTTCTGGCCCCTAGCTGGTAGAAGGCTTCCATGCACAAGTAGGGGCTGTCTTGGCACCTAAGTTAACCTAAGGTAAACACCCCCTTACAGACAGAACCAGAGGTGTGTTTCCATCCCGCTTCTAAATCCAAATAAGCTGACAATCAAATTAGCCACCTCCCCCTCGATATAGTTCACCCTAAGCTACATCCCAGAACCCGGTGTCTTTGACTATATCATATATTTTCTGTCCCTTTCCCTTTGGCCTCTCGTCCATCACCGAGAAAATCCCATCTGTGTTTCAAACTTGTTCTCAAGTACATGATTCTTAATCTCCATAGCAACCGTTATAGTTACCTACATTTTTAGTTTTGAAATGAGTAGTGATTTAGAAGTCTTGGGATAGTCTTGCTGAGCCACTTGGAAAGTTTGGCTAAATATCATTTTTTAAAAAAAAATGTAGGAAAAGATACAATACAAATGGTTAAGATGGCAGGTTTTGTGAGTACCCAGTTCAGTAGTGGTAAACGTAATTTATACCACTGTGCAAGAAGCATCACAAATCCTTAATGCCAGAAGTCCTTCTTAACCCTCCCTCTGCCGGTGGAATCTGTTACTGCTCCTCCATGGTCCACCTGGGACTAACCGCCGAAGTACTCACCTGTGGGAGGGGGCATTTTAAATTCAAATCCTGAGACTCCTACACACAGCGGCTGAGTTGCCACTAAAGTCACTGTTCCGTGCATAACCATCCAGCCTCCCTCCAGCTCCCAGCTTTCCCAAAGGCAAAGACTGTAAGCAAGCGCTGTCAGCGCCCACCGTGTATAACTAACTATGGAGGAGATAGAAAAAGTCACCTCTTGGTTGCCTTGACACTACTTTTCTCAGGGTGGGGAGTGCAGACTTCAAAAGCTCTTGTTTTCCTTCTCACATCCTGTTCTTGCTACTGTTCCCTTGACATCTGTAAAGCTGGTTGGCTTTGTCACCAGAGGCTTCGCAAGGCAAAAGGGTAAAAGCCTAGTTGGTTTATCTAGGTGGCTTTACCTAGGTTTAACTGGCAGAGCAGGGGAGTTCTTCGGCTTTTACTAAGGAATCCGGGAAGAGGCCCCTAAAAGGAAGTGAAATGAAACTTCAGTTATCTGAGTTTTTCAATGAATTCTGCTTCCCATCAAGGGCTCATGAGTTGGCTGTATCCTCTGTCCCTGAGAGATGAATCTCTAGTTGCCAGATGGCTGGGCATGAGCCACATGGCCTGGCATTTTGTGTCTTCCTGTCCAATAAAAATGGGAAAATTTAAACCAGACACAGAAACAGAGCTTTTCTTTTATTAAAATCATGTCTTAATTGTGAAGCTGGGCACCCTGGGAGTGGACGTCAACATTTCCAGACTCAGGAAAAGAGGACAAAACTACCACCAGGAAAGTACCAGGCAGTGATGCAACATGTCCCAAAGTGAAGGGATCTTCATTCACCCTGGCTGCCCACTGGGGACACCTAGGCGCTGCAAACAGAAGTGACTTCCTAGCCACTTGGGGCCTAGCTTCCACACTGAGAATAACACAGTACCTTCTGCACGGGGGCGATAAGCATCCAGGGCCGAGAAATCACTGTGCTGAGGGTGAATGAGGTTTTTTTGTTTTCAGAACAAACATTTCATTCTGGGAGATAATAATTAGAGGTCCTCTTGATAAGAAACTCTCTGGGTATTTAATAGCTCTGAGTATTTCTAAAATGGTCTAAACATAAGCACTGTAGACTGACATGTTAGCTACCCATGGCTGTGTAATAAGTTGCCAGAAACCGAGTAATATAAATGAATGAGTATTTGCTGCGTTTAGCTACAGTTCAGTGTCTAGGGGTAGCTTAGTGGTGTTCTCTACCAAGGTCTGCCCTTGCCAGAGTCAAAGTCAAGGTATTGTCTGAAGGCTTCTGGGGAAGGTTCTATTTCAGTTCACATGACTGTTGGCAGATCTTATCCTCTGAATCTGAAATGCCCCTACTCCTTAACCTCGTATTTTGAACAATTGGCCACCAGCAGGTTGAAGGTTCTGGAATCTTTGGAATAAGTTGCTGGAATAAGTTGGTCGCTGGAGGCAGGTCCTTGGAGAAATATTACCCCTGGGCCCTGCTTGTCACTGTGTCAACTTCCTCGTCTGCCAGGCTGTGGACCGAGATGCCACACCAAGCCTGTCCCCAGGCCCCATGACAGCCTGAACTCTTAGCGTGAGCCAGGATAATCTTTCCTTCTTTATGCTGTTTATGTTGGAGAACTTGGTCACAGCAGCATAAAACTAACAAATGTACATGATTTAGTTTCTTGAAGTGTGTTGAACTAAAGCCTCTCTGACTAAATAGCTGCCCTGATGCTCTTGCCAGATGGGCCTCTCAAACATCAAACATACAAGCTTAGGGAGCCATGGAGGACATATACACACGAGACACAATTTACATACAGGGAGGAAGTGAACTCCCATCATCTTTGCAAGACACTTCAGATTAGAAACGATTCATAGCTCTTCATTCAACACATACATACAAAGGGAAGACAGCACACGTGGACATACATGCCAGGAGCTGAGAAAGTGTAGGCGCCATCTTAGACTTAGCCTGTCCAACTGTGCTCTGGTAACTCAGCAGTAAAAAAGCATGTCCTACGGGAAGGACAGCACTTCCCCTAGATACTGTGTACCACCACCATGCCTGCCTTGGTCATTTTATGAAGGACAACTGCCACCCCTGGAGATGCTCAAAAGCCATGGGAATACTAAGTCATCCAGTCTAACATCCAAAGGGGAGTTTATAGAACTCAAATGAAAGCACAGAGAAATTTGGGGAAATTCCTAATTCTCTGGATTCTACTGACGAAATTCAATTCATACATACACCCCTTCTTTAAATAGTCCTGTCTTAGACACCTTGATGGCTATCACACAGAGCCCTAGCAGGATGCCACAAACAGCATTTATCTCTTACAATTCTGGAACGTAGATATCTCACATCAAAGCAGTGACTGATTTGGAAGCTAGTACCAAATTCACACACTATTGGTTTGGAAACTAATTTCTGCTTTGCTGACACCTATCCCTATCCCCCATCTCTTTTTTTCTTCCTTCCTTCTATTATTTTTCTTTTTCAATTCATCTTTATGTGTATGTGTGTTTTGCTTGTATGTATGTATGTATGCTTGTATGAACGTGTATCATGTGCATGCTTGCTACCCACGGAGGCCAGAAGAAGAGGTCAGATCCCCTGGAACTGGAGTTACAGATGGGTATGAGCTGTAATATGGGTGCTGGGAATCAAACCCAGGTCTTCTGCAAGAGCAGCCAGTGTCCTTAATGGCTGAGCCAACTCTTCCACTCTGCACCTATCTTTTCATTGGGACATCACAGAATGGATGAGGGTGTCAATCTCTGAAATCTCAAGGGACACAAGCATGTGGTCCATAACACCTTCCATCTGCTGGTTTCCCAAATTTCATGAAGAAATTTCCAGTGGTAGAAAGAATGCTTTATTGGCAAAGGGCTATCCTTGGGACATGCCACAACACAGTTCGAAATTCATTTTCTTGTCATCCATCCTCCACACCAGCTTAGCAGCTTAAAACTGAGACTCCAGACATCCCCACACCTTTGTTTTCACTGTGAGTCTACGGGAGATAATTTAATGTCACAGTACTTGTCCTCCTTTTTTTTTTTTTTGTTTTTTTTTTTTTTTTCGAGACAGGGTTTCGCTGTAGTTTTAAAGCCTGTCCTGGAACTAGCTCTTGTAGACCAGGCTGGTCTCGAACTCACAGAGATCCACCTGCCTCTGCCTCCTGAGTGCTGGGATTAAAGGCGTGCGCCACCACCGCCCGGCTAGTACTTGTCCTCCTATCAGTAAGTTTAAAGTCAATCAATCAGCCAACCAACCATTTTCATATTATATTATCTTCAGCATGGCCCTTTAAGACATATCAAGAGGAATGATTTTATTAAAATTTTCTCAACTGCACGCATACTTTCCAAATAGGAGATTTTCCTAAATCCCACAATGTTATTTCCACGCTGTATTTAAAGGTATTTTCCTGTGTAAGTTTCATTTTGCCTTGGATTCCTCAAGGCAGTTGCTTTAGTTGGAGTTAAAAACTCAGAGCCCAGTGTTTAGCTTGGAAGAGGCAAGCTGTTGCAAATCTCTGGCTTCACTAGCCCAAGGCCATGTTGAAAGCTTTCATAAAATGGCACAAGCCTGGTTCTTCCACAGCTCCTGTTCAGGTAACTCGCTCAATGTCCCAGAGGCCTAAATCTTTCAGATCCATCCCATTTGTCTGTTTGCCAAGAAACATATACCACAGGGGGCTTCAGAGAGGAACACAGTATGTCAACTGGAGAGAAATGCCTTTTTTTAAAAACAACAGCAACAACAACAACTATTCTTCTGTAACATGAGGGGCCTGCTCATTGGGGTTTCTGTCCCGCCCAGTACCCCACAGCTGGCAAGCCCCAAAGAAAATTACACAGAGACTCTACATTAAGTTATACACTGATTGGCCCATTAGCTCAGTCTTCCTACCAGCTCCCATAATTTATATTAACCCATTGTCAGCCACATGGCCAGTACCTTTTCTCAACCAGGCAACTTACATGTTGCCTCCTTGCAGATCTTCACAGGAATGCCAGGGAAGCTTCTTGCTTCCCAAATTCTCCTGTTCTCCTTGCATCACCTCTACTTCCTGTCTGGTTTTCCCACCTATACTTCCTGCCTGGCCAATTAGCGTTTATTTAAAACATGATTGACAGAATACAGACAATTCTCCCGCACCCCCCTCACA
>JAQHUG010000292.1:1865558-1875838 GCA_028555095.1 Dicrostonyx torquatus
TGCGCAGGAATGCCAGGGAAGCTTCCTGCTTCCCAGACTTTCTCCTTGTCCTGCCTCTACTTCCTGTCTGGTTGACCCGCCCACACTTCCTACCTGGCCAATCAGCATTTATTTAAAACATGATTGACTGAACAGACAAGTCTCCTGCACCATTCTTCCTATGTGTTTCTTATTTTTCTCTAGAACATTAGTAGTTGGATAGAACATTCATCCTGCTATCATTACGGAATTTTCTTCTGTGTGTATATTCACATGTAGGGGTACACACACGTGTGCAGATGCACGTACACACAAGTGGCCATTGTGTAGAGGTCAGAGGACAGGTTCAGGTATCATAAATCAGATGCCATTCACCCTTTCCCTTCTTTTCCTTTCTCCTCCCTTCCCCTACCTTCTCTTCCCTTCCTTTCTTCTCCCTTCTTTCCCCTCCCTCCTTCTTTCCTTCTTTCCTTCCTTGGTAGTCTTTTGATGGCATGGTACTTAATAAGTAAGCTAAGTTGGCTAGCTAGTGAGCCCCAGGGATCTGCTCATCTCTGCCTTCCTGCGCCTGAATTGCCAGTGTGCACCACTATGCCTGGATGCTTCCCCCACGGGTTCTAGGAATCAGCTCAGGTCCTCCTGCTCTCAAGACAAGCACTTTGCCAACAGAGTCATCTCCCTGGTCCACTACAGAATTTCATTATTCATCTTTCATCTCATTCATCGGTAGGAGACAGAGAACCCGGAAGTCCTGCCTCATCTTCACATCGCGACTGAGCATGACTAATGGTCCACTTGGGGCTTGTAGCATGTGGGAATTAAGAAGCCAGAACTGGATTTCAACTCAGAAAGAATACGCAAACATGGAGAGATTCTACGGCGACCATAATCCCGTTGCATAGAACCTACTTCTCTTTGAAAATCTCTCGACTTCTCTTTGAAAATTGGCTGCAGTTGTACATTTTCCAACCACGTGTCACTAATAACTTTCCCCCTTTTCTCATGGAATTTGGGGGGGGCGGATCGCCTGCTCTTTGTTTCTGAGGCGCTAGTGGTGGGGAAGCCGGAGCACACGAGAAACTCAAGACACATTTCACAAAGAAGTATTCCAGACCTCTGAGGAAAACTCTCTGAGTTCAACTCATTTAAATCATTTTGGTGTCAGACACCAAGTACCAGGGAGTTGGACATTCATTTTATGACTCTAATAATCAAGTATTGATAAGGCTTTGGGCTGGGGAGACACCATTTTCCTTAACCTCCAGCTGGAATTGACTAACCCACCTCTCGTTGACTTCTCCTTCTGAAACATAATGAATGCGTCCAGATGTTTCTAGCACTTTATCACACTGCTGGGTGCAGGGAAGACGGGTTTTCATCTTCCCGGAGAGCCGTAAACATCTAACATGACCTGCTTGCATCTCCCCGAATACATCATTTCTCTTAACCCACAAACTGACTTGCCATACCAAGTGAGCACTGTGCTAGGGTTTCCCCTCCTCCCCCATCCCCCACCACAGGTCAAGTCTCACACATAAATCAGTTCTCTTCAGAATAGATGGAGACTCTTAATGTCAAAAGAACAAAAGTCTTCCCTGCTTCAACTTCCCTGTGGAGTTTTTCTTTCATTCACCTTTCTTCCTTCTCAGCTGGATCCAGGGTGTCTGCTCTGCCTATTTGGAGACTAAACCTCACTGAGAAATGGAGACCTGAGGGGCACTGCAGGCTTCCTCCTTACGAGGCAAGCTAGTGCCTCCTCCTCATGTTAGCCCCTGGCATGGAATGTGGACACAGGCTGGGTTCCCAGAATTCTCTAGGGTATTGTATTGGGACATAAAAATAGACTTCTCCCTGTAGGGGACAGATTCCAATTAGAATTCTGAAATTTGTTCTCAATTTCATTTTCCACCGAAGGGACGAGATTTAAAGCCAGACAGCTGGCAAATTGCCCCAGAAATTTTCAGCTTGCTAGCCATGACATCTCTCATGAGAACAACTCACAAGGCTTCCAGAAGTCTTGTTTCAGGAGCTCAGTGGGAAGCTGTAGTGGCTCCATCTATTTCTGGCCCATGAATCTGTTACATAGGCCATGATACTCAGTGTCTGGTGCAAGCAGCACCCAGGGTCCAGCGGTGTCTGGAGATTTACCGAGTGCTCGCCTCTGTGCCGCCTGATGACCGCGTCCTGCTCTTTGTTCACCTTTTTTATTAACATCCTTTTTGTGACATAAGGATTAGAACCCAGGGTCTCATGCATACCAGGCGAACACCCCAATTTGTTGCCACCTCAAAACCTTTGCACTCAATATTCCTTCTGCTTGAAGTCCATCTCCTTCTGAACTTTACACAGATTCCTTTTCTTCCTACTTTGAAACTTGGGAATCTTCCTCTGAGAGTTTCTGGTCATCACCAAGATGACTACATTGCTTTCCTTTAACTCAGAGCATCTTCCCCCTCCCTCCCCAGGCAATGAGCTCCATGGTCACAGGGCCTCTGATGGTTTTGTTTTTTCCTCTATTCCCAGATGGCAGTTCCCCGCTGTCTACCTGATCAGACCATGACATGCAGCAGGTGCTCACTACATCCTCATTGCAGGAATGCATAAATGAATGACTGTCGTAATGCTCTTAAAATATATATTAAGGAAATAGCTTGGGAGATAGAGGTAGGTGGATCAGGGGTTCAAGGTCATCCTCAGCTACCTAGCAAGGTTGAAGCTAGCCTGAGCTACACGAATCTTGTGTCAGAAACTCAAAAGAGAAGAAAAGAGAACGTGAGATCCATTTTCCAGATGAGAAACTGGAATCTGAGAGGGCTGAAGACCTGGAGCCACAGGCCGTGTGGCTCACACACTATCACACAGTTACTATGTGGTGACTATGGGAGTGAGAGCCAAGTGCATGCGTGCACGTGCGCATGTATGTGTGTGTGTACAACTTTTACTATTAAGGTGTCTTCAGACTTCTCATTTGTAACACGCATACGACTGTAATAAACTATCTTTCCCATGGATTTACATTGAATAGTGGCTGCATGTAAATGTTGAGAAAGGCATTCTTTGTTATATTAGTTTACTTGGGTTGCCGTAACGAGAGATCACAGACTGTGAGGCTTGAACAATAGAAACTGGCTTCTCCATAGTTTGGGATGCTGGGAAGTCCAGATCAAGGCACTGAAAGCTTGATTTCTGAGGTGGGGGTGGGGGACACATTAGTTCCAGCTCACAGAGAGTCAGCTTCCCATGGAGTCCTGGCGTGGCTTTTCCTAAAGGCAAGTGCAGAGAGTGAGAGATGTCTGCTGTCACCTCTTTCTTTTAATAAAGTCAGTCACAGCTCACCCATCTCACACTAATTATCCTCCAAAGGCCCTCACGGCAGCACTATATGAGGAGCAGAGCTTCAACGCAAGACAGATTTGAAAGGAGGGACACAATTTAGTACAGGCAGTCATTACTATCATCCCAAGATCATATACCAGGACGTGTCAGAGCTGAGATTTTTCTCCCAGAGATTTGCTTATTCCATAACCCCCCCTTGACTTTGGCCAAGCCGTCAAGTGGTAAATACAGTAAAATGAGCAATTGTGTGACTTTCATTTCAAATGATGGTTTTCTGAGCAGCCCTGTCTATGAGCTGTCATCTAGGTGCTGTGAGGAAAAGTCAACAAGGACAGCACAGAAAGGGCCAAGATATGGGGGCTGGCAGCTTTTGTGCTGTTCAACTTTCTATTGCTCTGACAGAATCCTGAGATAATTAATTTATGAAGAGAAAGATTATCTTGGCATCTTAGTCACTGTTCTATGGCTATGAAGAGACACCATAACCAAAGTAATTCTTGTAAAGGGAAACATTTAATTGGGAACTGGCTTAAAGTTTCATAGATCCATTATCATCCTGGTGGGGACATGGTGGCATTCTTGGCACTGGAGCAGTAGCTGAGAGCTACACCCTAACCTTCAGGCAGATAGAGAGAGAGAAGGGGCCTAGCATGAGCTTCTGAAACCTCAAAGCTCACCTCCAGTGACATGGTTTCTCCAACAAGGCCACCTCCTAATCCTTCTAATCTTCCACTTCCTCGTGACAAAGCACTCATATATATGTTCTATAGCACATTTTATTCATACTTTATTGTTTTGGAGCTTCTATTTCAAGGTCCTATGACACTAACAGCATTGGGCTTCTAATGAGGTAGCCAATTATACAGAAGCATGTGGCAATTTGAAAATCATCCATTTCATAAGCGAGGAATCAAAGTGAGGAAGAAGGTTGTGGTAGCTTGAATAATAAGAATGGCCCCCATAGGCCCACATATTTGAATGCTTGGTTCCCAGTTGGTGGAACTGTTTGGGAAGGGTAAGGAGGTGTGGCCTTGTTGTGTAGGAGCTGTGTCACTGAGGGTGGACTTTGATGTTACAATAGCCTATACCATTCCCAGTTAGTTCTCTCTTTACATTGTGCTTATGGATCAAACGTAAGCTCTCAATTACTGCTCTAGGGCCATGTCTGCCTGACTGTTGTCATGTTCTCACTGTGATATCTATAGATTCACCCTGTGAAACTGTATGCCCAATAAACTCTTTCCTCTATAAGTTGTTTTGTTTATGGTGCATTAGCACAGCACTAGCAAAGTAGTTAAGACAAAAGGACTAGAATCTTCCATTCCAATCAAATACACACTGCTGCTAATCTATGGCCTTCCCATTAGTTCCCACATTCCAATGGTTTCTCCCAGTGACAAAGCCTTGAACATGTGAACTTTTGGGGGACATTTATCCAAGTGATACCAAACCCTAGATGAAATCTGTGAGCTAGAAATAATAGCTATCCTATATTGTATCAGGGACTGTGAGACCACATATATAAAGAGCCTCTAATATGCATGGCTACTTGTAGGAACTTGGCCATGGGGTCTCAGATTGCTCTTACATGGGGTCTATCCCAGGGAGGGTTTTCAGATGACTTGTGCCCAATGTGATGACTTCAGATTCATCAAAAATCATACTTAGCCTCTTCTTACCCACTCTTTATCAATCTCCATTATTTCCATAAGACAATTTCAATGAACATAAGTTGGGAAGCTTGTGTAAGAACCAGGAAGGAGTCCAGGAAGCCTTGGACTCCTAAAGTCCAAGTTCTTCTCGCAGAAGACATGGAACCCTCAGCAGAACTGGACTCTACATTATACAGAGAAACTCAGCAGTAAAGGGAAGATCTAGGACACCCCCTTTCTAGGAGGCCCCTTCTGGTCACTGGAATAGAATTAGTCTGCAATGACTTGATTCAAAAGTGCAATATTTCATGAACAGCAAACATCAAGGCATGTAGAGAAAAAAAAGTTTCTCCAAAGATTAACAGTTGCTCAGCCATCAGAGAGCTTCTGGGAGACATTTGGTCCTTCTCACAGTAGAACTAAATTAAAAGTTTAACAATCTGAATCTGTGGAAGCTGGCCTTGTTGATATCCCAAAGGAGATCTTTCCTTTAAAGGGAACTGTGGGTGGTGAAAGAATAAAGTAGAATAATCATGGCTATAATTCCCACGTTGTTTAAAAGATGTTCAGGACCATTAAAGAAGGTTGCTCTGGATGGAAGTTACACATCACATGAATGTAAAATTACTCCCAGTGACTCTGACACATCAGGGCCCATTTGGAGGAGGCCTCACCAGGATGTGCACCAGACTTTGGCTAGTTTTTCCTGTGTCATCGTTTTGAAACTTTCCAACTTGCCCGGAATACATACTGTATAAAAACAAAATAGAATCCTGGTTTTTGTTTTTGTTTTTGTTTTTCAAGACAGGATTTCTCTGTAGCTTTGAAACCTGTCCTGGAGCTAGTTCTTGTAGACTGGGCTGGCCTCAAACTTACAGAGATCCACCTACCTCTGCCCCTGAGTGCTGGGATTAAAGGCGTGCGCCACCACTGCCCAGCTTAGAATTCTGTTTTACAGAAGAGAAAAATAAAGGTTTACTTGACCCATCCACATAGATAGGAAATAACTCAGCTAGTATTCTGATTCTGAAGGGTCGTCTCAGCCATCAAGTTTACTGGACTACTAAAAGCAGTAGCTGTTTAGGGAGCTCTCCCTAGGTACCCAGGCATTCTGATACATGGATCAGGCCTGTAGAGATCTTTGTGTTACAATCAGGTAGAGATGTAGCACTGTCATTGCTTGCTCCTTGGACTTTGAGGACAATCACTAAACACCCAACTCTGAGGTGCCTCCCACCCAACACAAACATTTACTCAGTTCGTTATTCGAGTCCTTTTATAAAGAATGCCAGTGAGCTGCTGGTGGCAGCTGTTTCTCACGGAAAGACCGCTGAGGGGTGAACAGGAAGAAAGAACACGGAGCACTTTCTATATGACAGACATCTGCCAGATTAATAGGGACAGAATGTATACATGTATATGTGTATACATAACATATATATATATACATATATATGCACACACACATACGAAACTATCTCAATCATGACTTCTTGGTTACAAGTAACAGAAAGAACAATCAAATTATGTTTTAGAAAATGAGACTCCAGCTTTGTTCTAGACATGAAATGAGGACTTAGTTTTACTGACATTCTGTCCTTGGCTTGAGTGTCTAAAATGGCAGTGCTTTCTATGGTAGTAAACCAAGGCGCTCCTTCATGGTTTCTGTAGAGGTCATCACACCAGCACAACCTAGCCTCCAGTGGCCTCCAGACTTCCCAGTACATGGTCTCACCAGCACAAATTGAATGTTTTGTGAGATATAATCATGGTCTTCAACACTGAACACTGCATTGACTTCCTGTGGGAGCCTGAAGCTTGAAAGCAGCCATGGTGAGAACATTTACACCGTGGAAGCCAGCAAATGCTGCAAACCATGGCTTATCTCCCACAAACCCCATGGATTGTTAGTTTACCAGCATACTGGGGTCACAATCCATTATTTATTATGATGTTAAATTTTATGTGTTACCTGGACTGGACTTTAGATATAGGGTAGCCAAGTTGTTGTTTCTGAGGTGTCTGTGAGGGTGTTTGTAGAAGAGATAGCATTTGACTTGGTGAGCAAAGCAGGCGTTCTCTCAATGTGAGCAGGAAGGAGGCATCCCAAGTTTGTCTGCCTTTAGCTGGGATGTCAATTTCCTGACAATCAGGCTTCTTGTTCTCAGTCTTTTAGATCTAGAAATCTCTTCCATCAATGCTCAGGATTTTAAACCATATCACCAATTGTCCTAGACTTGCAGCCTACAGCTGGGGTTCTCGGTTACTGCATGACACAATATCTTAGGTTTTGAGTGTTAAATGTCTCCCATGGGCTAAGGTGTTGTGGTACTGTTTTGAAAGGTTGTGAACTTTTGGGAGATGAGGCCTATCTCTCTCTGACTTAGTACAGAAGCAAAGGCTGGGGGTTATTGCTGAGCCCTGGCTCTGGTTTGGAACTCAGCTTCCTGGTTCCTAGAGATCTGAGAAAAGCAGGTCCCAGGGTCCCAGTGCCACCTAATACTTGGGCTAAGCTGATCCCAGCCACAACAGCATCTCCACTATATACTCTAGTCCATGCATCAGCACAAACCTGTTCTTACTTAAGTTGTTTCTTGTCAAATATTTGGTCACAGAGATAAGAAATGTAACAAATACAGTGTGTGTGTGTATATATATATATGTATATATATACATATATGTGTGTGTAATGTATACACATGCATAATATATTCTATATGTATATATATATGGTGTGGGAGATCCTTCTGTCTATGTGTTAATTTTATTGGTTAATGAATAAAGAAACTGTTTGGGGCCTGTAGCAGAGCTATAGGGGAAAAGAACTAGGTGGGGAAAACTAAACAGAATGCTGGGAGAAAGAAGGGCGGAGTCAGAGAGAAGCTATGGAGATGCCGTCAGAGTCAGACATACTGAAACTTTGCTGGTAAGCCACTGCTATGTAGCAATACACAGATTCATATAAATGGATTAAATTAATATGTAAGAGTTAGCCAATAAGAAGCTAGAGCTAATGGGCCAAGCAGTGATTTAATTAATACAGTTTCTGTGTTATTATGTTGGGTCTAAGGTAGCCGGGTGGCTGGGAACCAACAAACAGAACCTCCCTCCAACAGAGGTGGGTAACTACATCCACATAAAAACCTGAGAAAGCTTAAAAATTAATTCTAGAAACAAAAGAACAGAGTTAAGCATGGTTTGCAAGTGGCATTTATTTTTGGGGGGGATGGGCTTTGTTTGCTAGAAGCAAGCAGAGGCATGGCTCCTTTAAGGGAGGTTTTTCTGACTCAGTGGTAGCAGAAAAGTTGTATCATTTTGAAATGCCATGCTGCCAGTGTGACTCTGGCTCTTTTGGGAGATGGAGCATTTGGATGGGGTTTGTGAGCAGCATGCTGTGGCTGCTTGATGGCAATGTGGACTGGCTGTGTGCCTGGAAGTGGAGTGGTGGGCATGGCTCTCAGAGACATGAGTGGCTCCACCATGCTAGACTGGGCGGGGCAAGCAGGAAGTACTGTATTTGACCTAGCAATGCTGCAGCTTAAGATTTAAGAAGCACGCTCCTGAACAGTAAATAATTACAGACACACAGGACAGATTCAGACATAAAGACCTCTAAATTGGTCACAGTGTTGGATAAATGTACGTAGGCTTAAAAGAAAGAATAAAATGAGTATAGAGAGTTATAAAGTAAATGGTTTATTTAAAAAAAGTCTTTAAAGAGACATAGTATAGATGGTTTTAGATTAAACTGAGTAAAGAAAAATAAGCCACATAAAGATGGAAAATTCATAGAGTCTGGATCTTGTATATTATTGTGTTTTCTTTGAATTTTTTGACTGTGAAGGAGCTAAGTAACTAACATATATACTTTAAAGGTATTTTGTATTCAAAATTTGAGTCTAAAGATATGTTGCTTTGGAAAAGAAGTTCTTCTTTTGTTTCCATAGAGGATGAGAACCTGTGGATTGTTTCCAGATTAATATGATTTGATAGACCATGACCCCTTTAAAAGTCACCATGAATAACCTCAAAAACTACTTCGCCCAACTGCTGACTGAGGTGAACCTAGCACACAGGATACACCATAAAAGACCTGATTAACAGCATCCACAATCAGCAGGAAGTAGTCTAGAATACTACGCCCAAATTCCCAAATATTGTTTATAAATCTTTGCTTATATTTAAAGGGGGATATGCTATAGAGATTTGCAGTGGTATGGATCTTGGTTTATTGATACAAATTTAAGGTCAATTTTGCTATATGTATATTTCTGCTCTTGATTAAGGCATTGTGTTTGTGCAGCTCATTTGAAAAATATATAATTAAGAAATATAAGTTAATAGATAATCATCTATAATAGTCAAGCTTGTAGTCATGTTAGATTTTCTAGAGGTATAGAGATATATTTCAGTTAGATAGGTATTCTTCAAATCTTTCAGAGACCTTCAGAATATGGCATCTAAAAATGTTTTAAGAAATTAGGACTTTTGATGACAATGAGACACATCTGCTCCTGACACCGAAACCTACTTCAAGAGGAAGATGGGCATTGAAGAGGCTCCTTATGGAGTTGGTTATCTATCTGGGCAAGAAACTGCTCTTGCCTGGACTGCTTGATAAAATGGACATGCAGGACCCACAGAGAAATGATCCTTCAGGGTTCCTGCTTCATGAAAGAGTCTGCTAGACATTCTGAAGGGCACAGATCAAAGTGATGGACAAACTACCAGTATAGGCAGAACTATCTTTGAAATTTCCTGCTTCGTGAAAAAGTCTACTGGATACTATGGGCCTGTCGACTGAAGATGGTTGCCCCAATGGTACAGAAGAACTTTGGGTGACTGTCCAGGTAGCAAGATGTCTCTGTAAATTTTAGAATTTTTGAAGTTGCTTATAATGCACTTCCTGTTTACTTAGGTAATATTATATCCTTCTGGAGTCTTTGATGGAGTTGAAGAATTTATAGTTATAGTTGTAGTTTTCCTTATTTATGATAAAAGATAAAGTAGATATAAATATTGTAACTGTAATTCTTGCTTGATAACTGTTTTGTTATATGTAATTTTACTTACTATGTTAAAGTTAAAACCTTCCTTTTTATTTTAACAGAAAAGGGGAGGTAATGTGGGAGTCTCCTCTGTATTCTCTGATTACCATTAATGAACAAAGAAAATGCTTTGGACCTATAACAAGGCAAAACTTAGGTAGGCATGGAAAGCTAGGCTGAATGCTGGGAGAAAGAAGGGTGGAGTCAGAAAGAAGCCATGGAGCCACCGGAGATAGATGCTGTGAACTTTACCCGGTAAGCCACA
>JAQHUG010000292.1:1900035-1939250 GCA_028555095.1 Dicrostonyx torquatus
TGTGCCTGTCTCTCTCTGTAATTCAAGGCAATATATATTCTTGGCGCTCCCACAAGTTTTACAAATGTGTGTGAACTGAAGTTCTCAGGGTAAAAAAATGTGAATCTGGGTTAGAAATTCTCAAGTTTCATTGGCTGATAGTCTGTGATTATGAAGAGTTGGAATGTATGAATATACTCTGGTCTGCCCAGAGATCGCCAACAGGGTCTAGCAAGAATGTGTCCAGCCTCATCCTCTTACATATTTCAACACAAAAATATATTGCAGGCCCATCACCAAATTATTGTGGGTAACCTTTATCCCTTTAAATAGACATTTAATAGATGTTACTGCCCATTTGACTATCATTGTGTCTACCGGGAAGGACAAGCAACTCTTAGTTTCCGTCAACCCAAAGGCTAAGAATGTCACAAGCCCAGCATCTGATGTATATAATGTGTTTTTCACTTTGCTGTAACCCATTGACCTGATGTTTCCACCAATGTATATTTTTAAGTTTTTTATTTAAAAGGGTTTTTTTTTTATTTAACATACCAACTACAGCTCCTCCTCCCACCCTTCCTCCCTCTCCTTCCCCATCTTCCCCTCCAACCCCTATTCACTCCTCAAAAAGGGTGAGGCCTCCCATGGGGAGTCTACAAAGTTGAGGCAGAACCAACCTCCCTGCCAACCGTATCATAGTTGAGCAAGGTATCCCTTTATAGGGAAGGAACTCCAAAATGCCGGTTCATGCACTGGGGATAAATTTTGGTCCCACTGCCAGTGACCCCAAGAATCCCCATGCCACAGAACTATCACCTACATTTAGAGGGCCTAGTTCAGTCCTATGCAGGTTCCCCAACTGTCAGTCCAGAGTCAGTGAGCTCCTACTAGCTTGGGTCAGCTGTCTCTCTGAGTTTCCTCATCATGATCTTGACCCCTTTGTTCATGTAATCCCTCCTTCCTCTCTTTGACTGGAGTCTGGGAGCTTGGCCCAGTGCTTAGCTGTGAATGTCTGCATCTGCTTCCATCAGTTACTGGATGAAGGTTTGATGATGACAATTAGTCCACCAATGTATTTTTAAAGAGATTTATAACTCTGTTCTGTTACTGTAATAGCCTCATGAAATTGTTATCATATTGGAACATGGTCTTTGGGGTGACCTAAATCTGTGTTCCTGGCCATGGTCACTCATATATATTTGGTCTGGGGAAAACTATCTCCTATTCCTCTTGAGATATGAGCTTTGTTTTGTGTTGAAATATGTAAGAAGATGAGGTGCAACACATTCTTGCTAGATCCTGTTGGAGATCTCTGGGCAGACCAAGTATATTCATACGCGAAGACCAACACAAGAAAAATGGTTCAACCCGAAAGGTGATTTAGGGCATTGATTTACCAATCATTGTCCAGGAAGCAGAGTATTTGATATAGCCATGCTCCCCCTTGGGAGCAGAGAATCCAGGAGGCTTTGTACCCACATCTTGCCAGCTCTATAGGAGTTTTATGTTCATTTCTTGTGTTTGTTTTTAAAGTCAGCTCTTAAATAGGTTTTTATTCATATAAAAATTCACAGACCTGACATTCACCTGAAAGAAAAAATAAAATCAAACCAGGAATTTTGATGTGAACTTCTGTATGTGCTGAACCTCTTTGGTGTCGTGAAGGTGTTGAGTTGCTCCTCAACATGGCTGAAGTGACATGGGCTGGAGTTTGAATATTCCAGCTTCAAAAGCTTAGGACACACTGGCTTTCCATGGTGGTTAGTTGCGTATTCCTATATATCCACTGCACTAGACTTCAGTGATGGTTGGTAAATGAGTCCTCTCTTTGGACTGGCAAGATGACTCAGTGGGTTAAAGTGTATACCACCAAGCTTGGTGACTTGAGCTTGATCCCCATGGCCCATGAAATGAAGTGACTGCTGCAGGATGCCCTGTGACTTCCACACATGGTATGGAATGGCACGTGCACATGAGTGTGTGTGCAGCACACAAATAAATAAGTATTATATTAGTCCTTCAAAAATAGTATACTCTTCACATCTTTAATCCCAGCACTCAGGAGGCAGAGGCAGGTGGATCTCTGAGTTTGAGGCCAACCTGGTCTGCAGAGAGAGTTCCAGACCAGTCAGAGCTATATAGTGAGACCCGACTCATACAACAAACAAACCAAAATCAACAGCAGTAACAAAATCTATAGCATGCCTATTTTTTTTTGTCCCATAAAGTTTTCTGTATCATCACCTATTCACTCACAAAGGTTCCTTCCCATTTATATAGCTCTTCATCAGGGATAAAGGAAGTGAGAACAAACTTACAAGGACCACACAGTTGTACACTATCTATGTCTTCTTGGCTCAGAGCCTTTTTTCTCATGAAGGCCCATGGTATCATCATGTGGTCCTAGCTGTGTAGGGCAATTTTAATTCTGCATTTCTTTTTATTAAATATTTTATGTGTATGGTGTTTTGCCTGCATGAATGTCCTTGTACTGGAGCTCTCAGAAGCCAGACAAGGATGCCAGATACCCTCAACTGGAGTAATAGAGGGCCTTGCACTACCGTGTGGGTGCTAAGAACCAAACTGTGTCCTCTACAAGAGTAGCAAGTGCTCTTAACCCCTGAGCCATCTTTCTAGTACCAAAATTCTATAATTTTGTAACACATGCTCAATTTATTTTTTCCAGCTCTACAAAACCATTTACTTACTCTTTGGATTAGAGCAGTGGTTATAAACCTTTCTAATGCTGCATAATTTAATTCAGTTCCTCATGTTGTGGTGACCCCCAAACACAAAATTATTTTAGTTGCTAATTCATAACTATAATTCTGCTATTGTCATGAATCATAGTGTAAATATCTGATACGCAGGATATCTGATATATGACCCCTGTGAAATGGTTGTGACCCAAAGATTGAGAACCACTGGATTAGAAGACTTATCTGATGTCAGATTGATTGCCATAGTATATCCAATGGCATATGAAATAATTTTTCTCTCCAAACACTTATCTAAAGAAACAAAGATATTCACATTCCAATAAAACAGTCATCAGCCAGCCTTCTGTTGAAACAAGAATCTTCCTTTGGGCATTGATAACGACAAGCCAGACTAAAGATGTAGAAGGATGTGGACAGATAGATCCAACCTGGCACTGCCCAGCCACCTCTGCTCAGAAGGACTTCCTGGAAATCATCGTTGACTTTTCTGCCAAACATTTTATGAATACCTAATTGATATGACCTGAGTTCTTGGGCACCCCTTCAGCCAGCTTCTACAGCAAAAAAGGTGTGTGTGGGGGGGGCAGAGCTTTCCTGTCTAGATAGTATTGAACCTGGCAACAAACCCCTCCACCTCATGGCTACTTCCTTCCAATTGCTTGTTGGGCAAGTGATGGGAAACATCTCTGTGATCTCCTGAGCTTTCACTCAGACTCTTTCCCTTAAATCTAAACTTAAAGCTCAGCGGTACAGAGGGTTTGCTTAATGTGTGCACAACTTCAGTTCCATTTACACCACTGCCAAACAACCGACAAGTAAATAACTAGCCCTCAAGTCAGAGAAAAAAGGGAGAAGGAAATGTCTAAATGCAATAATACCCTCTTTATGACATAGGAAGCAGACCACCAACATCCAAAGGTGATTAATTCTCTTTATTGGAGGAAAACAAGAAATCATCAATCTCATTATCATTATGATAGAAATCGATATGTATACATGATTGTCAAGGCAGAGAATCATTTGCTACATAGACCCATGAACAATTTTGCAGTGCCGCAAACCTATGGGGATTAAACTTCTTGCAGAGTTTATTACATGCATGGGATAAATGCAGTTTCCCTTCTTTTGCTTTTTTTTTAAAAAAATTTTTTTTTGGACAAGCGTGTGTGAAAAAAATCAAACCAATTGCAAGCCTGGTAATAGTGAGTTGGGTTGATCCTGGGTTTGACGGTGGAAGCTGTTGGGAAAACATGCCCACTGTTGGGGGAGAGCTGGATGAAGGCCAATTACATCATATATAGTCACAGAAGCCAATTTAGACATTGTTCCAATGGATGTTCTAGAAAGAATGCACCTTTGGTATCTTCTCATCTGAATGTGGGACTAAGATAAATGTTCTCTGAAACATGCAGTCTTTCAAACGAAAGACACTGATGTGGTACTGGACAGTGTCTTATGTTGCCCAGAAATGGTCAAATGCCTTGCAGGGAGAATCACAGCTTCTGTGGTGTGGGACAAACATCTGAGATAATGCTCTAGTCCCTCCTTTATCTCTTTTGTAACCCAACTTCCAGCTCTGCCCCCAGGGCTTTGTCCTCCAAAGAGCAGGGTTATCCAGGAGGGCCTCAGAACCCTTGTCTACTCAAACAAAGATTTTTCCCATTGAGAAGCAAGTTAACTGGTATTTGGGACTTTTGAGTAATGTCTTTGACTAAAGTCTCGAACATGTCTCTCATTTTCTATTTTTCCCATCCATAAGAAAAATAAAATCACCTGTAAGTAACATAGTTTGATAAATCATCAGAGGACATGATAATTATATAACAAATTCCCCAGAGACAGAGAAGGTTAAAAACAGGTTTGGAGAATGCAGAAGCAGCTTTAGTACAAGGGGTCAATGCAATTGTTTGTCCCTTTGGCTTAGAGAAAAACAGACACAGAGAAGCCATTCCACAGTTTGCTTTGTCCACGAAACCAGACTCGGGAGCCACATGCTGAACTGAATGTTTGGCTTCCAAATGCACAGCCTTTGGGTTTGCAAAAGTGGAGCCCCTAAAGCCACAAGCTGAGCTACTCCCACTGGGCTTACAGGGAAGTCTGCACAGGGCTAAGTCTTCCCTGCTGATTGTGAAGACTTTGGCTGCTGGCAGAAGGCAGGCCCGGCCGTGGCCAGCATGCAGGGCCAACTTCACCGCGGGGCTGGGCTCCTGTGCACACACTGGAGCAGGAGGCAGACCTTGATGCACTGAGACCACCAAGAAGGGACCTGGCAGATGGGGTGTGGCCTTTCCTCTTCCTTTCTCCCTTAGACCTGCTTGCTACCCAGGGTTGAAGTTTTCAAGCTAACTCACCTGCACACAAATTTTTGTAGAGGTAGCAGGAAATAAGTTTGCCTTTCAAAATTTCTCTTTCCCAACTTGGCTTAGAAAACAAACAAGAAAACCTCTCCAAACTCTCAATTCTGGAAATCAAAGGATTGGAATACTTTTCCTGCTTGCAGCCCCAACCTAGGACCAGATAACCCCTTAAAGAGCAGTGGACTACATACACATATATACATTGGTTTTAAATTTTGGAAACAAACTGAACAGTGTTTGGTCTGGAATGTGTTTAAGGAAAAGGCAAACCATCGGAATGTGAGAAGGGGTGGGAACCTAGCGCTCGTTCTGTAGGACATGCAAGCGGGGCCCATATCGCACTTGCTGGGAGTGTGTGCCAACCTGGAAAACCCGCCATTTGGTTATGAAAAAAGAAAGGAGTTGTCCTTCACTGGCTTTCGCCTTCCTTCCTCATGGCCTAGGAAAACCCAGCACAACACTTGTGCAAATCTTGCAAGGCAGAGGCACTGCTGGCCTCAGGTTTTCTGCCTGCAGCCTGGAATAATGGCACCAATATAGTTTCCCCAGTGTGAAAAGTCAGTTCTGGCCATAATTCTGAGCAGGTCAAAGGGTCATGATACCCAGAGCTCTAAAATCCTCAGTTGTTCCTACTGGGTGGGCTTCTCCTACTATTTAAACAAACTCATAAAGCATCAACCCCCAGAGCTGACTGTACCAAGTTTTGCATCCCATGGGAGGTCAGTTGTCTCAAGAGGGGACCAGCTGGTTCCTTCTCCAGTGTCCACAGTGTTCTTGGCCTGTGGTGCAAAGGCATCTGCCATCTACAAACTCTCCAGCCCATGTGGGGCACTGAGGTGGGGGCGAGGGGAGAAGCATAAGTTGGTAAACAGAATCTGGGATTCACTAGGCCAACTGGTGTGTTCCCCAAATAACACCCTCAGAGATTTCTGAAGATTGAGAGTTTCTCAAAACCACAACATGTCGTGCAAATGGAGGTGGCTGTCTTCTTAAGGAGGCATCTTAGATGACATCGGGCACAGTTGAAGTGGTATGGCTGGAGACTCAAGGTGGCATTTCAGAAGAGACCCAGAATCAGGTCAAGGGCAGGAATCCAGACATTTTGATCTATTTCAATGCCTTCTCCAGAGTCCTTTTCTTTCACACAGAGATGTGAATGGCAGTTGATCTTCTGGAGTCCGAGTCACCTTGGGGTTAGAGGCAGTAGAAAGGGGTAAAAAGCAGCCAGGGCTTGCTACAAAGGCCTGTGACACTGGGGTTGCTGCCTCAGTCACGACTGGGCAGCCCCCATTTCCTCAAGGGTTTGTGGCAGGCCCTGTCCCTTCCTAACCCCTACACCGGAAGCTCCAAACTCTACAGATCCCTTGATTAGGAATGACAAGCTATTGGCCTTTTTGGGACCGAAGAGGGCTCCCCTCTCACTCAGTGTTGGTTTTAGATGAATGTTAGCTGCCCTTTCTGCCTCAAGTATGTATGGGTGAAGGTCAGGGGATGAGGGAGGGACAGGAAGGAAGCAGAGGAAAATATTCTGGAAATATTTCAAAATTTCATAACCAAGTGAAGAAATAAATATCCACTTGCTTAGAAAATGTGAAAAGGCTCTAGCGGGGGTGGTAAGAGCCTGATATTAGGAATGCAGTCTGAGAGGGGCCTGTGTGCCCACAGGATGCTGCTAAGCATCCTGGTACGTACATGAAATTCTCAGCCTATGTCTGTGGAATCTAACAAGAGTGAGGGAGTCAAGACTTTACCATCCCATTTTCCAGGTCTTAGGACTAAGTCCATTCTGTGATCTCATATATTATTATATAACAATATCAACTGGAAGTGAAACTTTTTCTTTCTCCCATGCCGACTTTCTCAGAATAGAAGGCCTGGGTGGTACTTATTTTCATCTTTCTTAAGACAGGAGGAAATAACCCAAGTTAGTGACATGCTGTATGTGCTTCTTGAAGACAAGTTCAACCTTATCTACTACTGGCAACATCAATCATCTTCTTACACCAGTTCATGAAGACCTGATGTGTCAAGGTTGAATCAAGCATAGCTGATTGCAAGGTAGACACCTGCACCAGGGCTTACTCTTCAACTGCTCTGTATTTATTTGTAGTTCATATATATTTATATGTAGTCCATGTACCCATATATCAGCTCTATGAAATACTTTCATCACTAATAATGTTACTTTGTAGACATAAATAGTTACGTATACCATACAGCATAAAGGGCTAACACATGAAAGGTGTCAAACTCGGGTAGAATCCCCTACTACAGCAATCAACTAAACTAGTTCCATCTTTCATCCAGCCCTTCCTCCCTTCTTCCCTTTTGAGATAAGGATTTACTAATTAGCTCAGGATGCACAGAAACTGAGATCCTTCTACCTTAGCCTCCCAAGTGGTATAACTATAGCCCACCAAGCACAGCTGTATTTTTTTCTTACATTACATAAGATTGAATATTTCCATGATACTTGTTGGCAGGAAACATCCTATAAACTTCTTTTGAGTCACTTCTAGGTTTTCTGAAATACTGTTTGTAATAATCATATCATTAGCTTCCTGAAGGGTGGAGTAGGTGGGTAAGTCTCCGGACTCAGTGGCATTTGCTTTCAAACTGGGTCTGTTGTCATTTTAGAAACTCTTCCCAGAAGGTTTATAGACTTTGAGATGACAGCTTCAACTGCTGCTCTTTGGGTTTGTGTGGCAGGGTTCTCACTAAGCATTTGGGAGCTTATGATACAGGTGGGAACAGGTAGACCAGATGTCTTATATATCTTTCAGGGTCTGGAGCTTCTTCCCTAGTGATACTGTGTGTGTGTGTGTGTGTGTGTGTGTGTGTTTGTATGTATGTGTGTGTGTGTGTTTGTATCTATGTGTTTGTGTGTGTGTGTTTGTATGTATGTGTTTGTGTATGTGTGTTTGTATGTATGTGTGTGTGTTTGTATGTGTGTGTGTGTGTGTGTGCATACACTTGCACGGCATATGTACTGGGGAGGACTAGGCAAGGATGACTCACCTGTCCATCAGGACTTTTTGCAGCTGGCAAGCACATGAGAGGGGTATGAGGACAACAACCTCAGGACTGTCCCTAGGCCATCAGGGAGACCTATCACAGCCCATATTGCTAGCCTACAACTGACTGTAGATGAGGCTCAGGCTTTAGACAGACATGAGAACTGAAGGGGAACGTTGGCAAAACTGGCATTTGAGCCAGCTGCCTGGGTCTCTGAGAACCTCCTTGGAGAATGTTTGCCCTGGACTACACTCTGTGCCTGCTCTTCATGTATATTAGCCACTGTGCAGGTCAGTGATATGGACTGGTTTTCCAGGACATTCCTAATTTTAGCCTTCAAGTTCCATATCCTAGGAAATCCTTCAGTCACTGACAAACCAGGGATCACAATGGCCTGACCACCCCCCCTTACTTTTTATTTTAGATTCATCTGATGTAAGGGAAGGCTTATGCACCAGCTGGGCCTTGCTCTGAGGTGGGCAGTACTCTGCTCACTTGGTGTCTTTCCTTACCACCAAACAAAAAGGTTTCTTCTTCAAGGCCTTTTCTGTCCCCTCTCTTGGATAATGTTCATGAGAGAACAGGGTAAAAATGTGGAGGGGAAAAGAGTGTGCTATAGGCCATTTGAAGGGAAGGATTAGAAATTAATTTAAAAAATTAAAACAAATATAGAGGGATTAGTTTTAAAAGTGCATAGCTGAGAACAGAGTTTCATCCATTATCCCCCATGAGAAATGAGGGCTTTGTGTGGTTCATTTTAAAAACAAGATGGCGGTTATTCCCGCCTGTATGGGAGGCTCCTAAACCTTGGCCTGGAAGGGATCCTGTTCCCGGAAGGCAGTTCACCTGTACTGTGGAGCCTGGAGTTGAGGGCATAGGAAACAAGCTTATTTCTTCCGTGGTTGGTGAAGGGTTCTCAGGGGAAGCTGCTGGTAGGGTTTTCTGCAGTTTCCCTGGCCAAAGCGACCTGGAGAGAAGCCAGCCCAGCCCAGGTGCTGGGGTGACCTCCTGAGGAAGAGACACAGGGCAAGGAAACACAGGTAAAGTGCACTCAGCCTTGGAGACAGATTCTCGATCCTCTTAGAATTTTAAAAAATACCTTTTAACAACTCCTCTTGGAGGCAAAAAAGAAAATCTCTTAAAGGTAACATAAAACCACTATTAAAGAGCGAATGAGAGAGGTCACGTAACTGACGGAGATCAAAAAGACATGTCTCAAAAAGAAAAATAAAATAATCCTAATGCAGTTAGGGAGCCAGTGCAGTGGTAGAGCGCCTGCCTATCATGCACAAGGCCCTGGGTTCAATCCCCAGCACTACACCCCCCCAAAAAATCCTAATGTACAACATTTACCAATATTTAAATAATCCAGTTGAAACCTTTTTTTTTTTTCATGAAAAAATACATCCTAGATGGCTGCCTACACTGAGAGAGCGGAAGTGGTGGAGTTGGGGGAGGAGAGCAAGAAGGTCCATTCAGTTAGAGCTTTGCAAGATTCGTATATACAGCACCAGATCCTGTGAAGTCAGCTCCCCTTGAGTCAGTACAGTTTGTGAGAAATGAACACATCAGAATTGCAGTATAAAATATGGCCATAAAAAACTTCTGCCTTCCAGTCCTATGCAGGCGCACCATGCAGGGTGGGTGGGGTCTCCGATGCTGGAGCTGCTCCGGTCTGGGGCTTCCCCTTCCCCGGCTCCGCCCCCTGGATCCCACCTCCAGAGCCGGGTCACTTGCTTCCAGTGTGCCCTGTTGTCACAGTGGTGGGCCTGGGTCTCCTCTCAGCTCCGACTCCTGTGACCCCCGACGAAGAAGAAAGGAAACTACAGAGCGTGGAAGGTGCCAGACCTGCCAGGGACAACAGACACAGATACTTAGAATTGAATTCACATTCCCCTTCCCACAAAGAGAGACAAATGTGCTGGGCTAGAAGGATGAAACTTGTCTGTAATTGCTAGGTATGCTACCCTCTAGTCCCGAGCTATACTGCGAGATCCTGCCCTTTTCATTACCTTGCAGGAAAATCTCCGCCATGTGTTCAATTTGCTTTATTCTCTGGGCCAACTTTTAGGTCCTTTTTTCTTTATAATTATTGCTTTGTGATTAAAAATTATATGGTATTCCATCATGACACATGATATCTGAGGCCCCATTTATTGAGTACTTTCTATATACTGTGTGTTGCACACTAGGATAGAGCACTACTTTCTATACTAGGAAATGGGATGAGTGTGGATTATACACCATCATTACTAGAATGTTCATTTCTTTAATTTTTCACTATGTTAATTTGTGTATATTTGTGTTATGTTTGTGTGTGTGTGCAGATAGCACATCTGTAGCTATGTGTGGATGTCAGAGGACAACGTCAGATGGATATGTTTAGCCACTCTTCATCCTGTTTTCCTGTTTGTTTCTGAGGCAGTTGGCTGAGTTGGTTAGGCAGGCTGACCAGCAAACCCTAGATTTGCCTGTCTCTAGCTTCCTATACTTGGATTGGGAGCACATGCCGCCATACCTGACTGTGTTACATGGTTCTGGGGATCATTAGTGCATGACAAAGAATTTTACCAGCTGAGAAGAACAGACCATTTCTTACAACAGCTCCTTGAAGTAGGCATTTTTAGAATGAAAAAGGGTATGTACCCTGCTGTGGAATAATCCTTATGTACACTGTAAATATGTATTATTCTCATTGGTAAATAAAAAGCTGACAGGCTGGTAGCCAGACCGGAAGTATAGGCAGGACAGCCAAACACAAAGAGAATGCTGGGATGAAGAGGGGTGGAGTCAGGGAGACACCAACCAGCTGCGGAAGAAACAGGGCATGTAGAAAATGAGGTACAAGCCATGAGCCATGTGGCAAAGCATGATAAGAAATATGTATTAATTTAAATGTAAGAATTAGGTAGTAATAAGCCTGAGCTATTGACTGGGCATTTATAACCAATATAAGCCTCAGTGTGTTTATTTGAGAGCAGCTGTGGGACAAAAATGCTGTCGATATATGGCACCCACTGTCTGTCATGGATCCACATAAGACCCAAGAAAGTTCTAAAAAGGTTCTAAACACACAGAAAGGAAGACGTACTGGGCTTCCTAGTCTCTCATGCCAGCCTTAGCACAGAGACACATCTCTGGACAACTGCCCACTAGATGAAACTGGCAGCCAACCATTATGAGTTAAGTGGCATGGCAGGTTTCTGCAATCTCTCACACTGGCTGCAGTACAGAGAGGCATTTCTGAGTTGCTGCTTTTAGACTTGAGCCATGAGCACCAGTTTACTGCATGACAGATTTGGGGTTTTGCTCATGCAGACAGAAAAGTTTAGAGACACACAGTAAGGACAGATTAAGATGGCAAAAACTTCTAAATGGGTTATAGTGTATTCAAAAATATACATAAGTTTGGGAGGGAAAAGAAAAAATAGTATATAAAATAGCTTTAGAATAAAGTAGTAAAATCCTTTAACAAGAAATAGAGTAATAAGAAATATTACAAGTTACATAAAGATGGAAAATACACAGAGTCTGGATTCTGTATGTTATTGTGTTGTCTTTAAAATTTTTGGCTGCCAAGAGACCTTGAATTATGGAAACTGCTAGATTTAACCAACCTTTATATTTTAAAAATGTCTCAACTTCAAAATTTAAGTCAAAGAGCTGCTGTAGGAATTCCTACTGTCATAGCCTTTAAGTTACCTACCCACTTGGGATGGCCTCTTATACTATTTATGCTGATGTAAAACACGTGCCCGGCCTCTTTTCTGGCTGTGGGATTCAACTGCTGTTCCCTGTTCCAGCAGAGGATTGTGATCTGTGAGTCTACCCCTAAATAAATAACCCTCTATTATACTCAATTCTGAGCTAGAGTGGGATTTCTTTTAAGTGTCCTTCTTCAAAGATCTATTGCTGAGAGAGAGAGAGAGAGAGAGAGAGAGAGAGAGAGAGAGAGAGAGAGAGATTGATTATGCTTTTTTGCCATAGGAAATGAGAGGCTATCAGGTTTGATTGAGGAAAACCCCCTGAAAATCCTGGCTACAAACATAAAGAAATAAATCTAAAAGAACTACAAGACACATGATGTATATTTTATCTGTTCAAACACATAACAAAAATCATATTTGGCTGACTCATGTATAATACAGTCTATACTTGTATTAATGTACATACGGATGTTACCTTTAAAATTTATGTATTCAGAGTAAGGGGACCATACACCAATAAAAATAAATGTTCCATGTAATCCAGTATTTAAAAGAGCTTCAAGATTGCTGGCTGAGAAGACCCAGCCCCACAGACTACTCCAGCCAAGACTTAACCATAGTCTAAATTTTCTCATGTTCCCCCAAACCCAGTGCCCCAAGTCATCAGAAAGTCATCTAGAAAACTATGCCCACATTCCCAAAAGATGGGTTGTGGTTGTTTATTATCATCTAAGGGGGTTCAGTTACAAATTGTTATTGGTCATAAAAAAAAAAGCTAAACAAAAACGTTAAACTCAAAGATCTCTTTTAAAAGAGGTATAGGATATAGAAATGATAGGGATAAAACATCTACCTTATTCCAAAAATCAGCTGTTAATCTCAGGATATTTTATATTATTATGGATTTTTATTTATTGATACAAATTTAAAGTTATTTCTACTATACTATATATATATATGTTTCTATTCTTGTTTAGGCTAGTATGTTTATTCAACTCATTTAAAGTGTAATGTATAATTAAGAAATACAAATTAATAGTTAATCTTTAATAGTCAAACTTATAGTCATGTTAGGTAAGTTTTCAAGGTCATACCAGATATATTTAGATAGATACATGGTCTTGAAACACTTCAAAGACCTACAGTATATGGAATTTCATATATAACATAGTGCTTTTCATGACAGTGAGACATGTCTGGCAGCACTAATACATTTCATAGAAGATAATAGACATTGAAGAAACTCCATAAGGAATTTGCTTTCTTTATGGAAAAAGCTAACCATGTGGACAAAGAGACTGCCCTTGCCTCAACTGCTGACAGTTACTGTACAAACTGGACCAGCAGGATGCAAGAAAGGCAACTGCTGAACATTGCCAAGACAACATAGGACAATTCTTCAAAATTGTCTGCTTCACAGATATGCTAGGCCTGTAGGCCAGAGCTGAATGCCCCAATATTACAGAATAACTTTCAGTGATTGTCCAGGCAGCTTGATGTCCTTGTCATTAGGTAACAGTTCATCCTTCTGGAGTCTCTGATGTAAAGACTAGATAGTTATAGTTTTCCTTAGTTATGATAGAAAACAAATTAGGTACAAAACTTTAGACTCACTAAGATAAGATAGATAATAAAGTATTTTCGCTAATTTTGCCAAATACAAATGGATTGGATATTGTTATTATAATTCTCACTTAATAACTATTCTGTTGTATACAGTTTTACTATGTTAAAAATCTTTTATTTAATTAGACAAAAAGGGGGAAATGCCATGAAGTAATCCTGTACAATGTGAATGTGTATTATTCTCATTGGTTAATAAATAGCTGACAGGCCAGTAGTCAGACAGGAAGGATAGGCAACCAAACACAGAGAGGATGCTGGGATGAAGAAGAGCAGAGTCAGGGGTATGCCAGTCAGCCGCTGAGGAAGCAGAACATGTAGAAAATGAGGTAACAAGCCATGAGCTATGTGGCAAAGCATAGATAAAAAATATGAATTAATTTAAATGTAAGAGTTAGGTAGTAACAAGCCTGAGCTATTGGTCGAGCATTTTTAAATAATCTTAAATCTCTGGGTCGGTTATTTGGGAACAGGTGGTGGGTTATTTGGGAGCAGGCAATTGGGATAGGAAGACTCTGCCTACAATACCCCAGGTCCAAATTATATTCCAGGAAGCATATTGTATCACAGATCTCTGAAATGAGAATATTTATGACTCCTACAAAATCTCCCCCAAGACAGTTTGGTTCTATAATAGTGTTGTGTGAGGGAGTAGATCATGAACACCCTATATTCATCAGGGGATTAATTCATCGATGAACTCAAAGCTGAGTTGACTATTAGGATGTGGGACCTAGATGGAAGAAGTAGGTCATTGAAGGACAAAACATTCTCCTAGCCCTCTGTCCTCTTCTGTCTCCCTTTTTCCTGGCTGCCATGAGTAACCATGGGCAGAAAGGACTGAAATTGTACGCCAGAATAACACTTCCCTCCTGGAACATGTTTCTCTTAGATGTGTCATCACAGTAACAGAACACTGATGGGAAAAGCCTTGGGAGGCACTTAGGATGCAGCACCTGTCAGACAGCACACCCCTAGCCACTCCATACACTTGGACATGGAGAGAATCAAGTATTAAAATAAGCACAGCTTTTGATGCTGGTGTATGAATCTTTAAAGAAACGAGTAGTCAGCTGGGACATTTCTTTTGGTTAAGAGTGGTAAGAAGTATCTATGCTGGCAAGTCTAGGTGATCCAGAGGTGTGCAATTGTGTCAGAGCAGCTCATGAAGATGTCATAAAAAATTTAAGAACTGTGTATGAATTAAGAATGAATAACAGGATTAGGATGATTCCTTTGGGGAGGAGGGATACTGGGGGCCAAACCCAGGATCTCCTTAACTTTGTTTCATACTCGGCAAATGCTCTACCACTGAGCTACAACCTAAGTCTTTGCTTTTTTGAGATGTTTTACTGTGTTACTCAGGCTGGCCTTGAACTTGGAATTCTTCACCTTCAGAGTGCTGGGATTATAGGTGTGTGCTACTATACTCAGCCATGGGATGACTCTTTAGCAAAAAAAAAACAAAACAAAATAAAACCTTTTTCTAAGCCAAATGAGAAGGAGCATGATGCCCAGTTGGTTAGGGGGATGAAGGTTGATGACCTTCTAGGCAATGGTTTTGAAGTAGAGAACCATCAGTTTTCTCTAGTGAGACACACACACACACACACACACATATATATATATAATATATATGTCTAGGTATTCCAGATATTTATATATATATATATATATATATATATAAAGACAGGGAGGAGGAGAGAATTAAAGTGTCCCTTTAAGAATATCACGGTCTTTGCAAAGATAAAGGCAAACCCAACACCATCACTGGGGCTTTTGTTGCAAAGTCAGTTTGGTGCATACAAATAAGTTCAAATACTCATCATCCCTGTAAATACAACAACAAAAACAATAAAACCAAGACTTTAGAAACTAGTGCAACTGGCCCTGAGGACTCTCCCAGACCCTCACCAGCCCAGAGAGTGACTGTACGTACAGTAAGGGGTAAATCAGAGGAAAGAGAGTGACCAAGAAGTGCTCAGGCCTTATCTTTGGTTGTGTGGTACTTGTACCATTGTTTTCTTACCTACAAATGGAAATGATTCTCACACAGGGTGGGTATTAATGTTGAATAATGTTCCAAGGTAATCATGAACATTAAATGGGTTAGAACATTGCATGGTAAACCGCTGGTGCTCAGCTCTCCTGCCCGACCCGGACTCAACTAAATGCCCGCTGAAGAATTCTGGTTTTGCTACATACGCACAATCTTTTTGGCTGGCCAAACTGAGGTTGCTTGAGACACTTGCATTTGAACTGTCCAGGCTGCTGCCGAGCTGTAGCCTTCGCATATGCCTCACGACAGCCGTGGCATTAAATGCTTGCTGAAATGGAGGAGAAAGGACAAAACGGGGAGAGGAGGAGAACGAGTTATTTCAGGTAGTTGGAAAACACTCTAGGATTGCTTCCTTTCGCCCATCCAGAAACCGCAAGGGTGGCAAAATTTCTCAGATACTCTCAGGGCACTTTAGAAAGAAAATTTCTATCGTTCTTTTCAAAAGTTCACACATTTATTCAACTCTCTTCCCCATCAAAATATATTTTAAAGGTTAACTTGCTTCTGGCATGAATAATTTCAGAACAAAACTCTATGTACTTTACAAACTGTGACTTTTAGAATTAAAAGCTTATATATCTTAATATGCAATACTTTAAAGTCGTGTTTATTTTTCTGTAATTGGTACCTTCTTTATTTTTCTTTTTTGGCATAGTTGGGACTGAACCTAAAGTTGTGTATATGCTAAGCAAATAGTCTACCAGCTCTCTTTATACTTTTTAATTTTGTGAGGCTTTTACTGAGCTGTCCAAGCTGGCTTTGAATTTGTAATCCCCCTGTCTCAGGCTCCTGAGTACCTGGAATTACAGGCCTTTACCACCAGGGCTGGTTCTATAATTGATACTGCAATCTTAAGTAATGACATTACTTCCAATAATAAAGTAGGTTAATGGAATCTTTTATTTTTCTTTTCTTTGGAAACAGTATCTTCACTGTGCAATCCTGGCTGGCCTGGTACTTACTATGTAGGCCAGGCTGTCAAAGTCAGAGACTGGTCTTTCTCTCCCTCCGATTGTTGGGTTTAAAGGCATGCACTACTGTGTCTGGCTCAATGGAACTAATTTTGTTGCTGTTGGCTCTCACAGCAAGACAGGTAGCTTTTAAATACTGATGCCTCTTAAAACACAATCAATAAATGATCATGAAATTGCGATGGTTTAAATTCATCGATTTTTTTAACCCAGGAAACATTGATGATTTCAACTAGGTTTTATGTTTCCCTTTTCTCCTTTCACCTTTAATAAAAGGGAACTATTTAAAGACCAGCAAAGTAAAGGGAGACAGGGACGGTTGTGCTGCTTGAGCAATACCAAACGAGTGAGATCCTGCATGGTTGCTGTCTTTAAGCCACAGATGGGAAACAATCTTTCCTCCACTGTGATATTCCATAATTAAGTATCACTTAGATTTATGGTACTGGAGAGCTGGCTCAATGGTTAGGACCACTGGCTGCTCTGTCAGAGGACCCGGTTCCATTCCTAGCACACACATAGAGGCTCATAACTGTGTGTGCACAGACATACATGCAGCCAAATACCACACACATAAAATAAAATAATATTTTTAAAAAATATTTATTTATTATGTATATAATATTCTGTCTGTGTGTATGACTGAAGGCCAGAAGAGGGCACCAGACCTCATTACAGATGGTTGTGAGCCACCATGTAGTTGCTGGAAATTGAACTCAGGACCTTTGGAAGAGCAGGCAATGCTCTTAACCGCTGAGCCATCTCTCCAGCCACCAATATTATATTTTTTTAGAAAAATAAACTTAGCAAAATTTATTGAGTAAGGTTCTGGGGATTCCTGTTCAAATCTTCAAGGGCCAATAGAAACATAACATGCTCAAATTGGAGAACCACTTTCTCCAGAATGGCTTAAGGTCCCTGGGAATTTGGCAAACACGAAACAGACACACTTAGGACTTACTCTCCATTTGCTTTTTGCAAAATTCTTCCGGATCTGAGCGCTGACAGATTCATGAATGTTTTTGTTGAGGGCGGTGTCACCAGCAATCCTAAAACACAGGCAAAGAAACTTCCTCAGAAAGTGTTCCTGTGGGCACTAAGTCCCATAATGCTGTCCCTGGAAGGTTCTCTCAGCCCCAGGGAAGTTGAAGCTGATGGCCGGCTGCTGTCCTTCTAGGCTGTTTAGTCCCCAAGATGAACTGTCCCTAAGCTCACACAAGCCAAAAGCCCCATGTCCTACAGCATCTTCAGCAGCCTACTCCCTTCCCAGGATCTTCCACTCTCTACCTGTCTCTTATGTTTTCCCTCTTTTGAGCCCAGTCCCAGAAACATTAGATCCATGGTAACCAGAAATCCTGAGTTCACATCCTATGGGCTCTCTCCTCTCTCCTCACCAACATTAGCTCTTCAGCGCTCTTCCAAGCTTTCACTCTGTCTCCTTAGCTGGCCCTGGCTTCTGGTTTCTTTGTAGACAAGGTCCCTACACACTGCCACCTCCAGTAACTTTAACTCAGCTTGGCTCATGCTCTAGAAAGTTCCTATGGCTCCCAGGACCATGTCCACTCTACATTTCACGGCCGCAGGTAGGTTTATTGGAGCTCTTTCTTTTTCCGAGCCTTCTCCCCTACTCCCTCCCACCCTTTGTCATCTTGCTTCTCACTCTGCTTACAGTCTCCTTCAGAGTGGCCAGGAATTCCATAAGGTCACACATAATGCAGACATCCTTCTCACCCACACACCCTTTCCTTCACACCAATGCTGTCTTCTATATCCAACTGATTCTTCCTCCAGGTCAGGGAAAGCTTCCTTCTGTTCTAAACCTTCCCTGGAATTTTTCTCCCGAAACTATTCAATTCTAAGTTGGTCTCTGGTATCTATGAAAGAAGTTATTGATCTGAAGGCAAGCTTCAGAGACCTGGACTACCTTTCTGGCCAGAAGGTACCTGCTATAGGAAAAAAACATTTCATCACCTGGACATGAACTGCCCTGGATATAAAATGGGCCTACCATTGCAGAATGCCATCTTCAATGGCTATCAAGCATGAAAGGAATAAGCTCTGGGCTTGCTGAGACCAAGACTCATCCTGTCCAGGTTTCCTTTCCCTATAGAACTGCCTGCGGCCCAGGACCTAGACTGATTCTGTGCCAGGGTGATACCCCAGCTCACAGCAACCTCCTCCTGTATCCTTATATGTATCTCTCTCTTCCCAGAAGGACCCAAAAGATGCTCAGAGATGAACTGAAGTTAACCAAGTTTCCACTTTGAGCTGCTCCCAGTTGCTCCCTTCCCCAGGCACACATCAGTGAAACAGAAACAAGGGATGTGGATGAGCAAAAGGAAACAAGATTAGTGAGAATGTTCTGGGAACTGGAGACACCTCAGTGAATCTTTTACTCTTTCAGAATTCATAGGAATGCTTCCTTCTGTGCCACATAGGATGTATGTTTGGACACATGTACCGTGTGTGTGTGTGTGTGTGTGTGTGTGTGTGTGTGTGTGTGTGTGTGTGTGTAGAGGTCAGAGGTTAGCCTTAAGTGTCGTTCCTTAGGAGCCATCCATTTTGTCCCCCCCCTTTTTTTCTGAAGACAGGGTCTCTTACTTGAATCTGAGGCTCATCAATTAGGCTATGCTAACTGGCCACCAAGTTTCAGAGATCTTCCTGTCCTTGTCTCCCCAGCAGTGGCATCTCAGGCGTATACCACCATGCCTGGCAGGTCCTCCGGCTTGAGCAACAAGCACTTTATGAGTTGACCTATTTCCCTCAGAATCCTTCTGTATCATCTTTTAACAGTTCTGTCCTCAGAAAATGATGCTTATTCTAGTGAATCCGTGCTCAGCTCTTTCTTGGAAATAACTGGGCCAGAAAGATAGGAAGTATGCTGAGAATGGTTATAGGCCAGAGCTGAGTCCAAACTGAACATCTTGGTGGGGTAGATATCGGGGGAGGGGACCCTGGGACATCACTTCCACCTGCCTGTTAGTAGCCTGGTCTCCTGACACCCTGAGTCGGAGCCTGTTGTCTGCATACTGCTTCCCATGCCTCCTGGTGGGTTATTACAGGCCAAGATCTAAGGAACCGGAACCGCTGCTGGGTTATTTTAGGAATGTTTCCTGCTCGCTTCTTACAGCCCTCAGCTGGGCTGCATGTGGGTCAGAGTCTAGCTGGCAGCAGGTGGCTCAGCGGTACCATTGGGCAGCCTTCAAAGTGGCTGAAGTCCAAGGGTGCTATTCAAGCTATCTGGACAGCTAGGAATAGACAAGGGGAAAGTCCTTCCAGAGTTGCACGATTCTGCAGGTCGGTCATTAGGAGCTGACTGGGGCTTTTCTTTTCTCTGTTGGGCAAGAGGGAAGTGCCTATTTGTAACAGCGATTCCTAGTGTAAACCATACATGATTTAATACATGTGCGACTGCAGTTCTCATTCCATGTCAGGATGCTCCTTCATTTCTTCTCTGTCGCTGATCTTTCCTTTTTGAGCCTACTCTATTTGGGGATCTAGAGCTTTTCCAAGCTCAGTTTTACTTCTATAATCTCTCAAGGCCAGCATTTTCTAAGCCCAGCTTCCAATCAGGGCCCACTGTTTATAAGCAGTTAAACCGTGTTTATTCACAACATATCGGCATTAGGCAAACTGACCCCACGAATAGAACAATCACTCGCGTGTGCACACGTGCACATTTGCATGGAGGCCTGAAGCTGATGAGGCTGTCTTCCTGCATCACTCTCATTGGCCCTGAATCTTTCCAATTCAACTAGACTGGCTGGTCTGTGAGCTCCAGGGATGTTTCTATCTCTGTCTCCCCAACACTAGGATTATAGGCCCCTGAAGCCATGCCAGGGTTTTGTGGTGCTGGAGTGTTGAACTCAGGTCCTCATGCTGGTGTGTGTGTGTGTGTGTGTGTGTGTGTGTGTGTGTGTGTGTGTGTGTGCTTTAGACATGTTCTACTTTCTCTGATTCTGCCACATGGTCCAAATGGGCTTGGTAATGTCTGGTATACCTCCCAACAATAGTCTCTGGGACTACTTCCCAATTCCCATGGCCAAACAGAGCCAACATGTCTGGGATCTTGCAGAGGGATGGAGTCTCAGTCAACCTTGAGGTGGTATGATGGTTAATTTTATATGTCAACTTGGCTATAGCAAGGCACTCAGATATTTGGATGTATTCTAGTTTCTATGTTCCAATGACAGTATTTCTTAGATAATATTAGTAGACTTTGAGTTATTCATGGATGAGCCGTATCCATCAGTTGAAGGCTTTTGGGACAAAAGGAGGAAGGCTGGGTCTTAGGGTTCTAGCTGCTATGTTCACCATTTCCTGGGTCTCTCTGCACATTTTCAATTTCTTAGACCCCACAATTATATGAGAAATTGTTGTAATTCTTTAAAATCAATTTCTCCCATGCTGATTGACTTTATTTGCTTGTCAATTAAGCCAGAGATAAATATTCAGGGCAATCTGACCTAGAGGTGAGCCACAGGCAAGCTGTGAAACAGGGATGGGTTCCTGAGCTTAGGTGGGGACAAACAAGCATGTGTGAACACGAAGCTCCAAGAGCTTGAGTGTGTTTGAACAAGTGACATGAAGCTCTGGGGATTTGAGTGTGTCAGGAGCACAGTTCTGAGGCCAGCAAGGTTGGTAGGACTCCATTGTCGGCTCCCAGCTGGACCCACATTTTCTATTGTCTGTCTGGGCAATTCTCCCTTGTGGAGACAAGGACCTCACAATGTAGAGAAGTGTGAGGCTTGAGTGATGCTCGTATCAAATGCATTTGTTATCACTTCCTGGTGTCTGGATCCTGATCATTTGGAAATGCAGTAAAAATGGAAGAGCTTGTAATGAGCCTTCTGGTTAGGAAACCCTGGGTGGCACAGCTCCCAGGATTCCAAAGATGACTTCAAATCTTTGTCCCCAGCTTGACTTCTCTCCTGGGTGCCACACTTCTTCAGTGTGAACCTACCCTGACTTTCCAAATGCCAGCATGGCTGGCTAACCTTACCCAGATCCGATTCGTCATCACTTCTAAGTCAAGCCCTCATACTCCCCAGCCCAAGTGTTCTCATTACTAGGCTCCCTCCTCTCTGCTCTGTACCTTCTTGCCCTGTATTTGAGACCTCCTCTAGCTTCCCTTCCCCAGTCTTGTAACCAGACAGGGCTTTCTGAATGTTAATTTGTTCTACCTGGTGAAGAAGGCTTGGAATCACATGCGGGTTATGAGTTCAAGGTCAGCCTGGGCAATTTAGAAAGACCATGTCTCAAATTGTTTTAAGAAAATGAAAAAGGGGCTAGGGATATAGTTTGGTGGTAGGTTGCTTACCTAGCACATTTGAGACTCTAGGTACCAGAAAATAAAAACAGCAGCAGCAGCAACAACAACAAATACATAAATAAAAATCTCATCACCTCGCCTAAAACCCAAGGCCCCTTTGCTAGAAGGACACAGTTCAATTTCTTAGGACACTAATAAAACATTAAAAATTTACATGTGTCACAGGTGCCAGGTGGTCTTGTTTGTTACATGTACTATCTTAATTAACCCCTTGAGAATCCCTCCAGGGTATGCAATATCACGTATGATCTATATTCTGTGGAGGATGCCCAAGGGGTTCAAGCATTTACCTACCCAGACAGTAAGAGATGAAGCCAGGCCAGACCCCCACTAATCCTCGCTCTTGATTCTAGATTCATCTCTTTCCTGTCTCCCTTTATTCTACAATACCAAGGAAGATCAAGCACCATGGTTTGATTCTGGACATTCAGTGTTAAGACCTATTCTGGGCCCATGTTTACTCATCCTGCTTAGAGTTCCTTCCCTTCCCATGGGCTGGGTGACAACCTTCTCAACTTAAAAATGTGGCTCAGCACCAGATTGGCTAGGGCCTAGTCTACTCTCTTGAAGTTTCAAGAAAGAGAATTTGAATTTTTGTGTGTGTGTGTGAGACTGACTACCTTTCCCTATCATGGAGGCAGAAGGAACCTCCCTAAGGATTTGTAGACAGTAAATGGTTGCTGGAGGAGGGACAGACGTTTTCTAGTGGTGTACCCATGGATAAGGTACCCATATAAATAACTCCATACACACTTATGTAAGCAAACCTAACTAAACTTGTCAGAGTTCTCTCTCTCCTTAGACACACACACACACACACACACACACCACGTGCACACACACACACACGTCTGTGTATGTGACAAGTAGAGGAGGACCTAGTGTGGGAGAAGAAGGACCATCGTGGGAATGGGAAGGGAACAAGTGAGGGCAGTAGGAACGGAGGTGATCAAAACACACCCATATGAAATGCCATGCTGAAACCCATCCTTATATATAATTAATATTTGCTAATAAAACTATTTTTAAAGGGCTGGAGAGACGGCTCAGTAGTTTAGAGCACACATTGCTCCTGCAGAGGACCCAGGTTCAATTACCAGCACTCAGATCAGATGGTTCACAACTGCCTGTAATTCCAGGGCCATGGGGATCTGATGGCCTCCTCTGGTTGCCATAGGCACCTGAACTTATGTGTGCATATATCCACACACAGATCCACAGACGTGCATGTACTTAACAACAATAAATCTTTAAAATGGAGAAAGCAGACTTTAATCTGCCTTTTTCTCGCTTCCTACAGAGTGGGGCTGGATTATTGAACAAACTTGAGGAAGCCCGACACTTCCTCTTGTTTTATCGTAATCTCAAAAGTCTGGTGCCTCCAAAGGCATGTGAAGGAAGAAAAGCTTTACCGTATTGCCACCATGTGCATGAACCCACTCTCTAAAGTATTAAGAAATATCTCAGTGTCACACAATCAGAACTGCCCACCTTTCCAGAAAATTCTTCCCTTGCTTTCCCACCCTCTGCTTTTGCCCTTCTTTATACAACGAAAATCATTCACTGTGGAGCCAGGCCCTTCTGGCTAGAGTCCGGACTTTGCCATTAGCTAGCTGTGGTGTCTTTATTTGGCCGCTATCTCTTTATATCTGAAGTGAATAGAAAACCTACCTCCCAGGGTTACTGGAGAAAGAGAGAAAAAGGAGTGAATACTGGAACACAGAGAGACTCAACAGACGGCAGGGCAGGAGTGACAAATTAGAATACTGTGAAACTGGGTTAGGACACTGCTTCTAAGTGGGTCCCCTGAAGAGGGTTAACAGCTTGGAGAGAATTCTTTAGGAGATGAGACACCAAACACAGAGCAGTTTTCTATGGTGCTCCTTATGGGAACTTCTTCCTGAATAATTCAAGGTCCCCCCCCCCGTACACATGTATGCTGGGGGAGTAGACCCAGAGCCTTGAACATATTAGACAAGGGATCTCCACAGAGCCACACCCATAGTCTCTACGTTCATTATTCTGTGTGCTCTAGTTTACATGTTTAATATGTTCATAGGTTCAAAGTTCAGCCCTTAGCTTGGTATTAGTGGGAGGTGGTAAAAATCTTTGAAAATCTTTATGAGGCAGTGCTTCATGGAGGTTTTTAGATCATGGGAGTACCCTTGAATGGAACTATGGTATATTGATTTCTTTCTCTTGTTTCCTGGCTACCATGGGGTGGGCTTCTTGCTCCACCATGAATTTCCACTGCTTGCCAAAGACTCTACCACCAGGTGAACCCTCTGAAACTGTGAGCCAAAAGAACACTGCTGTCTTTTAAAGTCCATCATCTCAGGTAATTTGTTATAGTAAAAGAAATCTGACTAACCCACTGAATATAGTTTTCCACTCTTGGGTACTTGTTTCAAAGTGAATGCTCATGAGTCTGTAACGAACCAGACAGCTGCTCTGTCTAGACGCTGTGTGAACCTCTGTACATGTACTAACTCCACTATTTCTTATGATAACTTAGTAAATTAAGACTGTTAGTTCCAATTAAAAGTGAGAAAACTGACACTTAGCAAGCAAGTGTAACCCCAAGTCATAGTTAGCTGTCAGTGTTTGGGTTCCAATCTCATGACATAAACACAACACTGATAGTGTGTGGGACGCCATAAAGCATCAGTGAGCCCTTTTAGAGTTAAAGAAACACTAACTGGAAAAAAAACACTCGAGAAAGAAAATATATATAACTACTACCAAGGTGTACACTCCAATCAATGCCTCTCTGGGTGTTCTCCTTTAGCAAAAGTGATCCCCAGAGCCACCTATATGAGGAAAAGCTACCTGCTATCTTATATGACTCAACTTCTGAGTGCATTCTGAAGTCTGTATCCTGAAGACATGGAAAGGTACAAACACGGGCTTGGGTGATGAGGGAAACCCCTGCCAGGATGAGCTGAAGTGAACACCTGAGTGTTTTCACGACGAAGCCCACTCTGGGAGGGTGTGAGATGGCACGGCCCTCCCAAAGGTGATCTTTCTTACCATGGGTGCCGAGCTGCCTGCTCACAAGTGTATCTTTTATTTGGGTCTTTCTCCATCAGATTCCGAATGAAGTCTTTGGCTGTTCAAAAAGAAAGCACAGGGCGCAGAATGACTTTGCGGGCTGAAATGTGACGATAGGATACCCTTGTGGTTTAAATATGGGGAGACACCAGCTATTCACCTTCCCTTTACCTTGTACACAAGGACACCAGTGTTTAGATAAGAGCAGAGGCATGGCTGGCACTCCAAGAGAGACCCAGTGAACAAAAAGGTGGCAGAGCCAGGCTGGGACCCTGACTTTGGCTCTAAGTTCTTTTTTGCTAGCTACTAATGGTGCCTTTGGTCTAGAGAATAAAGGGAATAATCTTCAGTGTGTGTACTGTGTCTCAAACATGGGCTCTGGACAACAAAATCACAACTTCAGCCAAGAGACCTCTATCATGCAAACCATGGCTTCTCAATTCAAGAATGTCTTGCTGAGGATATGTGACTTCACAAATACAATCCTGTCATAACTCGTGAACTTCGGGAAAATTGGGGCTTAAAATCCCAGTTCTGCTAAGTACTGACTCCATAAACTAGAACAGGTTGTTTTTTGTTTGTTTGTTTGTTTTTTGGTTTTTTGAGACAGGGTTTCTCTGTGGCTTTGGAGCCTGCACTGGAGCTAACTTTTGTAGACCAGGCTGGTCTCAAACTCACAAAGATCTGCCTGCCTCTGCCTCCCGAGTGCTGGGATTAAAGGCGTGCACCACCACCGCCCGGCTAGAACAGGTTGTTTTACCCCATGGGGCTTTAGTTTCATCATCAGTCATGTAAGGATAATATAAATACCCATCTAATGGGTCATCCTGAGGACTGGGTGAGTTCGTGCATGTCCAGGACTTCTAGCACTCAGCACCTGGATGGTACCATCAAATGCCAGATAATATGTCATCCCTAGAGCAGCATCCATATCAGGGAGAGACAGATGTGCAAGTCTACATCCCTTGACCAGGATAATACATCTTAAGTCTGTCCTCCAAGTCAACCCTAAGAATGTAGATCATAGAACTTTCTCAGGAGCGACCATAGACTGAATGCTGGTGGACACCCCACGTCCTTTGTTGAGATCCTAACTTCTACAATGAGGACGTCTGAAGTGGCCCTTTGGGAGGTGATTTGGACATGCAGGCAGGGCTTTCAGGAAGACATGAGTGTTCTTATGAAAGAGACCCAGAAAGTCTTGCTCATGCCCCGTCTGTGGACAAACATACCAAGAAGACAGTTACCTATGAATTAGAAAGCAGGCCCAGTGTAATTCACCCTTCAGAATTATACAAAATAAACATTTGGAATTTAAGCTACACAAACTGTGGCATTTTGTTACAGTAACCCCAGTAGAAGACAGAAGTCTCAGGACCATTCTGAGTCCCAGGGTCCTTGAGCTTCTGGATGTAAATGCTACGAGAGACCCACCAGAGTCGGAGATGTCATCCCAGTAGGGGGAATCAAACTCATATTCTGCCTTGAGGATCTGTTCGAAGAGCTTCGAGTCATTTTCATCATAAAAAGGAGGGTAGCCACAGAGTCTGCAAGACAAGAGGGAGTAAGATTTGAGTGTGTTCACAGTCACCATGCTGGGTTCATACTTTGCCTGGAAGGAAGACACATGACCCATCCATCAAATCAAGGGAACCCACACTGGATACGCTGAAGTTAAAACTCAGTGAAGGAACCACACCCTCTAGACATGAACGTGCCACAGACGTGAAAATGTGGCTTCCTAAGCAGCAAAAAGGTTAACTCCATCATGCCCAGAGCCAAGTACACAGATTCATAATTTCACCATAAATCCTTCTTCTCTGTTTTGACTTATTAGCGTGTGCACATGATGTATATGATGTGTTCGTAAGGCTGCACATGTGCCATGGTGAGTGCACATGGTCATTAGAGGACACTTTAGTGTCATTTCTTGCCTTCCATCTTTCTATAGTTTCTGAGGATTGAAGTAAGGTCACCAGGCTTACACCACAAACACTGTTATCTGCTGAACCACCTTGCCACCCCCATAACATTTTACATGACATTAACAGAATTCCATGAACCCTAGAAAACCATCAGGCAATCTTCCATGTGTGGATGTTATTAATCATGTCTGTAACACTGTCCCCAACTGTCAGACTGGTGTCAGGAACAAACAAAATGAATCCTTGACCACCTTCCCGGACCTTTTGGGTTCATTCTATTTAGGAGCTAAGGAAGAAGAGGGAATTTTACAACCTGGATATCAAGTTGCTAGGTTGTGCAACTGACCTGTGCGTTATCATTCCACCAAGTAGGAATCAGAAATGTTATCAGTTTTTTTTTCCATTACAAGTAACAAACAACCACAGGAGGCAGCTCAAGCTCCCACACTGTAGAATCAATACCCAGCCAAGATGCTACTGGGCCATTTCAAAGACAACTTCTCAATGGTGCAGCTAGGATAGTGCTAGAAACACGTTAGAGCTCTGGAGAGACCAAGGGTCATCTGGCAACCGTGTCAAGAGCAGACAGGTCAATTAAATTCAATTACCACAAAGTCAATCAATGACACTGGATTCTGGAGCTGGGCATGTAGCTTAGAGGTAGAGCATATACTTAGGAACTGAGAGAGTAATAAATAAAATAAACATAAATTAACATAAAAGTCATGATTTCTGTCTCCAGTTCTGCCCTGAATTCCAGTGTTACCTTACTGCTAGTAGGTCACTAATGTATTTCAGGCATCAAAATTATTTCATTTTATATATATGTGTGTATATGTATGTATATATGTGTGTATATATATGAATATATATATATATATATATGGTCAGAGTAGAAAATTCCATGTATATATTGGTTTTAAGCTACATGCTGCTGTGACACCTCTCTTGTAGGTTTTTTAATCAGCTAAAACACTTAGGAAAAGACCACAACATGCCTGGGGCCCATAGGGCTGGGTTGGAGGGACACAAGCGGAAAGTGTGGAGTTAAGGCGGTAAGCGACCTATAGCAGAAGACATCAGTGCTTGACTCTAGAAGCCCAAGAGCCAAGTTCTATGTTGCTGATCTGGCTCCTGGGGCCAGAACGTGGCAGCCACGGTGGGAGGCCTGACCCCACACTGAGGCATGACCCCAAGCCAAGCCCTGTTCTTCCCACATAGCTCAATATTGTTCCAAACATAGCAACAGCCTAGAGAGCAGTTTAATGAGAACAAATGAACAGGCACCCACAGACTGTAGGTCTGGAGGGATTTGCTATTGGTTCCTAACAAACACAATAAAGGTCCAGCCATTTTTCATTTGTCCCGCGACTAGGGGCACAGCTGCAGCTGGCTGCGGAAGGGAATGGGCGATGACAGTTGTCAAGGCCAGGAGACATTCTGTGGGCCGCAAAGATTCTAGATCATCTAACTCACAAGCGTGTTTTAGAGGCTGAATGCTTGGAAAATTTCATTTCTAAGGATCTGCTGCGGTGGGCAAAATGAACCAGCCAGTGCTTCGGAAACCACCAAGCCCATACTTCACTACCCGAGGAAGCCCTTGAGCCTCCGAGAGGGGGATATGTAAATTTTTCCCATAATGAGGCTTTGGGCAAAATAAAATATGTGCATTAGGAAAAGCCGACAGAGCAAAATGTTGGTTTGTCTTGGAAAAACCCTGCATGTTAGATATGTGAGCTTTTGTTTGTTAACAGCTGGGAATGTTTTGCTTTATGGTTTGGCTTTCTTCTCGAGGGAAAAAAACATTAAAAAATTTCAAGAAGGATTTCTTCCTGTGCCAGTTTCTTAATGTATATTCCAATTTCTTTTTATCTTAGCTTTCTTTTTTTCTCTTTCCTCTTTTTACACAGAGGACTGTTCGTGCAGGTGCTCTGAGGACCAGAGAGAAGGGAATGAGTCTATCTTGGGGCCTGAGTTAAAATTAAGAGATGGTTGAGGACAAGGCTTCGTAAGTACAGTGCTTGCCATGCAAGCATGATGGCCTGAGTTCAAACCCCGTAACACACATAAAAGCTGGATTGAGCAGCCTGCCTGCCTGAATCCCAGGACTCCTGTGGAGAAAAGTCAGAGGCTGTGCTGCTGTCACTCCTCCCAAGTGTCACCCATCAACGCTTTCAGAGATGCTCTGCCTTGTCCCTGGATGCTGACCTGTGTAGACTGTGAGTGAAGATGGACAACATTGTAGACTTCAGTGGGGTGGCAGCAGATGAGGACCACAGCAGGGCTGCAGAAGGTAGGGAGGGGATCAAGGATAGGGGGTCTACTGCCCTGGGCCTCTCTAATTTGGCTCTTGCGCTTAAGATCTTGGGAAGGAAGGTTATTTCTCTTCTACTGGAGACAGATTCTATTAGGCTCTTGTCCCAATGCTGACAACCCATGTCTCTCTCCCCTCATCTCCCTATGTCTAGAGTGTCTATAGTAGCAACAAAGCCCAGGGTCACAAGGATCACAGAATTTGTGTGGTCTTATCATACCACCCCTGAATACAATCCTTACACCATTTCCATTTTAAAGCAAACCGGTGAACAGTATACAAGGTCAGGAGTCAAGCCTAACCCCTCTGACTCCAGTTCTATGTTCTGTACTCTTGGGCTCAATCAGTAGAGGAGAAGAATTGAGACCGGAACCCCTCACTTCAGCCTTTGAACTCTATGTAGGTCTGTTGGCCTGTACCTTCCCAGCACCTTCACCTGGGAGAATAACTCCAGAATGTGACTCTACCTTTTCAATCTCATTCATTCTGGGCTGTGTTCACCAAGATGCTTCAGGCCAGTTCCCCACATACGGAACACTTACTATATCTGGGCCAATGTAATGTTGTGTTTATCTGGGCTCCCCATTGCTTGGCTCTCCCACACCCTTGGAAACTAGCTGGAATGGAAGATTAAGGTCTGACCTCTCTCGGGCAGCTACTTCATAACATGCAATTGCTGCAGTGGACTGGACTCTACCACCCCACACCCTCTCTGGGCACAGTTCTGGCCGTCCACATGCACCTAGGGCAGGACCTCATCTTTGCTTCTGTTGTCAGGGTCTGGGCCAGAACCTACCTGGAGGGTGTTGTAGACAGATGTCCAGGCCCTGGCACATGCATGGAGGAAGGGGCTGCCTAGTTGACTGCTGAGCCCCTGTGGCTGGGCTCAGAAGAGAGACAAAGGCTCAGGATACAGGAGCACTCACCAGTACCATATCCCAGAAGAACTAGGGAAATCTCAAAATACCGACCAACTCGATACTTTCTGTGCACCCCTCTTGCAGGAGGCAGTGGAACAGCAATACTCCAAGCTACTGAGACGTTCTAGAATATCTAATGCACATGCCCACCTCTGAGGGCAAACTGTCTGCCATTGCAGAAAGAATATGGTTTGGGTTTTCCCAATGGAGCTCCTGACCACGGATCCACACTGTTAAGGTGGTTTTCCACGGAGAAGGATGTTGATGTAAGTGGATGTGAAAATCAGCAATGAGTGGCCAGCTGTGGGTGATCTGGCAGGGTGAAGCTTTTCTTGGAAACTGAAAGGCTGTAACAGCATAAAAGCTCCTGTCAAGATGCCCACGAGTTCAATATGGTCATTATCCTACATTAAGTTATGTTCTTTGGCCTGTTTACTTTTGGTCATGGAGCTAAATAGCTGGAAAAGAAAATGTTTGCTACAGAGATGCCCAAGTCACAACCAGTAGCTAATTCTTTTTTTTTTCCAGAAGAAAAGGGAAGGGTTTTATTTCCAAGCATCTAAGGATTTACAAACAAGGGCATTTTGTTTTCAAAACGGGGAGGGCAACACTGGTAGCCTGAGGAGGAGTCCATAGGCCAGAGGGTAGGACCAGGCCACTCCAGGTCCCTATCTGCCTGACACCCACCCTGCCTAGGCCAGAGGGATGGCTGGTGACAGAGAGAAGGATTTGAGAGACTCCCCCAGGCTGTCACTTAACACTGAAGGGGAATGGACACAGACAGACAGAGACACACACAGAAATAAAGCTAAATAAAAATAAAACCATGCAGCCCAGTCTTGGACCTGTGATGGTCCAAGGACCAGCCAAGTGACCTAACTACCCATGAAGGCTGCCCATGCTGGTGGCTAGCCTCAGAATGGTAAGAGTGGGGGCCAGGCTTGTTATCCTAGCCCTACTTCACTCCACCTCCCCAACATAAGGGATAAGGAGAGGGGGTGCCCTGCCCAGACAGAGAAGATGGTGTCTATTGCAGTTTAACCTTGCGGCATTGTGTGAATAGGATGAAGATGAGTCAATAGGATAGTCCAGGGCCACAGTGTCACCTAAGCCTACAGTTGTGTCATCGGCTCCAGTAGCTAATTCTCTGTCCTTTTGTTTCCATGGTCCACCCGCGTTCTGGCCTACCACTTGTACCCCTTAAGTTATGAACTTTAGGGTCTCTGTTGTTCCACATGCCTTTTGATACTAAAGATGGCTACTAAGAAGACAGGAAGAAGTGGGGGGGGATCAGAAGCAGCGGGGGAACAAATACCAGCATGCCTGATAGTAGGGAGTGACTTAAAATTTGTAATGTACTTTACACTCTTGTGGTAAGAACACTTTATGCGAGAGCTTCTCTCTTAATATTTAAGGGAATAATACAGTTTTGTTGACTGTTGCTTTTGGGTATAACACAAGTGTCTCCCTGTTGTGATTTAAATTTGAAGTGCTCCCCAGAGTCTCATATGTTTGAACAGATGGTTCCTAGCTGGTGGTATCACTTTGGAAAGTTCTGGCACCTTTATGAGGTAGAGTTTCACTGAGAGAAGTGGTCCACTGGGGTGAGCCTTGAAGTTTTATAGCCTAGCCCTGTTTCCTCTATGTCTTCTGCTTCCTGACTGCACTCACTCCCCTGCCATCAATACCATCTCTAAATTGTAAGCCCAAATAAACCCTTTTTTCTTTCGATTGCTTCTTGTCAGCTACTTGGCCATTGCAACAAGAACAATGATTACTATATTTCCCCAAAGGCTGACGTGTCTAAGGCTCATTCCTAAGATGGTGGCTCGATTGACAGGTGGGTGGATCATTAGGGTATTAACTTCATCATCAGGCACATTGATCGAGGAGTTCACAGATGAATGGGTAACTGGGAGGTGGTTGTAGGAAGCAGGTTATTGGGGGCAACCTTCAGAGTACATCCTGTCCCCAGCCTTGTCCTTATTTCCACTTCTGCTCCCCATTTCCTAGCTGTTTCCGAAAGATTGCTTGGCCTCCACAGCATGCATACATGCAGACAGAGTCCCAGAACTCAACAGGGTCCCAGAATAATGAGCAGAGAGGCTGAGGCCTGGGCAAGAAGAATAGGAAGTGGGGTTTGTCTCTCTGAATGTGCCAGCAGGTCCTCAACATGGGTGAAAATGATCCCTCTTCATTGCAGCATTCTGCATTTGCTGTGAGCATTAGCTGACCTCCTTTTCTTGCCTTCTGACCACAGTGAGCACAGGCTGTGGCCACTGCTGTCCCCCGGTTCCCTCTCCTTACCACTTCTAACTTTCCTCAGCACACGCTCCTGTGGGGTCAGGAGACAGTGGATTATTGGTCAGGCAGTCCTCTGGCCATCACCAAATGCTCACTGAGTACCAACTATTCCCAGGCATCGAGCAAGGTGGCCAAAACATCTCCTGATACAGAATTACATCTATAGTTGGGGGCAGGGAAACAGATGGCCAACATTAAACCCATCTTAAAGAGAAAGCATAAAAGCTAGACAGCAAACATTTCATTTAGAGATGGCTTAGAGAGGCTACATTTCAGCCTTAGCCTAGAATATTCTTTTCCCTACGCCATTCTCTGTGCTGGGAGTGACTTGCTAGGTTACAAAGCCCTAGGTTTGTGGATCAAGGATGTCTTTCCTAAAAATGTCGCTAACCCCCAATACTATGCAAAGCGCTGCATCTCTCTTTTGTGTTCTCTCAGCTTCCCAGGCCCCTGTGTTATAGCTCATGTGCTGGTTTGTGTCTATGGTTTATCATCTCTGTGTTAGACTCTGTGCTCCCCAAGGTGGCGATCAGATCACATTCATTTGTGCAATCCTGGATAGCCTGGCACAACCTGAGCAAAAGCTTGTTGGATGAATGGGTCCCTAACGCCTTCGCCTTTCACAGACTACCTTCTTACTCTGCTCAGGCCTCTCTACCCATTAACCAACAAGAGCCAGCTCAAATCTCATCTCTTTTTTGAGTCTTCTCAAGAAAATTTGAGAGATTATGTTTTATTATTGTGGTTATAATGTTTCAAATTTCCCTTTGTTGATAAGTTCCTGGACGATAGATTCTGTGTCTTAAATGGTATTTCTATAGGGTTTGGAGAAAGAGTCCTACTGTGGCCTTAAACTCATGATCCTACTATCTCATTCTCAGGGCTGTGATTATAGCTGTGTGCCACTGTGACTGGCTCTTTGGTGTCCTTTGTTAATACTCAACACACTTAATGAGCACTTCTTGATTGTTCTCTGGTGACCCGACAATGCTTTATTTGAAGCACTATGTACATGCACAGGTGTACGCACCTGCGTATGTTGTAACAGCACATATTTTAATAGACATAAGAAATCAGTTGCACTAAGGGTATAGGTCAATGGTAAAATACTTGCATATAGCATGAAGGAATCCTTGGATTCGGCCTTAGCACCCCAACCCTAAGTAGGGTTGAATGTTTTAAAATGAATATTTACTTCAAAAGACAATTTCAACCATGTTTTCCTCAAGTACAGTAAATTTTCACTTTTATTTCATTTTATTTTTTGCAGCAAAACATCCTAATGGCCAATAAATGACATTCTCCAAGGCAACTGGAACGAATGGGGAACTTTCAACAAATATCACCTGAGCTCCAATTTGTCTAGTGCCTGCCAAAATCCTCCATGCATCAATTTCCCTCTCGGTAGTCCTTCCAGAGACTGTCTCACTGATTACAGAACTCACAGGTGGCAGGTACTGCTCCCAGCTTGAGGCCTTGAATCAAAAACTTAAAGCTTGAAGTAGATGTCACAGTCAGAATTTTATCCTGGGGTTCAGAACTCATTACTCCTCTCTAGGACACTGGGAAACTGAGTCCTAGACAGAAGACAGTCTCAAGGCCCCAGCTAGTGACAGCTCTGGGCATGTGTGTGAGGATTTCACCTAGAATAACAAAGGCCATTTTGATTCAATTCTACAGAGAGATATGGAGCAATGGCATCGTGCAAAATGCTCATATAGCAATAAATAAGACTTATGTGAGTCTTGGTCTCTAGAGTCCCCCAGTCCAGTCTCACCTCAATTTGACAAACAGAACATTTAGTTTCCTCTAATAGATAAACCAATCTTGGTGAGTGTGTCTTGAGGGGGTTAGTAAACAATAGCCATCATCCACTGAGCATTTACCAATGCCAAGCATTACACTTACAAGTGCCAGGCATTGAGCTACACATTGGAAACGTTTTCACTGCATATGATGAAAGTAACCTAAGGAAGGAAGGGTCCATTTTGGCTCCTAGTCTGAGATACAGGCCATTATGGTGGGGAAGGCATGGCAATGGGGATGCCAGGAGGATGGTTATATTGTATCTACAGTCAGGAAGCACAGAGATGATTGCTTACCCATTCTCAACTTTCAAAAACCCAGGGGATGACAAGAGGGCGTTTACCTCCTGTGTACCAGTAGGACTCAGAGTCCAAAAGATGCTCAGATGTGGTTGTTGCTACTACAGCTTTTTAGAGGCACACTGAGCCTGAGCTGGCCTTATATGGCTCATCTAGTTTGCAGATACATGAGGGGTTGTGATTTCAGTCATTTTTTAATAATATTTTTAACTCTTTCTTTGAGATCTGCATGCATGCATACAATATATTCTGTTTATATATCCATACCTGGATGATCCCACAGCCCATCCTCTTACCCACTTCATGTCTTCTTTTATTTCTAAAAGAAAATAAACTACAAGGTCCAATTAGAGCTGCCCATATGTGCATCGCTATGGGGCTATCCAGTGGCACATGGGCAACCTGTCAGTGGCCAACTGGCAAAGAAAGATGACTCCCCCTCTCTCAGCTGCCATGGACTGCTGTCAGCTCTTCAGTTAGCAGTGGGCCTTGGAAACCTCTCCCATGTCATGCTGGAATTTCGCCTGGCTTAGTCTTGTACAGGTAACCACAATTGCTATGAGTTCAAAAGTGTAACAGCCACACAGTGTCCAAAGACAGCATTTCACAATGTCCTTCCTGTCCTCTATCTCTTACATTCTTTCTGCCCTCTCTTGCATGATGTGCCCCATTGGCTCAGATTCTGAGACTCCCACTATCACATGTATCCACCGCTATAAACCTCAGGTTGCATGGTGAGATAAACTGCTTATCTCATGACCAGAGAGCTAACGGAAGAAGAGGAGACTGGGTTCCCATGCACCCATCTCAAGGGCAGGATCTACTGACTTCCCACCAGGTTCCAAACACCTAAAGGTCCCACCTCTTCCCAGTAGCACCTCCCTGGAACTGAGCTGTAAGCACTTGCACCTAAGCAGTAGCACCATACCATACAATCACTCCAAAGGCAAAGTTGGACTTGGCCCTCACAGAGCAGCATGAAGCTTTCCTTAGAAAATAATTTCCTTCTCCTCGAGCCTTCCCACTCTGGTGAGACCACAGTAGTGAGGTCTGGGCTACCACTCAGTTGTTGGTGTTGTATTTTATGTAAAACATTCAAAGTAAGTTTCAGCCCCACACTTAGAAGGTTCACTGTATACATCATGCTGCTCCCCAATATACTGTCTAGAAGGCATCCCAAAACTTCTGCCTCATCCCAGCAGAGCCCACAAGGTCTTGTGAGAGGGGACTTTTCCTCCTTTGTGTTGCTTTGCAGCCATTCACAGGAGCATCGTACAGAAACCGGGTGACCTGACATGATTATATTGGAACTTGGATCAATATAGCATAGGGCCATTTTTTCTACAATCTTGCTTGCCCACAGACAGGCTGATAAGGCCCTGAGCCATCTCCCTCTATCTGTCTTGAAGAAAGGCAGATGAAGACCATGAATCATTGGCTTTATAACTACAGGCACTTGTGGGTTCTCTAGTTCTTTGGCCAGTCACGTGGCCTCATCTCTAGCTCTGTTTCCAAATCTATCACATGCAAAACTCATGACACTGACTTTATGCCACTTGGAGTCTCTCCTGCTCTGCTCCTGTCGCTGATGCTGTTGTAATTTGCAAATAAAGATTCTTTGTTTTTGCATCAAAGTTGTCTTGTGCTGGTTTCGGGTTTTGGATTTCGGGCATAATAGCCACATGGATACATCATCTTGAGGAAGTTGGCAGAATTAGCAAAAAGGCCTGGAGACTCCTCGAGACAGGCCAAACACAACTCATGCTAGTTGTGAAACAGGCATAACACAGACAAAAAGGAGTGAGGACAGCTCCCCATGGCCAGGGACACTGGGTTAGGGAATGTGGTGCAACTTTTGGCAATGAAAATAGTTCTCATAAGAAATATTTTTTTAGATCTAAGCACCTCTGTGTTCAGACATACAGTGTGGAGGTGACTGACTTCCAGGGTCAACCAAGGATGCAGCAGCCTGTAAGGAATCCCAGACTAGAGTTGTGTATCCAGATGGGCATGATTCTTCCTGTGACTCTGGCTTCCTTTCTCCTTCTCTCTCCTTCCTCCTCCTCTCCTTTCTTTCCTGATTGTTTCCTAGTCTCTCCCTGCCCCCACTCTCCCTTTCTTCTAGTTCTAATGCTAGACAGACAGGCATCTATGCAGATCCACAATCCTACCTTGAGGATGTGTGGAGTTCTGCATCCCATAGCCCATGGGCTCTGATGTACATCCCACTAAGTCCGTCTGCCACTCCCAAGCTCTCACACTGCATTCTGTGGCTAACTAGAACACTAGTCTCCGACCACATGGCTGAGAGACAGGAATCTAGAAAAGCCTCATGCACACTGTGTCATTTGGGGTTGTGGCATACGTTCCCCACATCCCTCCACCAGCATTTTGTGGATGTGGCCATGTGAGCCGAGGTCTCTCCCCCTCCACTCTCTACCATACTGCTCTTAGTCACAAACACTGCTTAGCACGTGCCATCCTGTCACCTCAGAGTAGAATGACCTTTTCTTCTCTGTGTACTTGTTTAATCATTTTTCTGTCAATGCACTGCCTCTTTTCTGCTTCTATGTATCCCCAGTAATAAATGTTTCAAATGCAACAAAGACTGCCTTCGATTCTTGAGTGTTTAGTATTGCGCTAAAGGAATTAAAAATCCTGAAAATCCAATAAAAAGGGTTAAATTTCATTTGGTTTTGTATATTTGTGCATGCATGGCACAGTTTTATGTGGGTTCATGTGTGAAGGAAGGTGTGCATGCAGGCATGTGCGTGTGTGTGTGTGCATGCGTGCACATGTGCGTGTGCATGTGTGTGCATATTTTCAGGGGACCTAATTCAGGTCTCTATCTCCCCCAGTCCACTGAGTACATTCTTCCTATCATCTTCAGGCTTTGGGTCTCTATAGTTGGAAGCTAGTTCAACTATTTCAAACTGTGTTCCTAAAATTATGTTCCTAATCGAATGATACATCTTTTCTCAAACACAGGAGGGCTCCTCCCTTTTATCACGGATGGGATATAATGGAGTAAAGTTGTGAAAGGACCTCCGTGTATAGTTACAGCTGGCCGCAAGCTTGTAATCCTCCTGCCTCAGCCTCCCAAGCACTGGACAAACTGGCATATGCTACTCTACCAGATCCTTAGGAAACTGAATCTTGAGGGAAAAACCATCAATCTATGTGGAGTTCTTAGGGGTCCTATTTAAAGACAGAGCCTAGACTGGTTCTTTCCTGGTAGATTTCTATCTAATTTCCAGGTGGTTGCTGCCTGTCCTGTAACACAGCGTCAGGCCTTTCCTAGCTCAGTCCCAGAATCTACAGCAGCCCTGGCTTCCCACCTCATGACAGCCAGCAAGACTAGACAGCAATTTATGTGCTTGCTGTCTGTTGCTTCCAGCAGGCATCAAGTGCCTCCAGGGCCAGGGCAGGAATAGAGCCATCTCTACACCCCATCATATTGCCTGGCATGTTTTAGGCTCAATAAATGTTAGTGAAGTGAATGCCTGTCCATCCCCTGCCCTCCATACTCCAGGCTAAATATGCCAAAGAATTTAGCTGCTGCATACACGACCGTTTCTAGATGATGATAAGGGAGTAGAGGAAGTAAAATGTTCTTCCATCTGGCCCACAGCTGTGTATTTAGGTTCGGAACTGACAGGTGCCAGCTTTTCTCTTCCACTTTCTCTGTCCATGGTACGCTCCCTAGAGGAGGGTCACAGACAGCCGTGGAGACTCCTCTGCCTGAAGTCAGTGACAGGGAGTTGTGACCAATGCCATCTAACACATACAGCTTCAGAACCTCAAATGCACGGCTATGGCATGCTCTCCTTAGTGCTTTGTATATGCTGCACCCCCTGGTTGAAGTCAGAATATTTTGAGAGATAAGACTAAAAACACTGGCATAGGAGACTAGTGGTCCTTGCCCTGAGCAGAGGAGAAGGCTTCAGAGGTTCACAAAGCTCACGTCTGCCCAATCAGGACTTGCAGCAGAGACTGAGCCTACTAGGACTCTCAAGCCACTCTATAGCATTTAGAACCCATAGGATCCTCTCCTTACAAAGGATGGAGAGGAGCCAGGGAGCCTTTTTGCCAGTCCTTGGAAAGCAAGCACACCAAGATGCTACCAATAAACCAAGCCAAGGCAAACTCAGGAATTAGCACAACCAAGTGTTGCCCAATTAACCGAAAGGGCCGATGCCAAAATGACAGAAGGAGAGTGCAGGTTTGGCCTTTAGAGCAAGAAAGAACTGGCCAGCTCAGGCCACTCTGACCTGGTAAGAACAAGAGCTATGTGCAGTCGTGTTTCTCTAGACTGAGAAGGGAAACCTGAAGACCCACGGGTTTTACAAACACAGTCGAAGCTAGGCGTCTCCACTGTCCTGAACTCGTCTACATAGAAAACTCTTGGCTTTAGTTTGTTTCTTGTGCATCATTTCCTGGGGGAGGGTGTGTGCTTGCTTCTCGCCATGCACATCCTATGACCTAAGGGGAGATGGGGTCTCACTGTGATTCAGTAAATGGACACACGTTTTTTAAAAGCCCACTCTGAGCCTGTTAACTGTTTGTTAATAATAATTCCATGCACATGGGTTGTGAGTCTCTGGTGCTCTTCCTTGAAGATATAATTTTCTTTCTCCTCCCTTTGCTTCTCTCTGTCCTCCCCATCTCTCATTCCCTTCCTTCCTTCTTTTGTACTGGGGACCAAGCCCAAATCCTCACAGTACTCTAACAGTGAGTGAGCCTCAACCCTTTTTGCTTTACTTTTCATACAGGTTAAGTTACTCAGTCTGGCCTTGAACTTACTTTGCAGCCCCAGAAAGCCTTGAACTT